>NW_021011516.1:2165918-2337676 GCF_003987935.1 Bombyx mandarina | reverse complement strand
GCGGTCCCTTGATAAGTTTAAAATTTGAATCACTCTCAAGCGAAAGTGATTCAAATGGTGCGGCGCTCCTTCCTTGGGGTGCGCTGCGGTAGTATGTTACGGACTTTAGAGTCAGCAAAACAATTAAAATAGATTGTAATAGTCTAAGAAAAACACGTACTCAAAATACGATAACATTTAGCATGCTAGAAATGGGCAGATTGCACTGTACTGCGCGATATCTTTATGTTTTGCGACAAACGACAACTTTATAAAATCAGTGTAGCAACTTTTAAAAATAATTATATCGTTTACTTGGCAAATTCGAAGGACGAACTTGTCTTAGATTTCACCCATCTAAATCATATCATATTTGCACATAACAATATACCTACTTACTTCCCATTAAGGTATAAATTCTACAAATAAATAATACTCAACAATATTTAAAATAAAATGAGCCAAGAACGTTTATCGATAAAACCTGATAACATTGAAATCTTTTGTACAGCACTAAAGCCGCCATGTTTTGTGGCCAGATGACGTCACAGTGGCACGAAATTTTGGTTGACGTTTCATTTCCATAGGTTTCCTACTTCATTGGGTGTTTATTGATGCCTAATATCTCGAATATATTAAGTGTATAATCTATGGCCTAATAGGTATAACATTGTTCCAATTTTTTATGTTTGCTAATCACTTGCAAAATTTTGTTTAAAATTCGATTCTCTAAACAGAAAGAGACTATTATTTAAAGTTATTTCAGCCATGTTAAATATATAAAATATATGAATACACACAGACGCTTGTTGTATATCATTGAACAGCAAACACCCTATTAACGTCTGTATTGTCCAAAAACGAAAAACGCGTTAAAACTACTGTTTATATTGGAGTTAATAGTATAGAAACTCCTTATCAAAAGAAAACATATACATAGAAAGAAGTGACAAGAGGTGTCATTAGAAAAAATTAAAAAAATGTCTGTCACTTCGTGAAGTAAAAATAAAATTCGTTCACGAAGCCCGCTATAGAAAGCAGAGTGTTAAATACACTTGACATTGGCGAAATCTAAAAGAAAACGCCATAAACCTAAGAGATAGATAGAAGTAAAAATAAAATAAGAAAACTGTGATTTCGATAATAAATTCTAAAACATCGACGTAACTAATACATAAAGGTGTGTTAGTATATTATTTCGTAACTGCCTGCACTCTGCGATTTAAAGATTGGACTCTGTGCTACCAAGAATTTTAAATTATATCAGTTTATAGATATTAGCATGAATCAATTCAATTCAGTTTGATTGACAATCATTTCGTTCCATTCCAAACTTAGTAGGTAGATAAATTATGGCTTCGACCCATAGAGTTAGTATTTAACTCCATGNGTAGATAAATTATGGCTTCGACCCATAGAGTTAGTATTTAACTCCATGCTTCGACCAGAGGCTTCGACCTCTATTTACAAAAGAGTTGGCAGTATGGACTACGTTTGCCTATCCAATAGATAAATAATAAAAAAAGCACGCTATGTATCAAAAATTATGTGCAAAATGGACTTATGAAATAAAATCAATCAAATAATATTCTCTATTAAAAAAAACTTTTAAACTATGTCCGGACCTACCTACCTAGTGATTTCTAAATGACAATTCATTCAAAGATAAGGCGGCCACCACTATGGCAATAACATAGTGATTAACAAATACGTTCTGTGTGTTCTGACTCCGTCAAGACCACTGAAGAAAGTCAAAAAGGATCATATTGCCATTTTTATCTAACTTATTATTTGTAAAAAATATATTTATTCCCTTGACAAAAATTTTATAGTATGTATAGTATGAAAACGATGTACCTATTCATTGATACAATACAATAGTTAGTACTAAAATGACAGTGCTTAAAAGTTTTCGTCAATGTTGTTAACAAATATTCAAACATACCCACATATATTTACTAAAATAGCGGAATACCAATATCATATGGCTATGCTGTAAAAATAGAAGTAATAGAATTAAATTAGATGGAAGGATCGTATAATTTGTGGATTTGTGTTACATCTAGGAATTCCAATGTCGATCAATATTTTGCAGTTGCCTATACATATTTTAGCTAATATCTTAAGAAATTTAAAACTAGGAGATATCAGAAATGTGATATTAACATGTAAAACTTTCAAGAATTTAATAGTTAACGATAATGGAGTATGGAGAGCGATTTGTGAAGATAGATTAATTTTGCATAATAACTCTGAAAGGTAAAATATTTGAAACTACACAAACATAAATTAGCACATTAGTATTATCACATGGTCTAGACTTAAAATATATATTTATTGCCACTTGAACAATAATTAACGAAAATGAAATGAATGAAATTAAATGAAAACCGAAATTACCTTTTATTCAACAGAAATGACACAAGTACATGGTACAACAAATGTCGTATTTCAAAGAACTGGTGGAATGGCATTTATAAGAGAAAGGTAAAAAACTAAATTTAAGCAGTTCTTAACCAATGCGTTGTTTTTCATATTTTATCAAATAATAAAATCAAATTTAAGTATCAAAATATACACTTTTGCCTGTTGATCTGGTGCTAAGGTGTCATGCCTGCTCAGATAGGAACTGTTCTATGCCTATTTCTTCTCTGATGCAGTAATGCATTTTGATTTGAGGGGTGGGGCAGGCATTTTACTGTAAAAACTAAGACTTAGAACTCATGTCTCAAGATGGGTGGCAGCATTGACGTGGTTTATTTCTATAGGCTCTGCTAACAACTTAAAATCAGGGGGCAGAGAGCTCGTCCACCAATCTAAGCAAAAAAAAAACAGTCAATTATCAGTGTTCACATTATCATCATCATTCATCATTCTCCTGCCCTTCTCCCAGTTACCTGGGTTCAGCACAACATGTTTTCTCCTTCCATACTCTTTATCATATACTGTTCTATTCACAAGAATCACTATATAAAAGCTACTGCAACTACTACAATGATATAAACATAGTCACAGTAAATGTGAATAAGACTAAAAGTAGAGAGTAGTGTAAGCATTCTTGTGACACTTGGTTAAGAGACAAGTAAGGATCATGATGATGCTAATTGCTATAGCCCATTATGAGAAACCTTTGATGCTATTATAAATAACAGTTTTTGTACTTTACCTACCTGGCTTTGTTTGTGGAAAAATAAACAATACCTTAGTAGCAATCAGTGCAGGCTTGAAACACTAATGCTCATAATTGGAAACTGTTTGACTGCAAGACTAGAAAAATGAAGACGATTTCTTCAACAACAACAACAAGAGAGAGAAAGTGAATATTATTAAAGTTTTTAAATTTTAGAAATATTTTTGGCATGTAATATCAAAGCCTTCTGATGTTTAGTCATCATTGCAGTTTCAATTTAAATGTTAGGCTACTTAATTGGTGTCTTGTTTTTTGTATGACTATTTTAGCCCGTACATGATTTCCTGGGTTCCACTGCTGATTATCAATAATTTCAGGTAGGCAGCGGCTTGGCTCTGCCCCTGGCATTGCTGAAGTCCATGGGCGACGGTAACCACTCACCATCAGGTGGGCCGTATGCCCGTCTGCCTACAAAGGCAATAAAAAAAAAAAAAAAAAAATTTCAAACAAATTATTTTCAGGTAATTTTACAAACCTCATCAAACTACATGCCATGGCTGAAATACCACAATTCAGAATTCTTGATCTTCTCGCTTGGCTCAGAACTTTTCTGCCATGCTTCGGACCAAAAAGGATTCCCAAACAGTAGAGCAAACTGGAAAATTAACGTTCCCACAGTGAAGAGAAGTGATGTGAGGACCAATGATATATCTCGATTTGTTGTTAGTGACAATATGATAGCCTGCGGAAATAGGTGAGAAAATTAATTAAAATGTAGAATTTTCTAAAATTGTACAACATATTTACCAAGGGTATGAGACTTATAAAAAAAATGAAATTTTTCAGAGATGGTAGCTTGTCAATATATAAAGTGAAAAAAATGAAAAAAAGGCCTCGATTAATCCAGCATATTAAAGACTGTCATGAGGAAGGTCAAGTAGAAGTATCAGCTGTAGAAATTATAGAAAGTGTAGATGGTTACTTCATAGTGACTGCATCTGGGAAAAGTCCTAGTGTTGTACTTTGGCAGTCAAATGAACGTTGCTTATTTCAAAGTAAGTATTAATAAAATTATACACTTTTATCTATGTCAGTTTAACTCATCACAATAAATATTTTCAATAACAAGTAATTAATTCAGCTGCTTACCATATAATTTGTAAATGCTAGCGACTTAGACATGAATTTATTGGAACCGGTTTGATTCAATTTAGTTAGATTTTAAACATTCTCAATTAATTTTCCAGGTGAAATAGATATAGCTATACCCAATGGTAATGCAGTTAAATCTCTAGCTGTCTCTAACACAAAGGATATGCTTGCTGTTGGTCTTGATGGAAACAGTTGGCCCATTTTGCTTGACGTCAATACGTAGGTTGATTTCAATATTAAAACAACTAACTTGATGAAATAATGGTTTTATATATGAAACTGCTTTCGTTTCGTTTGAAATACATCAGTTTTTGTCGTCATGATGACCACAGTGCCACCAGATTGGACAGTATAAGTAGTTTTGTATGCAGAACACAAGCGATCTAAAGAATGCACTGACTGCTTTGTAGGGCCACTATATTGATGACAGCTGAAAGAACTGTGAATGTAAGGCAAGTAGTGCGAGATATTCAGTGGCGTAATGAAAACACTATTATATATGTGACACATTCAGGAATGCTAAATCAGATAGACACAAGAATCCAAAAAATTGTGAGTTATAATATTTATCTTCCTTATTGCCTTTCGTTTATCAATAAGTTACTTGTACAAAACATAATATTATCTTAATTGACTTGTATCTTAATCTCAACCATTTCAAATAATAGATATTTAATTCCATTTTTTCACTGGTAACCAAGCTATCCTGAATATAAAATTTTCACTGTCGCATGTAAATACTGTACTCCAACAGGTACCAAAAAGGCTAAGGATCACTCGATCTTAAAAAAATCCATCTATAAAACCTTACGACTGTATCATTTTATAACTAATTCCTTGGAGTTTACCAATATCGATTTCTTTTTGTATCCTTATAAGTTTATAAAGTTATATTATAAGTTTATAAAGTTTATAAAGTTATAAACGTTTTTTTTTTCTAAACTGCAGAAAAACTATTCTATTCTCTAAGGCTTGCATTGACAATGGCACCTTCGGCATGTACTTTATGACTGAGCTAACAGAGCTTTAAACGCCACTGCCTAACTTAAGATGTTTCAATCTCATATGTATTTGAATACCTAGCTCACTCTTCTAGGCCCTTCTTATTATACAATGAAAATATAATCAAAATCCATACAATAGTAAATAGTAAAAAAAGCACAAAAACTGCCAACTTCACGCTAAAAACGATTTCTTTCAGACGATTATTTAATTGCAGTAGTTAGCTAATAGAGCTAACAATCCTTTCCAGATTATCTTTGCCATAAAATATGTTTAAGCGAAACTGATGATTTAAAAAAAAAACTTTAATGATATTTTGTCAGCCTTCATAATTAAAAAGCAGTTGGTGCATTAATACCATCACATACGGTAAACAAATACAGACCACTATGTTACATGTTACAGGTTTATGACGCCAAAGATCCTTTTCTATCGCGATTGTACTGTGTAAAAACTGACCACAACAATGCAATATTGGTTGGGTCATCAGAGTATTCGCGCTGCGTACTCTTTGACGCAAGAAATCGTTCTAGTCATGTACAGGTATGTATAGGATTTGTTCAGATTTTTAATATCATAACCAATTTAAAGATTTGTTGATTGAAACCCTGCCATAAGTACCGTATTTATTGATCTCCATGCTCTAGTTTATCGTAATAATTAACAGAACACACGGTTACTCTGAATGGCCTGTATAAGATTAGCTCAAGACAGTAATGAATGGCATACTTAGTGACATACTTATGCTCGCGTTACCGCTCATTCACACCCCAAAAATCCTAGATCCAAAGATCCTGGTCTGCATGAGAGATCGTTATAAGAATAATATATGGATACACAGATATCTCTAACAGAAATTTGACACTTAATAGAAAATTATCTTGTAACAATATTTTTTGTGTTTATTCGTAATACATTGCGCGTCCATATGGTTTATCCGATTGATTTTAAACTTGGTTCAATTGTTATCTGCACTTTAGAAGTTTTGGCTAAAGTAACATCGTCATAGAACAACAGGTGGTACGCGAATTATTTCAACCTGTGATGCATTTCCCATTATTAGAGAAAATAAGATACGCTCCCTGTGAGTATCCGAAAGCAAAAACAATAGTTATTCATATATATAAAATCGCTAAATAGTTTAAATCTTATGATGCTATATCTCTGGATCTATTTTTCTATCTAACATTTTTCTCGTGGATTCATTAGGAGTTGGTTGATGTTCTGATCGAGGCGTAGATTCTTTTAGGTCATTCCAAAATATCGTTAGAATGATTATAGTTATTTTTTTGAATATTTTATCACCTAACACTTAACGGAATAATAATATTATTGTTAAAAAAGTAAACGAACTCTTGCACCTCGCCCGGCGAATCTAGTATAACTCTTCAAGGTTACTAGTACAGGTAGACAGTATAGATAAGGCGTCCGGTGCATTCGTGTTGAGCGATACACCGGTGTTCGAATCTCAGGCGGGTACCAATTTTTCTAACGAAATACGTACTCAACAAATGTTCACGATTGATTTCCACGGTGAAGGAATAACATCGTGTAATAAAAATGAAACCCGCAAAATTCTAATTTGCGTAATTACTGGTGGAAGGACCTCTTGTGAGTCCGCGCGGGTGGGTACCATCACCCTGTCTATTTCTGCCGTGAAGCAGTAATGCGTTTCGGTTTGAAGGGTGGGGCAGCCATTGTAACTATACTTGAGACCTTAGACCCTATATCTCAAGGTGGGTGGCGCATTTACGTTGTAGATGTCTATGGGCTCCAGTAACCACTTAACACCAGGTGGGCTGTGAGCTCGTCCACCCATCTAAGCAATAAAAAAAAAGTTAGGGGGAAAAAACTTGTACAAAATCGAAACTAAAGTCGGTTACAAAGCCGCATTTGGAGCCGATGTGTGGATACTGTAGTATCATGCACCCAACCAAATAGATTTTCCGTTGATTTCTTACAGTATTTATACATTTATCGATATTCAAAAAGAAGCGTGCTCACTTTTTGTCCTGTGCGCTTAGTGCGAGTTTTTTAACGTTCTCGATAGCGTAAAAGTTAACCCAATTTTGTATACAGTAGGAACAGCGCCCCTAGCGGCAAACTTAGGCAAACGATCCCATTCCATACAAATATGAGCTAACTTTTACGCTAACGCGAACGTCAAAACACTCGCACTAAGCACACTGTGTGGTAAAATGTTTTTAAGTGTTAGGAGCAGGGCCCACTGCTCTTAATGTTTTTTTTTTTTTTGTAAAAAGTAGTCATTTATGTACAATGTTGATTAATAATAATTTAATTAATAAACCTAATTTCAAGCAAGATTGTATAAAATAATTTCAGATGTATTTCACCCAACGACGACCATCTCCTGTTTATAGTCTTGACTTCGATTCTACAAAATTAATTGCTGCCGCCGATCGTGGACTGACTGTGCTGAATTTTAACATCAATGGAAAAGCAATACGGCAACGTGACTATTCGCATGTTTTTCACTCGATGTAAACTTTAAAAAAAAAAAACATATGAGCAACTATTATGTATCAAATAAATTATATTGATCAGAAATGGTACGTACTTATTGTGCGTTTATCTTATTGTCATCGTTCTCGTCGAGCCCTTCGTCGCAAGCGAAGGGTACGACGAGAACCGGTGCTTGATGTACCTAAAGGCACCGTTAGTGGATCTGGAGGATCCGAAATGACGTGTTTTGGGTGACGTCGACTGCTTTCCATTCTATCCGCAGGATCGGGAATGAAAAAACCGCGTGTGGCACTCTGGGACTGGCACGGTAAAGCTATTGCATAGTATTTTTCATCAACTTATGCAATTATAATTAGATAATCATAATTTAATATTAAAACAATAATAACATAAGACCCCGCTATATTTATAAACATTAATAAAAGCAAAACATTAGCTGTCCCCTTCACTCTCATAAGCTAGACCGCGCGCGCATAAACACTACATAAGCGCAACGTGTGAATGTGTTGAACGCGAGCTACATAGTAGGCGGAGTGGGGGTGTTAGGTTTTATTTTCGTTACGGAATTTCTTGAATCGGTCGCCGCGCTCAAAGCCAGCGATAAAAACTATGCATTAGCTTAAAAATCTAGCAATTTTCAGGTGAATTTGGATCCTTTGCGATCACTCGCAGTATTTTAATCTATACTGATTTAAAGATCTACAGTGGTTTTTACGGATGTTCCGTTATAACTACTGGACCATGTATCCGATTGACTCGAAACTTGGCATCCACGTAGAAAATACACGTACTTAATGGATAGGCTAATATTTATATTATTATGAGTGTTGGACTCCCTAATAATAATGACAATAAATAATAATGTTAATTTTAAATGCCCAGCCAAGGGGCGAGTACGGCTAGTATACATATAAGTTTACATTATAAGCATCGCATACTATAATATTTAAAATCACATTTGCTTTTACGATCAAAGGACAGGGACATAAATAACGCTTTTCATGTTAACGTCAATGGCGGATCCAGGGGGAGGGTCATGGGGGTCATGACCACCCCCTGAGCTGGGTCCAGGACTTAAGTGGACCACTAATTGAATATAATGATTTTATTTATATATTTTGTCACCATACAGATTTTATGTAACTACATACCTTCAATATTTAATTAATTTAATATAATATAATAACTTTGTATAATGGCAAACGTTTGGGAACGAACGCATCTAAATTTGACTATGTGACCCCCTCCTGGCGCCAAAGCTGGATCCGCCCTTGGTTAACGTTACCTGAGGATTAATAATAGGACAGAAAATCTTTTTAAAAAACTAAGGATTTTTTCCAGTATATTTTGCCAGGTTTTTTAATTAGTACCTCTTTTTTTTCTACCAACAGCATTTTGAATATCCTTTCAAAAATTTAAAAGCAGTCATTGAATATTGGTTCAGAGACAAAATCTTTGCAGTAATTTATAGCACTCTAGTAAGAGTGAACCTACTTTTAATATCTACTTCGCTAAATCTACCATCGGATCAGAATCATGATTCATGACTCACCAAGAAGCTCCGACGAGAAACTCAGTTTGTGTCTATGTCTATGGGCTAGGTTGCACGTGGAAATTATATATTCAAATAGAGCGGTGACGCGGACGGGTGCTTAAATAGCTTAGAGAACATCGTCAGTGGGTTCGGTGGTACTGACAAGCTATGTTATCCCTCTGTTAAGGAAAGTATAATAACGGTGGCTTATTAACTATTTAAAATCTGTGAAAACGCTTAAATGTGGGAAATGTGGGGAATGAAACATAGCCGCTGAACATAGTTTCTCGGAATCAGCCAAAAAGTCCACTGAAAAAGTATCAGTCAATAACTGCTATGTTACTGAGAATATATTTCATCCCTTAACATCTCATCTCATTTCATTTCACTTCACTTCAAATGATTATTTTTCATAAATAAAATATAAAAGACTGGGCTGTATGGTATGATACTTTTGTCTTACCAGTTAGAAAAATAGAACTACCACTAATGTTAAAAAATTTCGTGCTCCTCTCCCTTGTGACTCCTACACTATACTTTCCTTTGTTGATTTCAAATATACTAAAGCTCTTATTTCTTTTCTAACCTTCCATCATATTTTATTATAATATCTTTTCTTCTTTACATTACTATATTTTACTATATGTATATATTGCCCTAGTTCCTCCTATACCGCCTATTTCTAAAGTCCCTGCTCCTATCCCTCTACACTGGAATATCATGGCAACTCGACACTTCAAGATGAAGTTACTATGTCACCTTTGGCTGACTCGACTCTGGCTAAAATAAGCTTCCGAATGAAGTTTGATCGCCATATTGAAGAAAAAAAAAAAAAAACTGTCAAATCTTGTCAACAAATTCATAACCTCAATCTTTTCCTTAATTCCCTTCCATAAAAACAACATATTTTGGTAATTTATGTACTAGCTGAATACAAAAACTTGTTAAAAATGTGCTTACTACAAATGGCAAAATCTACTGTCACGCACTAAAATGGTCAAAATATCATGTCACTTATTAAAAAATCATATTGAATTGAACAACACAAAAACCAAATAATTTAGTATTCTTTTCTGATCAATAATCATTATCATTTTGCCCAACGAAATGCTAAGCCGCAGAATTTTCAATTTTATCAGATACATCACCCGAACCCATGTAACGCTCGCAGGACGTGGTACGAGAAACTTTAGAATTCCAATTGCATTAGGAATATTTAGTGCTGCAAAATGCGACAACATTTTTGACGATTCATCGAGTGCCGATACGTTAGAACACGAGTTTTTGATTAAGCAGGCGACAACAGTGAATGTTAATGCGGCCACACAGTTACTGACCGTAACTCTAGTAGCTATACAAGATACAAGTGAACGGTGAGGTTATTTTCTCAATAAAAAACTGTACACTAAAATAATTTTTGTTTTTTAAAGCTGCCAACAGTATAATAAAAATGAAACATTTTCTTTATATGCAGATTACGTGATGCACTATCAAAAGAAATATGCTTAGTACAACAAGCACTTGAATGGGGGGAAGAAGGAACACCTCCTCATCATTGGGATCAACTTGTTGCAATTCGAGGATCTTTGAGTGACCTTAAGCACAATCTTCGTACTTTGATAAGTAAGCAGATTGATTTATTTTGCAAGACTATCTTAAGTGCAATATTTTGTTGTACTTGTCGCCACGTAAGTTTACAAGGTTTTGGAGTAGTGGAGGTAAGGTCGCGCATATTGCACTTAATGCAACAAAAAAAAGGGTGCGTGTACTTATGTACGTGCGTAAGAAGTTATACTTTATTTTTATAAAATTTATTTCTTTTTTTTATTAAACTGATTAAACTCAGTTTGAAAAAAAATCGATTAAACAACATCCTCAAACACGCATATTTCCCTTTTCTTGACATCGTATTAATTCGGTAATTCTCAGTATGGTTCGGAAAGTTCACCTGCGGCTATATTCAGACTCGCCAAGTTACGTCGGTCGTATTGTAATGAGCAATTTAGTGGGCAACTTCATTTCTGTTAATTTTGTGTCACGATGCGCGCGCATCTTAAAATTTCACTCTCATCAACTTTTCATAACGTGCCTAAAGAAGTATAACTTAAAAAATTTTCACTTTTATTGCCCGCATTATTCTATGGTTATTGAAATAATTTTGTTTTAATCATGTCCGCTTAGAAGAAAATTAAAGAAAAGAGAGAAATTCGTGAAGTGTATTAGGTGTTATAAATAAACGTTAAGACGCTTATTTAAAAAAATATACTTGATATTAAATTTATGGTAGCACCTGAACTGGTGGAAGGTCTTGGCTCACTATCTATATGGTATGACGACTATATGGTCACTTTGGATGTAGTCAGCCTTAATTTTTTTACCTTCCCGCATAATTGCGACCATAAACATACACATCATAAACCATTTTTTGGCATGTCTGCGTAAAATGGTATTTGGTTCTGGCATTGCAGTAAAATTTAAAACAAATAAAAACTAAATTTGATAAAACAATAACAACTCGTAATAAAAGCTCAACATAAAAAAAGGGTGCAACTTTAGTACACGCAAGTGTGATCGGGAGCGAACGGAACGTAGACGCGGTGCGGGGGGCAAGGGTCGACTGACGCACCAATCATGCGCTCGGAACGGTGCTACGTCATTCCCCGCGTCCCGCTTGACAACCAAAAAGACCTAAAAAACGACTCTTGCCAAGTAACGTGCCGGGGACGTAATCTATCGAATTCTGGTCTATCTAATTTAGTGTAATTTTAATTATCAAATATAGTTTAATATTCAAGCATGGGCTTTAACAAAGTCATTTATGTAACTTTTAGAATGTTCTTTACTTCTTACTTTTTAGGTTATATGGATTATGCTGAAAAGCTGGCCACAGTTGCAGCAGAAATATCATATTTATCTGGGAATGTTATTGCTTCAGATGCTATTTGTGAAAGGATAGAGCATGCTAACAGGTAAATAAAAACCAGAATAGACATTAAAAAGATTTATTAAAGCATTATACAATTTTTAACTAAGTAAATNAGAATGTTCTTTACTTCTTACTTTTTAGGTTATATGGATTATGCTGAAAAGCTGGCCACAGTTGCAGCAGAAATATCATATTTATCTGGGAATGTTATTGCTTCAGATGCTATTTGTGAAAGGATAGAGCATGCTAACAGGTAAATAAAAACCAGAATAGACATTAAAAAGATTTATTAAAGCATTATACAATTTTTAACTAAGTAAATCATTTTGAAAATGAAATGATAACTTTAAGTTGTTTTTGCAAATTGTCATTCTACAAATAGACACTTTGCTAGTTATTACACAATAATATTTCACATTTAAGAACAATAATAGCCACATCTTTTGACCTCTAACATTGTAATAATTGATAATATCATAAAATAACAAAATATAAAATAAACAAATGCAGTAATACTTAATTTTATGTGTTTATTTACAGTGTAATTATAATAATTAATGTATGAATTTTAGGACATGCAACATTCAGAAACAGTTGAACCATGATCTTCAGCAAGAAAGTCTTGAACTTCAACAAAGAGCTATCATCACATCTCCACAGCTCGAAGAGAAACTGAAACAAGATTCAGCAAAGGATAAGTCTAATGCCAAGACTTGAGGATTATTATTTATCTAAAATTTGGTCACGAAAATGTAAATAGATTAGAAACAGGAGACAGTTCAATAAACAGTATGTGTTTTCATTTCCAATGGTTGTCAAATTTATGCTTAATTTCCTGAGCTTTATTATTTAAACATGCATAGAGTGAACTTAGATCCCATGACCACAAAGTTACTTTTACAGCTAAGAAATAATTTTTCAAGATTTGTATTTTTCTATCTACTATTAGAAAATTGTTTTTAATAACATTCACTCTTTTAATTAAATATACCTTATAAATAACGGTTGTTAGGAAATGCTTTTCAGTTTTTCAAACCAGTGTGACCATGTTTTTGGGTCTACTACTACTACTCATTAAGATCCCAATTGCATGAACATGTGTAGAATAACTTGAACATCAGGTTTTTATTTCTATAGGTGCCAGTAACTTGATTTTTCCAAGCAGTTTTCATAATTACAATGGTATGTCATTCTGTACATATCATACTTAGTTACTGGGTATCCAATACTAAACAAAACTGTACAAAGAAAAAATTGACTAGTTTAACTTTGTTACGTCATCTCTTTCGTACAAAGCACTTACAATTTATGTACTAAGAGCTATGAAATCAAATTTGATATTGATCGAGAAATGCACATTTTCTTACTCTACCTTTACTGAGTATATTTAGTTGATCAATAAACTGAAATAATATTTGAAATAACTAAAAATAGCAACATACTTTGAAATTTAGAATGTAGCGTCTTTGCTGAGATGGGTCTCGATATCGACACGGCATATTGGGCAGTGTTTGTTGGTGCTGAGCCACTGGTCCACGCACTCCATGTGGAACAAGTGCATACATGGCAGTCGCCTGGAATTAATAAGCAATCATAATACAATCAACTCAATGTTAATTTAAAGTAGATGATAGTATGTGATTTCTGAAATTTTGGTTAAAAAAAAAGTTAATTTTTTAATAGTCGTATTATTTTTTTATAAGAAGTTACGCACAAGATGTTTCCTGTTTGATTTTGTAAATTATTTTATTTTAGTAGAAAAAAATATTTTTTTCATGATAAACTATATCGAAGTATTCTTAAGTAACCTAGCTATTCAAATTCTAATTAAATCAAGCGAGAGCGAGTGGGCCGCTCTTTTAACATTTTTTTCACGTCTTTAATGGCAGTGACACTAGATACCTTAACATATTTCTAATGCTCTTGTTATTTGACGCTCAACAAAATATCTTCTTTTTTTTGACTAACAAATTTAGTCAGCACTCCTGATCTGTTGAATTACTGACCTGCAGTCGGAATCGACTTCGAAGATCGAGAGACAGATGGTGCACTTCTCGTCCTGGTGGTGCGGCGCGGGCCGTGCGTACGCGTGTCGGTACGTGTTGCGGTCGATGACGGCCCGCGACGCGCCGCGCGCCGCCCGCCACGCGCCCCGCCGCGCCTCCGCCGCGCGCACCATGGCCGCCGCGAACGAGCTGCTGCTCTGTATCTAATAGGCATCGAACATTTCACAAGACACTTTTATGGCGGGAACGCGAGGAGTGAAGTTGTGTAATTTGTTTTATTTAATACTAGCTGACCCGGCAGACTTCGTAGTGCCTCAATCGATAAATAACAGACCTAAGCTTTTGTATAAAATAAACTTAAAACAAACAAAAGGAATCCGCCCGACGGGGGACACATCATAGAAAAAACAAAATTGTTATTTTTATTTAATTCCGAGCATTTTCATATTTATCTACCTTTTAAACCTTCCCTGGACTTCCACAAGTAATTTAAGACTAAAATTAGCCAAATCGGTCCAGCCGTTCTCGAGTTTTAGCGAGACTAACGAACAGCAATTCATTTTTATATATATAGATAGATTAAATTATTATTAATTTCCAAACATTTACACAAAATATTATTTTAATAACCTAAAAGTACATATTATTATCCGCGACATGCTTCGTCTTTGTTTTATTTTGTCTATTTAGTGTTTCTTCAAGTTTAAATCTGTAATAACGGTGATTTATTAACTATTTTATATTTGTGAAAATGCAAAAATGTGGGATAATGAAACAAAGTCGCTAGACTAAAAGTCGTCGTGGCCTAAAGGATAAGACGTCCGGTGCATTCGTAGCTAGCGATGCACCGGGTACCAATTTTGCTAATGAAATACGTACTTAACAAATGTTCACGATTGACTTCCACGGTGAAGGAATAACATCGTGTAATAAAAACCAAACCAGCAAAATTATAATTTGCGTAATCACTGGTGGTAGGACCTCTTGTGAGTCCGCACGGGTAGGTACCACCGTCCCGCCTATTTCTGCCGTGAAGCAGTAATGCGTTTCGGTTTGAAGGGTGGGGCTGCCGTTGTATCGTTAAAAGTGAGACTCTAGAACTTATGTCTCACGGTGGGTGGCGACATTTACGTTGTAGATGTCTAGGGGCTCCGGTAACCAACCATTACCATCAGGTGGGCCGTGAGCTCGTCCACGATACAAGCAATAAAAAAAAACAGATGCGGCTTTGGGTGTGTTGCCATAATATTTAATGTGCCATATTACATTCACATTAAAACAAACACATGCCGGTTTCGATGTGTTGCTATATTAAATAATGTGCCATATTAAACTAGGTAAAACAAAGATCTTTTTAATTAATGTAAAGGTGGAGACGATCTTATGGCCAGTACGAAGCTCATATACAATTGTAATACAGCTATCCAACTGAAAACATGATTGTTGAAATCTCAATTGCATTGTATAACTGAGGACATCCCACGACGTTTCAAGCTAAGACAAGCTAAGCTTTTGTAGGCAGCGGCTTGGCTCTGCCCCTGGCATTGCTGAATTCCATGGGCGACGGTAACCACTCACCATCAGGTGGGCCGTATGCCCGTCTGCCTACAAAGGCAATAAAAAAAAAATTAAAAAAAAAAGACACGATTGATTCTCGGTTCAAATAAGCTGGATAATGATACCAGCCCGTACAATGGTAATGTATGCATTCTACATTCAATACGTCATTTAACTGCCGTCTGATGTAGTGGTAAGTGACATGGTCACTACACAATGGGGTCACGGGTTCGAATCCCGCCAAAGGAAGATATTTGTATGATAAATTTTAATATAAATGTCTTTTCCAGGGTTATGGATGTATATTAAATAAATGTATGTGTATAATAAAAATCTTACATTTATATCCGTTATCTGGTACCTGTAACACAAGTTCTTTACGAACTTATCACGGGACCAGTCAACGTGGCGTAATTGTTAGTAAATATTTATTTATTATATTAAAAAAAAATACATAAAAGAAAAATCTTACCATCGGTTGTATTGATATGTGGACGTGAGGCGGATGCATCTGCAGATAGTGATGCATATGATGGTGCACATGCTGCCTGTCTCTATAACAAAAATTATAATAATCAAATTAATAGTAAACGTCCTAACTACGCTAACGAATTAACAGTCTCTGATAATGAGTAACTCACATCATCATTTGTGTTGGCGGAAGTGGCATTTCTCGTGACTCCAACTCATCCGGAAACTAAAAGATTAAAAAAAAAATTATTATACTCTATGCACGCAGGTTCAGAACATCAAACGGTATTTGAATTACACATAACTTGTATCAGATTTATTTTATTAAATCATTAGGTATTATCACATGAAACCATGAAACTTGACGGTTTAGTGTAGTGATGGTCCGATACAATAAAAATAAAAAAAACTTTGTGGAACTACTATGTACTATATTTTGCATTTATCTGACCGCGTCGAAATTACGTCCAAACAATTTCAAATAACAAAAATTTTCAAACTGGAAAAACCAAATCGCATATAATCTATACATTAATACGCGAAGCAAAAACTTTGTACCCTTTTTTACGAAAATTGCGCGGACGGAGGAGTATGAAATTTCCCACACTTAAAGAGAATATAGAGGAGTTCAAAATGTTAATGTTTTTTTTTAATTATGCACAAAGAATACATTAAATCAATAAAAAAAACCATTACACACACTACCATGTATTTGACATACACACGCATGCATACTATTTATCATCAAATTTTTATTGCTTATAATCTGTGGTCAAATTGAGTATAAATTAAATATTGTTTCTCTTTATTAATATTTACCTAAAGTGTAGTAGAAATCGGTGATTAAAGAAATATAATAGTCTATGACAATATAACCATACCTAATAATGTTCAAAATTATAATTTCAATTAATTATAGTCGAATTTCGATTACTGCGTAGTAATTATTATAATTCAACTAACGGCTAGGACAGTAGTGGGAGCTAAAGCCACGTGTGGGATCGGCGTGAATCCCGAACCGAAGCCGACGCCCATGTCGCCCATCATACTACGACGCTGCAGCTCCTGGTAACACAATCAGATATTATATTATTTAGTTTATAGTCCAAGTCGTTTAGAAGTCGTCGTGGCCTAAAGGATAAGACGTCCGGTGCATACGTGTTGAGCGATGCACCGGTGTTCAAATCCCGCAGGCGGGTACCAATTTTTCTAATGAAATACGTACTCAACAAATGTTTACGATTGACTTCCACGGTGAAGGAATAACATCGTGTAATTGAAATCAAACCCGCAAAATTATAATTTGCGTAATTACTGGTGGTAGGACCTCTTGTGAGTCCGCGCGGGTAGGTACCACCGCCCCGCCTATTTCTGCCGTGAAGCAGTAATGCATTTCGGTCTGAAGGGTAGGACAGCCGTTGTAACTATACTGAGATCTTAGAACTTATATCTCAAGGTGGGTGACGCATTTACGTTGTAGATGTCTATGGGCTCCAGTAACCACTTAACACCAGGTCGGCTGTGAGCTCGTTCGCCCATCTAAGCAATAAAAAAAAAAAAAAAAAAAAAAAAAGAATCCAGGCCCCCCAGATGTCACGTATTTTCTGACGAACGAAATGTGGCCGATTGCGTAGTGTTAGTATGTACTAAGAACGCATGCCTACCTGCTAGCTTGCTTAGACGGCCAATTTTCAGGTATCAGGTACTCAAGGTACATAAAATCATGACCCACTTCACGTATTTTTTGAAAGCTGATTTTTACGTATATTTTAGGCAATATCCTTAAAAATAAGTCGCCAATACACCCAGACACTTTCCGTCCGCCGAAAGTGTCCGCCGTTGCAGACACTTTAAAGGGCCAATCATCCCCTATATTCAATTTAATACCTCTATGGGTAAGAGCGTGAGGACATTATCCACGCGCATGAGACTGAGTGAGACGTGTATTAGGATATATTGACTTCTCTTTCTCTCTATCTCTCTCTTACAGTTGACTCATATCAATTAATTATTAATATTAAAAGAAAATCAGTTAATTTTCAGCTAATTTTAGGAAAACACATCTCGTTTTCACCATTATACATATGTGTATATATGTTTGGCAACTTTGAACACTAGGGCTCTTGATTCCTTTGCCTGTTAAATTGCTCATTCAAGCAATATAATGTATTTTTTTTCTGAAAGGTTATGAACGGTTTTATACTTACTAGCAGGACTTTTTGGCGGAAACGCGAGGAGTGAAGTTGTGTGATTTGTTTTATTTTGTCTATTTAGTGTTTCTTCAGGTTTCAATGTGTAATAACGGTGGTTTATTAATTGTTTAATATCTGTGAAAGTGCACAAATGTGGGACAATGAAACAAAGCCGCTGGACATAACTTCTCTGGATCCTCCAAAAAGTCCAATACAAAAATCTCAGGAAATGATCACCATTTTACTGAGATTTTTTCATCCCATATCATCTCATCTCATTTCATTTAATTTCATCCCAGTTGATCAATGTCTCAAATTAATCATCTTCATTTCATTTCATTCCATATTATCATTTTTCATAAAAATAACAATATAAATTAAAATAAGACATAACTAAAGGTCTTAGTAACCAGATCATAAATTCCCTTTAAAAAAAAACACTTACTAGCATGTGATGTTGGCGTTGCCACAGACGCTCGTGAACCAAATACGGAGGAGCCACCGACAGTCCGTCGCGACGCCTGTCGCCCACTGAAAGGATATACACAATATGCTCGTACATTTTGCAGCTTTGTGAAATTGTGATGTTATTGCACACAGACACAAGAAGAAAATAAAATAAACATATCCTTAGGGCAATTTGGAGACATATTATAATATAAAACCCAAATGATGTAGCGGTAGGCAGCGGCTTGGTTCTGCCCCTGGCATTGCTGACGTCCATGAGCGACGGTAACTACTTACCATCAGGTGGGCCGTATACTCGTCTGCCTGCTCGGACAAAAAAAAAAAAAAAAAAATATCTTTTACAAGGCCATATATAAATTGCTAATTTGTCCATGAAACTTGGTCACAAGATTACAAAAAATTCTTCTTTATTATTCAAAACTCGTTTATTTCTAATTTAGTACCTTTACTTGTCATTTCTTTCTTTATTTCAGTTATATTAGGGAATCTATAATTGACTGTGTGTATTCATCATTAGTGTAGGATTCGTAAGAACGGAACGTATGAAAAGAGCGTGGAACGGAGCGTTAAGATGTGAGTAAGAGAAAACGGAAGGAAAGGGAGAAGAGAATGACAGGCAGAATGACAGAGAAAAGAAAGATGGCGAAGACGGTTAGAAAAATGAGCAAAGCGTAATAAAAGTGTTCATTAATCTTTAATTATTATTTTGGAACAGTGGTTTTTTATGCGCTGCGATCCCTATTCTACGTTAGGTTTGTACATTTTATTTAAAGATGGCAACTGTTGGTTATCTTTAAATAAATAAGAACTTTTTGGCGGGAACGCGAGGAGTGAAGTTGTGTGATTTGTTTTATTTTGCCTATTTAGTGTTTCTTCAGGTTTAAATGTGTAATAACAGTGGTTTATTAACTATTTAATATCTGTGAAAGTGCAAAAATGTGGGAAAATTAAACAAAGTCGCTGGACGTAACTTCTCGGGATCCTCCAAAAAGTCCAATGAAAAAAATTCAGTAAATGACCACCATTTTACTGAAATTATATTTCATCCCATATCATCTCAGTTGATTAATGTCTCAAATTAATCATCTTCATTTCATCATTTTTCATAAAAATAAGAATATAAATTAAAATAAGACATGACTTAAAGGTCTTAGTTACCAGGTCATAAAATCCCTTAAAAATAAATAAATGAGTAGCTAATACTGACAGTGTGCCGGTGGAGCGCGCAGGGAGGGCGGCACGTCGGGCGCATGCGGCACGTCCGCGGGGTGCGGCACGTGGTAGTGCGCGCCGTGTGGCAGCGACACGCAGCAACACCCGCCGCAGCCAGGCCCGGGTCTGCCGCCAAACGTATAACGCGTCAGAGCTCACTCAACTCTACAATGCGCACCTTTAGAATTATAAAGACCCACTTACGTATACCCAGTCGAGGGGGGGGGTAACGGACCGGGTCCTCCACCTCCCCCAATTCCTCTCAGAAGACTACGCTTTGAAAAAAGCCCGCGAGGCGCTCGTTCCGCAAAACCAACTAGGTACCGACTAAACCCCATCGAGCTCCACCATACCGGCTACACCAAACCTACGGTACCGCAGTGCGCGACGAAAATTACAGAGAACCAATCCAAAAAAAATTTTTTTGTGCCAAAAAGACCATAAGGAGGAAGGGTACGGAGTGAAAGAGACGGATGGATAAATATGTCCCTTCATTAGCTAGTTTTGTTCATTTGATTAACAAGAATCGCTGAAAAGGTTCGTGCTAGGTCCATTTTTTAATTAAAGGTAAAATCCAAAATTTTCCAAATAGGTTTCTATAATTCTAAAGGTACGAGCTGTTTTCGTTTCTCATGACGCGCTTAAAAGCCGACGCTCTCGTTAATTTTGTACATTTAAACGCTTTATACATTTGATTATTAATTAGTACGCACTTAGGTGATGAAAACGTTTCAAGTAAGTAAAATCATGACATAAAACAGAAAAGGCAAACAAAACATTTCGTTTTTCACTTGCCTCATTCTTGTCATGATGTTGATAATTTAATACTATAACGAACAAAAAATTATCAAAGACACGATGAAGATATTCTAGCCACATTACAAATTAAACGATATTTTTTTCTGAGTATTATTTGTGGTACTTTTATCAAACATACCTATTGCGCAATAGATGTGCCGGTGGTGGCGCATCATGCACGTGGTGTTGAAAGGGTGCGAAGGCTCGGGCGGTGTGTGCGGGTCGCACGGGGGCGGCCGTGTGCGCGGGGGGAAGCTGCGGGGGCGCGGGCGGAGAGGTGCCGACCTCACGGGCAGCGCCCTCTGGCGATCCCGTCAGATCTATTACCAGCCGCTGAAAATATACTACTCTTACCAATCTGCTACTATCTATATACATATATCTATATACATATATTACATATAAATAAAATTGGAGTGTCTGTTTGTAATATTGAAATAGCCGCTTTTTACTACATGCATATGATTATATATACGGTACATACACCAAAATAACATTTTTTACAATTTTTGTCTGTCTGTCTATCTGTTTGTTCCGGCTAATCTCTGGAACGGCTGGATCGATTTTGACGGGACTTTCACTGACAGGTAGCTGATGATATAAGGAGTAACTTAGGCTACTTTTTTTAGACTAACTTCGCCCCGCGGCGTCACTTGCGGCACGACAATAACAGCGGGTAATATCGCGAGACTCGGCTATTAATAAAATTTAATGTTTCCGAAGCTAAGCGAAGGCAGGTCGCTAGTACAATATAAATTGAATTTTGGGATCATTGGTTTTAGCTGGAATGTAATCCTTGTTATAGATAAATATAAATTACGTTTGTTTAATTTGGTGGTACTTTTGGCGATATATTACTTTAAGCATGTTTTTTAATAACAACGTTAATCTTACTCAACTGTTTCGTTTTCGAAAAAAATCTTACTAAAGATGAGGTCGGTTTCTCTTTTAAACTTTACATAAAACATTTTCTGTGAACTTAAGCTCTCTGAACTTCTATCGTAGTCCGAGCACTAGACCCACTAGTGTATCTAAAGCGCCTCTTAATCACTACACTGTAAGAAAGTGTTTGACGACTTAAGTCTACATAACCAATTAAGATCAGCAAGTCTTTTGTCCTTCATTTTATGTGTGAAACTATGAACTTGAAAACTTAAATATTAGATCATTCCCTTTTTAGTGACAAGAATATTTTTTAAGAATTAAACCACCACCATATTATATTAATTAACAATGAGTTAATTTTTTTAAATCAATTTCTTTAATCCATAAAAATCTTTAAAATTATGATTATATTACCTGAAGTGCACACCGATTCACCATCGAAAATGATAAGTAAGCAATTTTGAAGTTTATGTAATTCCAAGGTGAGGATTTCCAAAACACAGAACACAATTCGACAGAGTCTCAGTTGTGTAATTAGGGAGCCCGTTATTAATTTTTATGTAAGCTGATTATTTCAAAATAAACACTGAATAGTAACACACCACATCTGGCCCCAACAGTTGTACGTCGTCATCTGAACTAGAGTCTGAGACCCAGTCTAATTGGAGATCAGGGGCCGCCAGTAACATGTTTGCAGATGAGGTATCCAAGTCCTAAAACATATTAAATCTTTTATTTTTTTAATGTTATATTGAAATTATGATAATTTTAAAAATAATGAGGGTATTACATATTTACATCATCAATATTCGAAAAATAATTGAGGGTATGAGTATAAAAACTATCAGCTTTTGTGATATTGTTCATAGCTAATTAAGGCAGGCATGTACTGTATTGAAACATGTTGGGCATAATTAATTTATAAATTGCAGTTTTAAATGAAGGATTTATCATATTATTTCAGAAATTGTCAGTCTTCCCATGCTTACTAACCAGCAGCAGACAATAATTTTTATTGACCGCTAAAGTAAGGATTTTGAAGTTCAATTTGCACAGTTTGTACAAAGAGCACTATTTATACAATTGGGACTTTAACCTCTTATCTCAAAATTCATTTACATTGTGTTTCAGTCAACATTAGGTCATCTTACATTTTCATTTTCATTTTTCTTTGACCCAAACAATAACACTATCCCTAAAGTAACACGGTAATGAGATAGTTTGGTGAATGTGTTGCTAATAGAAGCTGTAAGATTTTCTGACTGTACATCCCTGAATTTTGAAGTTGAGTAGAAAGAATATTAACCGTCTAAAGATTAGTCCAGTTTAGTATATATTTGTAAATTCTAAACCACATTCCTTAAGAGTTGGACTGTCATCCAAAAGTAACAGCAATTACCACTGTCTTTGACAGTATGCATATGTCTGCAAAAACTAACTTCCTAGTTTATTTATAATATTGAGAATTACAAAAAAATCTAAGCTCTTTTACCTCAGCTGCATTGGGTCCAACTAAGTTTATATTTGTTTGAACAGATTTTGCACTAGTGCTGGGCTGTGGAGATGTATTCCCAGCTACTGTTTCATTGTCAGCATCACAACTCATCCTAGAGGTGTTACCACTCTCAGTCTTTACTGTAACATCTAAACTTTGTTGTTGATTTGAATTGTGTGGCTCAGTTTTGATCTGAGTAGTTTGTTTTATCTCTGGTGCTTCTAGTTTGACTTCGCGTGGTAATGTTGAAGAACTCATTGAACTTGACTCCTGTTTTACTGAAGGTGAATTCTCTGGTTCAACTTTAACTTGAGATGCTTGTGATGTTCCAGGGTTTGGGTTGCTTTCAGTATGGGCATATCCAGTTACCTGATGATAATGTTGAGGACGATGGTGAAGACGTTGATAAGATCCACCTTGGTGGCCACTATGTGATGAAATGTTTCTTTGACAGTCCCTTAAATGTTGTTGCAAATTGTAAAGATGATTCAGTCTACTTGTTTCTGTAGAACTCGGAAAACAGCCTTTAATTTCAACATTCTGACTTGGGTTATTTACTTGTGCATTCAATTGTTGCTGATTTCCATCTAGATTATTTGACGACATGCCTGTGTTGCCATTTCTGTCTACAACCGAATCAGATGACTGAGCTGCANTTTGACAGTCCCTTAAATGTTGTTGCAAATTGTAAAGATGATTCAGTCTACTTGTTTCTGTAGAACTCGGAAAACAGCCTTTAATTTCAACATTCTGACTTGGGTTATTTACTTGTGCATTCAATTGTTGCTGATTTCCATCTAGATTATTTGACGACATGCCTGTGTTGCCATTTCTGTCTACAACCGAATCAGATGACTGAGCTGCATCTAGTGGTTCTTCTTTAACATCGACCCATGCAGGATCAACTGTGTGAGCTGTACTTGTTGATGCTTCAGCTCTAGCATGAGTTTGATGATTTGTGTTGTTAGGGCCTTGTTTTCTCTTAGGGGCAGATGCATTGTCATCCTCATCAGAACTGAGTTCTATTGGGTTTGAGGCAGGTTCACTCTCTCTAGATTGCCTTCTCCTTGGAGATATATTTAGTTTTCTACTGGGCCTTTCTAAACTACTTGGGCAAAGATCACGGCGACTGTTTTCAGGTGTTATGTTTTGATTATATGTCATGTTAATACCCACTGAGCTATCGTGTACCGGTCCACGTCCATTTGGTGGTAATCCATATGGAAGTGGATGAGACATATAATTTCTATTGTCACTAAGCACAACAACATTATTGTGATATGGTGAACTAAAGTATTCCCGGTAGTGAACATAGTTTGGATAGAAGCAGCTTCTTTGAAGCATAGGTGGCTTCGGCTGATACCTGATGTTTACATCTGGCATGTGTCTGTTGCCAGGATTAGAGTCCAAGTTGTTTAGACATTCATAATAAGCGTTTTCAATTGAGCTGGAACTATCAGGTAAAGGTTGATATTCTTCAGGCACTGGAGTATGTGCTGATGAAGGTTCTGAGAGTTGTTGTAAGTTAACATCAAATGTTGGATTTGAGATTGTTGAGTTCACATAGTTAGATGATACTGGTTTGGGCACCTGTTCGTTAAGTATATTTGATGCAATATCAGATGTGGGTAGCACCTCCACTTCATCATCACTCTCAGCAAACAAAGCATCACACTCCATTTCTTCTAAAATACAAAACAAAGTTGACAGGTTCATAATAATAATCCAGGTTAAAATACCTAAGATTAAGGCTGGTACAGAGCCGTGTCTTTGAAAATAAAAAATGGTTTCGAGATTATGAAGCAGTTAATATTAAGATGAAATTAATAACAACTAATATAGTACGAATTACTTGTGATGTAGGTATCTGCATAATATGTACGTAATTGAATACTGCGTAATAGTTTGTAGTTAAAATTGACTCTTATTTTAATTATTCTAATTGTCATTGTAAAACTTAAAAACACCGCAAAACGTAAACAGAAATACCATTTCTCTGTTGATTGTCAGCACTAGATGTGAAGGCAGTATCCAGAATAGCACCCAGAGACGACGGTCCGGGAACGTCCCAAGAAGACGTAGACTGTTCGCCTTCGAAACCCTTCTCAGTCATTCTTTTTAATAATGTTATCCCATACTGCACTTTAATAATTCAGGAAACTCGGACTGTTTGCGTCAGAAAAGGTTGATTGACCATTTCATTGGTTATGGGAGAATACTTAAACATACATAGCTATTTTTAACATGAATTTTCAAGAAAAACAAATACGAAATAAGTTTGTTCAATTTTGTTATTGTGAACAAAAATTTACATGGCTGAATTGGCACTTGGCAGGTGACTGCTTTTTTTCTCTGGCAGTTGAAACAAGATAGAGTCTTTTGAGCTTATGAACATTTTTCTTTTTCCTTAAAGCATAATTATTGCATTATTTTCAATTTCGTACAAATTTTGCAGCTCTAGCTTTAAAATCAATGAAACTAAAATTCTGACTTTTCCAAAAGTGCTTAGGACAGAACAAAGAATAGAATAATAAATGTTAACATATTTTATTATTTAAAGTGAGGGAACGGAGGAGGGAACTTTTTAGCGGGGACGCGACTTGTTTTATTATTGTTAAATGAATGATTCATAAAATTTAAAAGGTGCCATTTTAACCTTTAGTGTCTGTGAAAGTCCTTAAGCATGGAAAATGAAACAAAATCGCAAATAGCTTCTGAAATTTTTTCAAACAGTCCGTTGAAATCTTAATAAAATCCAGTCATTTTAGCGGAAGGTTACATTTAACACTATCCAACATATATTCGGTGTGATCTCATCTTATTTAATTTAATTTTATAATTAATTTTTCAAACGAGGGAGTTTTCTTTTGCGGAGGGTACTTAGCGGTAGGTAGCGGCTTGGCTGTGCACCTAGTATTGGTGATGGCCATGAGTGATGGTAATTAATCAACAGTAGACTCGTCTGCCCACAAACGCTATAAAAAAATTAGGTTCAGCTTTTTGTTATGAAACATTGCGTTCTATTATAGTCCAAGATCCCAGGGCCACCTGACGTCACGTATTTTCTGACGAACGAAATGTAGCCGATTGCGTAGTGTTAGTATCATATTAAGTGTATAATCTATGGTTAGTATGTACTAAGAACGTATGCCTGCCTGCTAGACGGCCAATTTTCAGGTATCAGGTAATTATATTATACTTAGTTATATATAATTTTTTTTACCCGGAAGGATAAAATTCAAGAATAATGGTAGTCAAAAGAGCATTTTTTTACAAATTAATTTTTAATTATTTACCTGATTATTTAATTTTTAACTGTATTTCTTTTAATATTAATAATTAATTGATATGAGTCAACTATCAGAGAGAGATAGAGAGACAGAGATGTCAATATATCCTAATGCATGTCTCACTAAGTCTCATGCGCGTGGATAATGCCCTCGCGCTCTTTCCTACAGAGGTATTAAATTGAATTTAGGGGATGATTGGCCCCTTGGATCGGTCTGTCTTTTAGTAAGAGGTTTTAAAATAGTTGTCTGGTGGACATATATAAAAATGAAGCATCAGAATTTACGTGAAGTTAGGTCATTATTTTGGGAGCTTTAAAGCGTTTGCAAAGCAATTCGGCCGACGGAAAGTGGCTGGGAGTATTGGCGACCTATTTTTAAAGATATTGCCTAAAGTATACGTAAAGATCAGCTTTCAGATATTACGTGAAGTTAGTAATGATTTTATGTACCATGATTACCTGATACCTGAAAATTGGCCGTCTAAGCAAGCTATCAGGTAAGCATGGGTTCTTAGTACATACTAACACTACGCAATCGGCCACATTTCGTTCGTCAGAAAATATATGACGTCTGGTGGCCCTGGGATCTTACTCTATTAGTTCAATTAACTATTTACGGAACAAATTAAAATAAAGAGAGGCGATAGAATAATTATATAAAATCTCTGTTAAATGGGTACGCTAAAACCGAAGTTGTTTATCGGTCTATTTTGTTAATTTAGTATTTCTGCAGATTTAATCAAACGTATAATAATATAGACTTTTTAACCGTATAGGATCTGTGTGAAGGGTATGGAAATGCTCAGATGATGGAAACAAACCTTTTATTAATATTAGTTATTTAAGACATTACTGTTTTTATTGATTTAAAATTTCTTGAGACCATAGTTTTCTTAAGCTACTCTTCTATCCACTGACTTTAAAATATTACTAGTGTTGTGCTACAGCTTACACTTCTTAATAGGGATGTACCTACTAACACTGAAAGTACACAATCGTGGAATAATGAAATAATCGCTAGACGTATCATCTTCGGGGGTTCAAAAAACTCAGAGTATAAAAAATAAATAAGTGGGAACAAAGCACGCACGCTCATCGGGCCCCAATTTAAGATACCCTATGCTATGGGTACCAGAAACTAACAAACATACATATATACGTTTAAATATACAGATACACATAAAGATAATAAACACCCAGGCAAAGAGCAAACAAACCTGTTCATCACACAATGTTTGTCCGATGTGGGAATTGAACCTACGACCTTCGGCGCACTAGTCAGGGGCGCTAACCACTGCATCATTAAGTCAGTCAAGTCAGTTAATGAAGTCATAGTAAATTCCCACTATTTGAATGGAAATTATTCCATTCAATCTCATCTCCCTTCGTACCATTCCATTTAATTTTCATCCTGATTGATTACAATTTAAAAAAAAAACCCATTCCGCTCAATATCAATTTGCAATAGAATTTGTACGTACAAATTAATTAAAATTTTAACATTTTTATAAACCCAACACTGACAGCAATGGTATTTACTGGTGGTAGGACCTCTTGTGAGTCCGCACGGGTAGGTACCACCGCCCCGCCTATTTCTGCCGTGAAGCCATTGCCATACTAAATAATAGAAGGAGAATAATATTTGGTAGGTAGGTATGGATACGGTACGGATGGTGGAAGTGTGGAAGTAAGTAGGTAGGTAGTACAGTCACAGTCGCTATGAACAAGTAATAGTGTTCTGTGGCTATGAAAATGCAACCAATAACCAATTAGGGTGCGTCACCCACCACTTGCTAGCTAGCGATATTTTTGTTGGGTTTTGAGTTATAATTGATACTTTTTCAACTTGTCCCCATTTAAGATGGTTCTTCTTATCTTACGAAGGGTACCTACATAGGTAGTACGGTACGGTACATAACTGCAATATACCTACCTACTTGAAATGTGAATCAGCTGTCAAGCGTCATTTTGATAATATTTGATTATTATTTTGATCTAAATGAACACTATGAAAGCCTGTTTAAATTTTAAAGGAAACGTTTGTTTACTTTGTGTGTAGTTTCAAGATTATGGCCGTGATAAGGCTTGTAATTTGTAATAATTAATCTATGGATTTTTATCACTTTTAAATTATCGTTATAAATTACTTAAATCATTCTTAAGTTGTGACCTAGATGAATGCCACACAGTTGTATTTTGTGTCTGGTGATGAAATGTTTATTGCGTCAGTTTTTCGTAATTAGTTCATTCGTTTACTTCTAAGTAAAAAAAAGAATCGCATGAAAATATTTTTTCAATTGAGGAAAATGTCATCAGTTCTGCCTTTTTTCCTTGAAGGAGAGGTAGTCAAGGGTTTTGGAAGAGGTTCTAAGGAACTAGGATGCCCAACAGGTAATTCAATTTTGAAGTAGACATGACGTTAATTTTTGTCTCAAAAACCAGTATTCACCAATGGTCATAAAATACCTACCTTGTTTTAAAATATGTGAAAATAATAATGTCAAAATATGTTAATATAAAAAAAAAAGCGGGAATAAAAATTATCATGTGCAAAAAATTTATAGTTAAAAAAAACTTAGATAGCAACAGTAAAGCTAAGCTAAAATAATTTTTTTTCAGACTTAAGATTTTATAGTTAAATGGAAAAAATCTAACCTATCAAATGCGATTTGATTGAGTTTCACCATTTATTTATGTAAGGTCCATTAGTAATTGGTATACCAAATGAAATGAATATAACTGACAGGTTTTACAACAATTGTAATTCATTGGAGGTCAAGTGGTACCTAATGTAAATAGGCAAAAGTAGCTTATTTGCACTTTAAATATGTGTTCAGAAAAAGTTTTAAAAATAAGGAATTTGTTGTCCATCATAAAATTATATCTCTGTCTTAAATACAGAACAATTTTAAGTCAAATAGGGCTAAAAGCTATAATAAGATAAAAAATAATAAAAAGGTGCATTTGAGAAATATACATAGTTTTGTGTACAAAATAACTAACATTTGTTTTGGTTTAATTAAAATAATTCCCAAGTTAGCATATGATTAACACCACATTTGTGATTAAATCAAGCCTCCTCTAGTTACTGCTAGGTACTACTTTTGGTAATGTAATTGTATCCTCATCTATATAAGTAAGGAATATTAGGTACCTACAAGCAACTATGCAGATGAGTAAAACCATCCTGCCTATGTTTAGTTTGAAGCTTGATAGTGTCTATAGTCTCGAAAAAAGGTCTCCTGTTAGCTCAGGTGAGCCATGAGCTCTTCAGACTCTGCTAAAACAGCTATGTAGGTATTACAATCCCACAGAGAAGCAATTAATGATTACATTTTTGTTCTACAATACTGGTGATTCCAGCACCACACACAGCAGTAAGAAATTAACGAATTAATTAACGTTAAGAATGCATAATTAATTAACTGTTTAAACAGGTGTAAAATTTAAATGCACTTCATTTTTATTAAAATTGAAGCAAAGTTTGGATTCGCTTAATTCAATATACTTTTTTTGTATTTTTTCGTGCCGGAGGCCGATCCTCGTACGAAGTCCCCGCGCCTACGTGGCGCGCGGTGTATGTGGGACTCGTCCGCGACCGCGAGTCCGCGGGCCCAAGGATGTTTTCAGGGCCCTACCCACTAAACGACTCCCCTGCACTCTTCGCCCAAGTGTCCGATCCCCACCGAGGTCAGAACCCGGATGAAATAAGGAGGTTGCCGCGGTCAACACTACAACCAGACGGCGCAGCTCACCCCAAGGACGCCCGGCGGACGGAGCCTTCGAGGCGAATCGAAGGCTCTGAAACATCGGCCGTCTCGGTACGGCAGCCCGTCAGGCCGCCCAGACGGTGCCGCTGGTGTTCTGGGATACCCCACTGGACCAGAAACAGCCTGCCAGGTCTGGACGGTCTCGGCCCTCTCAGGTCGCCCCGTGATCTTCACCAGGGGGAAGCCGCCACATACAGAATACAATACATAACAATTCTGAGGTGTTTTTATTAGGAAAAATAAAAGTTCTCTTTGGCAAAATTATCCTTACTAAATTCAAATCTGTGCTACTACGCACGGCGGACGGACTATGAACAAACAGCTAGAGGTTTGGTTTAAGCTCTGGTCACTACGCAGAAATCCATCGCCGCCGAGCAGGGGGTCGGGACCTAGGTTCCATTCGTGACTCGGCCCCTAAGAGCTTCGGGCTCCACCCGCTTTATGCGCGGAGGGACCCAGGCGGGGCGTGCTTTGCGCGCTCGCCCGTAATAGGAAGCTGGGTGATGGTAGACCGCGTTTCTCCGAAGGTGCAGCGCGACGCCATTAAGGCGGGCTCCCGGCCCGTCGACCGAGGGAACCGGTGGTCGGGTCGGCGGCCGCCGGTCCGGGGTCTGGGACGGCGGAATGGATGTAATATGCTCTGCGTCGACCCTGTCCCGCCATCTCAGTAACCCGAACTGAGCTGCGGCCCGGTCCGGAGTTGGACGCCGGCTGTAAGCGGCAGGAGTTTTTAGTGAGGTTCCATATACCGGGGATTCGGTGATTTTTCCTGTGGAAAAAAGTGTCCAGTTCGTAGTATCCATATTTTATTAGTGCCCACTGTTTGTTGTGGCATCGAACATGGAAACAAGATTATAATAAAAATATTATGATAAACTCAAACGTTAATACAAACTCCGTGACTTGGCAACTACACGTTTTGTGTTCCAAATGAGATTAACATTGCAAAATACATAGCCCTGCTTTTTTTATCTTGACTTAATTTCATGTTTAATAGAATAATTTAATGCTTACAATAATGAAAAACAAGTTTCTAGAATAGGTAGGTACTTCACACAAAAAAGAGTAAATTTCGCGGAGATTTGTGTGAAAGAAATCGCAAGAATAATTGCTACATTCATTGATGGGGCAGTTGAACGCCAGCAACCAACACTTCTTTATGTTAAAACCAAGCTTCCGGTCATAGCTGCTGCCGAGCAATTGGACATCAACACAATCTTAACAACTTACGCAATGGCAAAATAATTTTTTTAAAGATAAAGTTGTCCTGTCTGTCAACTTTCGCGTTATTAACAAGTATTTTGGAAGTAGTCACGATTTTTTCTAAATGTAAAAAAAATGAATTTACTTATTAGCAATTACGAATGAACACTACTTAATTAAAAATAGTGTTCAGACCGTTACAATGTCTTTTTTAACGTATGACGGTATGATACCATATCAGTATTGTGTTTTATTTGGTTTAATTGTACCTACCTATACCAGTTGTTGCGAGGTCATTCGCATGGCGCGAGGCGCCATACATAGCATAAATGAGAATTTGTAATCTAAATGTATTTTGGTACACAAGTTTGGTAAGCAAGTAGTTCTTAAAATACAGCCAATTAAAATGGATAATTAATAAATATCAGATTGATACAGAGCCGCCTTGTGCAAAAAGGTGATAATAACATTAGCAGTGCATTTGCAAATATTGTTGGCAAATCGCAAAAGAGCTGCGTAGAGCTTTATTTACGGTAATCACAAAACATGTTGTCGTCGTCGTGGCCTATACGATAAGACGTCCGGTGCATTCGTATCTAGCGATGCACCGGTGTTAGAATCCAGCAGGTGGGTACCAATTTTTCTAATGAAATACGTACTTAACAAATGTTCACAATCGACTTCCACGGTGAAGGAATAACATCGTGTACCTAATAAAAATCAAACCCGTAAAATTATAATTTGTGTAACCACCAGCAGTGGTAGGACTTCTTGTGATTCTGCACGGGTAGGTACCACCACCCTGCCTATTTCTGCCGTGAAGCAGTAATGCGTTTCGGTTTGAAGGATAAGGCAGCCGTTGTAACTATAATGAGACCTTAGAACTTACCTCAAGGTGGGTGGCGCATTTACGTTATAGATGTCTATGGGCTCCAGAACCACTTAACACCAGGTGGGCTGTGAGCCCGTCCACACATCTAAGCAATAAAAAATAAATAAAAACTTATTATATAGATTAGATAAAATTATAGATAGATAGAAGTTACATGTTAAGAGGATTATCAAATGGTTGAAGTATCACAACTTGTGCCGTGCACCGCATTCCATCAGCGCTGACCAGAGCATTCGTTTCAGACCAATACACGATTTGAGTGGACTTACAATTTTTATTACAATTACAAATATACTTTAAGCGCACTAATGTTCAATAGCATACAAGCCCAGGAATCATAAGGAATCAATAACATACAAGCCCTCTTCTTTCACACGCAACAGTGTATTTGGCTTCAATGATCGTATATTCATGATAGCTCAAGCCTCCGTATAGCTCACAAAGCCAAGTTTTCAAGATCTGCTGAATTAGGTACCCCCATAATAGCGTTATGAAGTAAGTTCTACAATACTGGCACATATTTTGGGGCAGAGGCATGGTACCGTCTTTGATTGAGTACGTGTCTTCGCCAATTTGAAGTAACAAAAAAAAAGTATTAATAACTATTACTGTCTATTTTCGCCCTCATATTGATCATCAATTCTGGTCGTAGTCCAGAGCTTTTTAAGCAGACGTTAATTTCCTCTTGTGTCTCTTTGGCCTAACATTTTTCCTTATATCTTGCAATGTTCTATCCACAGCCTCTATTCGTACTGCTTTACAGTATGCTATCGTGCATTTATACCACAAAATAGATATCATTCACACAAAACCCGTAGAGAATAAATTAATACTATCTTATTGAATAGTATACGACATTTGATATTAAAAATACATAAATTAAAAATAGATTATCGCTGGTGGTCATGTCGGCGACACAAGCCACCATTGGTTAGGGGTTGAGTGAGAACCTTCTCAAGTTACGCGTCTTATCAAGAATAATTGCTTGTACAAGGCCCTTAACCCAGATGGATAACAAAGTTTTTATTTATTAGATATTAATTTTAAATACAGAACCGATATATCGAGTTCAACAGTTCGCGTATAGACGTAACGTCTTGTCTCAAACTGGAGGAGCAGAAAAGGATACGGTTTCTAGAATAGCCAAAGCGCTACCTTCACACTTTGACCCATATGGCGACCCAAGGAGTCACTCGATTGATCTTTCGTTAAATTGAAGTCAGTCTTGCTGCATGGGTGCGAAATATGGAGGTTAACCAAAAATTCTATGCAGCCGCGGCAATTACTTAGTCTTTTCCGATCTGAGAAGATCACCAACTAACGCCTGTGAGAGGAGTGTTGAGAAATTGACATTTGACAAGCAGATCATGCATCTCAAATGGATAAGCCATACTCTAAGAAGAGATCCCATACACATCCCGAAGTGGACCCCCCCAGGACAAACTGAAAGCATCCCATCCCAAGCAGACCTGGCGACGCAGTGTTAGCGGAGATCAAGATAACCGGGTGAACCTGACCTGAAGTAAAGCGTGTAGCTGGGTTAATAAATAATCGATAAAGCCTCACCTGGGGGCCTTAGGACCTCAAACAATTTAAAATATACTAGAAAATCAATGTTCTGCCGCCTTCTAATCTGTTTTCGTATTTAGGAATTAAACCATTCCCATCCTAATATCCCATGTATATTTTGTTAGCAGTAAAAATATGATCCTTAAGGGGTCACCAGTACCCAATCTAACGATTCCACAATTCACAAATTATGTTTTTTGCACAAGCACAAGTTCCAATTTTTTATGTGGAATTTTATTTTAATATTCTAATGAGTTAAGTTCCAACTAAGTCGAGTAGTTGTATACAGCTAAAATATGAATAAAGAATTGCTGCATTCTATATAAGTGGACACTACAACTGTTTTAATCTGTTTCAGCTAATTATCCTTTGGAAGTTGTAAAATCTTTACCAAAAGGTTTGGAGCCAGGTGTTTATTATGGATGGGCTCAAGTTGACACAGGACCTGTATATGAGATGGTAGCAAATATAGGATGGTGTCCTTTTTACCAAAATAAAGAGATGTCTGTTGTGAGTTGACTAACTTAATATTTAAATAACGTCACTATAAAACTGAATTAATTCGTCTATTTTGTTTTTAAATTACTAATATGACATATTTTGTTGATAAAAGTACTACTGGATCGAATAAGAGTCCCAATATAATGTCAATTTTTTTATCTTTCAGGAAACCCATATAATGCACAATTTCCAGGGTGATTTCTATGGTTCTAATTTAAAAATTGCTCTAATTGGGTATCTGAGGGGAGAGAAGAACTTCAATTGTCTGGATGCTCTCATAGAGCAAATTCGAGAAGATATAAAAAATTCTGAACAAAATTTAAAGCAACCCTCAGCACAAAGTCTTCGTAATCATAGCTTTTTCAATAAAAGCATGTAATTGATCAATGATCAATAACTATAACTGGATGAGATACATAAGATATCCCATTTCCAAATCAATTTGAAGTTATAAAAATATAAACAAATATCAAATTATTTACTAAAAGGAAATAGCTATTGTTGGTTCAACTTTAAGAGAATAGATCCCCAAATCACTAGTAAGGAAATTAGCAAACAATTCACATCAAGAACTTTTAGTGTTGCACGTGCATAGAAATTTTAATATTAAAGTTTTGTCAACTGGGCTACATTGTATGTTTTCTACTATAATTTCAACTCTGTGCCAATACAGTGGTATGAGTTAAAACCTAGTTTACTAAATCTTTAAAAAATGTGCTGGTTGTTTTAAAATTTCCCCACCTAAACTCAAAATCCAACATTGTACAGCTATGCATTTCAAAGATCAATTTAAAATTATTGGCAATCAAAATTTTAAAAACGTTTTGCACTTTTAAAATACAAGCAGCATAACAGCTATATATTCAATGCTATATAATTATAGCAATACCAATAACATTTAAAAAAAATCGCTCACCAGAATGTATCCACATTTCTTTTCAAGAGGGGTTTACATACAATTAGGACAATTGAATGCATGCAAAATACATGTTTCGGTTAGTTATAGTAAATAAGAAAATGTTTTTGTTTCTAAAAAATCGAATTTAGAAAACCATTGTTCCATATAATGTGATATTGTTGACTAATAATATATATATATATATATATATATTAAAGATTGTGCAATATACTTTTATAAATAAATAAATTAAAGAACTTACTATTGTTATTTGGTTGTTTTTTTTGTAATGAAAGACAAGATTCCCTTTGAAAAAGCCTTTATTTGTAATGCTCAGATGGATCCATTGTAGTGAACTTGAAAAATATCACTCCATTATACAATTGGAAAAAAAATCTTAAAATTAAATAGGGCTCTGTCCAGGACTTAAATGTTAATGTTGTTTTCTTCTAAAAGAACATCCTGAAAACAAAATTAAATGAAATAATTTAATTTTTGCATTGTTTAGCAATCTAATTGTTTTTTTTGCTAACAGTTCATTTCATAGTGTATGGAGTAATCAACACTTCAAGCAGACTGCTAAACGTATCATTTGCAATGTTATTAAAAGTAATGTAGTATCCTCAAATAATCAAAATAGGGTAATCATTGAATCAAATATTGACTGATACTAATATGAGCTTAAACAAGATTGTGCAAGATTGTGCAATTCATTGTTATGGGTCACTCAGGTTTCAAACTTTACAGCATCTTACCTTCAGTTAATCTAGCACGGCCACCAGTGGGTTGACAAAGGATCGTTGAGCATCCAGCGCAGACCACCACTCTCTGTGCGTGACTAAAAACTGTTGTAATCTTGTAACAGCCAGGGCACTTAACATCCATGAAATAAGAGTTAGGATGTGGCACTAGCCGCTTAAGCTTATGTTTCCTCCTCTCCGACGCAGGGGAAGGATGCAACAAATCAATTGCGAGCTAGAAATGTAAACACGCAAATAGGTTATTTCACCATGAATCGAAATTAATATTTTTCTTCACCTAAATTAATTTTTCATTTCTTAATTATTATACTTTCAAGTTCAAATTTCGATATTATACTACTCCACTGATGTATTTTACGATTTGCAGTATATTTATGTGAATTAATCAATTGCTTCTGACATTTTATGCCATGTGTACTTTTCAGTGTCTAACCGTATTTATTTGAACTTGCACTCAATACCGTTATCTAATTTATACTATTGTATTAATATTAGCACACGCATATCTTTAAAGAACCAATGAAGTCACTTTACGCTATTTTAACAAATGTATTTTGTAAAATACACACCGGCATGGTTACAGCTTTAATGCACAACCGGAAAAGGAAAGGCGTCCAGAGTACCAACGACAAGTATCAACTATCAATCACTAAGCATAGACTATCACTTGGAGCATAGAGTAAATTGTCCAACGCCATCAATGCAGCTAGGATTTGTAGCGGATACAAGGTCCGCTAGTAAATAGAACGATTTCAACAGTTTAGAGAGAGCTGGAAAATAAGTGAAGGGAGAAGAGATATAATGAAAAACATAAAATCACTTTCATAAAACCATATTCAAATAGTAATATGAAATACTATATACAGAAGCCTATCCCCAAACTTCAATAAATGATACATTATATGTACATATATTCTTTGGTGGAAGCTCGTGCAATAATCTAAATTGTTTAAGTTCGTCAATTTGATATTTCTTCAGGTTTAAACGTATGATAAAAGCGCATTACTAATCGTTTAGTATCAGTAAAAATGCCCGACTATGCAACAATCAAACAAGGCTTTTAAAAAGAGTTCATTGAATCCTACATTTAAATTCCTACCATTGAATTTCATTAGAGAATCAGTTTTATTTTACTTGTTATAATAAAACAATGTTTTCAAGACAGCATAAAATATAATAATGATAGGTGGTAAAAATGACAATGTGTTTGAAGTATATTTCAAATAATGGAATATGGAAAAGAAGGTTACAACACTTGTCGTACCGTAAACTCCTTATTTTAAAAAGTTTTAGCTGTATGAGCTATTTTCCTTAACGAATCCATTACACAAAAAAAAAGTTGTGAAATGTGAGTAGAATTTATTCTATTATTAATATTTTGCTTCGATAGGTAAATGAAACAAAGCCGCTGAACGTAGCTTCTCGGGATCCTCCAAAAGGTCCACAGAAAAAGTCTCAGTAAATGACCACCATTTTACTGAGATTATATTTCATGCCATATAATCTCATCTCATTTCATATGATTTCATTTCATTTCGTTTCATTTCATGCCATGTTTCATATTAATCAACTTTATTTCATAAAATAATTTTTCATATAATTTTTTTTATAAAATCTAATATATAAAATTCTCGTGTCACAGTTTTCGTTGCCATACTCCTCCGAAACGGCTTGACCGATTTTAATGAAATTTTTTATGCTTATCCAGTATCTATGAGAATCGGCCAACATCTATTTTTCATCCCCCTAAATGTTAGGGGTAGTCCACCCCTAAATTTATTTATTTATTTTTTAGACAAAATTTTTAATTTCTATTTTTTTATGATACAACATACAAAAATACATACAATCCTCAATTTTCACCCTTCTACGATCAACCCTTATTTTATATTTGCTAATTAAAAACTTAAATTTTTTTTGCGAGAATTTTGTTTTTATTTTGTCATGACGCAGAATAAAAAAATTCATATTACTCTGAAATTTTCACCCCTCTACGATCAATCCCTATTTTTTATTTGTTAATTATAAACTTTAATTTTTTTGGCAAGATTTTCATTTTTATTTTTATTTTGTCATGAATTAAAATAAAAGATCTGATGTTACTCTCAATTTTTCATCCCTCTATGATCAACCCCTATTTTTTATTTGTTAATTATAAACTTTAATATTTTTGGCAAGATTTTCATTTTTATTTTTATTTTGTCATGAATTAAAATAAAAAATCTGATGTTACTCTCAATTTTTCATCCCTCTATGATCAACCCCTATTTTTTATTTGTTAATTATAAACTTTAATTTTTTTGGCAAGGTTTTTATTTTGTTTTGTCATGACTTAAAATAAAAAAAAACATATTACTCTCAATTTTCACTCTTATACGATCAACCCCTATTTTTCCATCCGATTAATATTTTTTTTATTCTATGCACAGATCCGCAATAAGGTTGCAATCAAATATTATAATTGTAGTACGATAAATTCTTATTCAGAGTTTATAATTTCAAGTTCCTTTAATTATGTTTTTTTTTTAAATTGAATTTGATCTCCCGCCCTCGCCTGTCGACTACTGATCAACTATCAATCGATCAGCTATCCCCGCCAGGTGTCACCACTCATCCAGCAAACATCACGTTGTAGGAATGAGGACGAAGCCAGTCTCCTGTCTTACTTACTCACTATACATCATAGATTATACACTTAATATATTTGAGAGCTATACAATACTATACATTTTTCAGCCATGTTTTTTTGGTTTTATTTGTGTATCAATAGTATGTTCAGTAGGTCTGAGAATGGGCTACTATCTATTTTTCATACCCCTAAGTGAAAAGGGTTGTCCACCCCAAACATTTATTTTTTATTTTAATTTTTTGGATTTTTTTGTTTGTTTATAATGAACTATGTGGTTAAATGAGGTTTTTTTTTCTACAGTAGAATTTCCCTAGAAATCTTATTTAAGGCAACACAACGTTTGCCGGGTCAGCTAGTATTAGGCTATAATAATATGGTATGACATATTTGCCTTGCCAGTTGCCAGTTAGAAAAATAAATCTACTACTACTTTTGACTTTTGCTTCGATCAACATTAATTGTTGTTTTGAAGATAGTTTGCTAAAATCCTACGATCACTTACCTACTCAGTGTTTATTCTTTGTTCATAACAATAAGAATAAAAACGTTGTTTAAATAAGTTTCTTCAATAGAATACTATTTTTTAATTTTATAAATGGCAGATGAGGAGTACGAAGCCGATGATGGTGGTGCAGATTATGACGACATTGCAGAAGAAGATGATAACATTGAAGAAACAGAAGAACAGGAAGAAGATGGCTATAATGTGCAATGTCTGGCTTTGGGACAGGCTGGCGGTGGAGTTGACANAAAAACGTTGTTTAAATAAGTTTCTTCAATAGAATACTATTTTTTAATTTTATAAATGGCAGATGAGGAGTACGAAGCCGATGATGGTGGTGCAGATTATGACGACATTGCAGAAGAAGATGATAACATTGAAGAAACAGAAGAACAGGAAGAAGATGGCTATAATGTGCAATGTCTGGCTTTGGGACAGGCTGGCGGTGGAGTTGACAAATCTAAACGTATAACTACTCGGTACATGACCAAATATGAGCGCGCGAGAGTTTTAGGTGAGGTTATATTTGAATAAGGATAATTTTTTGTGTTATTCGTTCTTATATTAAGTACTTACCCGCAATCAAACCGTGTGTTATATTAGACTGGTTCATTCAGCACCACGTCAATATGATTATGACTCAAATTAAGGTTTTTGGTCCATTTTGAATAACGAAAAGATTGTGGAGGCTTTGACTTAGTTACTAAAAGGTACTTGGCGGGGTGTGAACCAGAGAAAAAATAATTTAAGAGCTAAGGATTACTATTATAATTTTTCAGGAACCAGAGCTTTGCAAATAGCAATGTGTGCTCCTGTCATGGTGGAACTTGAAGGAGAAACTGATCCATTACAAATAGCCATGAAAGAGTTGAAGCATGGTAAAATTCCCATCATAATTCGAAGATATTTACCGGATCATTCATATGAAGACTGGAGCATAGATGAACTCATAATCATAGATCAATAAAATTAATTATAAAATATGTTTACATTAAGAAATCTTTCTAACTTTTATAAATTATTTTACATTTCAAATTTGAATTCAATCTCATCATCATAAAAGTAAATTAGGTATTGAAACTCAAATATTTACTGTTGATTGAGAGATTGAATTTTTTAAATAAATAAAAATAAAAAATAAAAATGTGTTTTTATAGAAGACCTAAGCTGATCAAAGTTTGAGAGTAACCTTTCTATAATTTTAATTGGCTATATTGATCTGATGAGAGAGGATTTGCTGGGTGCAAGCAGTGTAGGACCGATCGTTGTGAGAGATCATGCGAGGCTTGGGGGAAACTTATGTCCAGCAGTGGGTTGATAGATACTGATCTGCACATTTTGCAATTTATGAAGTATTGTAATATGATTAGAAAGAGGGAGTTATGGTATTTCTTCAAATAAAAATAATGATAATTAAAGAATTAAATGTAAATGTGTTTTCTCGTCGGAGCCTCGGATGTGACTATTTAAGTATTGCCCTTATTATTTGCTCAGCTGCTTACTTCGTCAAATATTCAATATATCACGTTTGATGTGGTTAAGGGCTGTTTATAATCTTATAAGTTTTTCAGGGGCTTTTTACTTATATTGTTTTGAGAGTGTCTAAATAAATATTATCATGTTTATCATGTTCTTGTTTTTTGTGTTTTGTTTGAATAGACGCCGAACGAACTAACAGTATTTTGAGGTCTGAGCATCTGGCACTGCAAATAAAAAACGCGAGATTAACCCGTCGAAGCAATTTTAATTATGTCTACGACTCGCAAAACCGAAGAGAACCAATACTAAATATACGCTAACTAATCAAAAATATTAACTACCACAAGTTGTAACATTAGTAAAAAAAACTTAGTTTTTTTTTTGGTTGCTTAGATGGGTGGACGAGCTCACAGCCCACCTGGTGTTAAGTGGTTACTGGAGCCCATAGACATCTCCAACGTAAATGCGCCACCCAACTTGAGATACAAGTTCTAAGGTCTCATTAAGGTTACAACGGCTGCCCCACCCTTCAAACCGAAACGCATTACTGCTTCACGGCAAAAATAGGCAGGGTGGTGGTACCTACCCGTGCGGACTCACAACGCGTCCTACCACCAGTAAAAGTTGGAAACACAAGTTTTTATTTTATTGTCAAAGTGGGTAAACGAGCTCACGGTCCACCTCATGCTCAGTGGTTACCGTAGCCCATAGACATCAAGAGCATAAAATTAAATGCATCCACTCACCTTGAGTTCTAAGTATTCCATAGCATTATAAATGGCGGCTCCACCCTTCGAAACGAACGCATTACGACAGAAATAGGTTGGTATATACCCATGCGGGCTCACTAGTCGTCCTATCACCAGTAACATTTTGTATATAGGTAACTGTTATATCTCTTGAAATTTATTAAATTAATAAAAAAATATACTTAGATATTTATTCTCCCTTGCACATAAATGTGCTACATAAGTACCTATGCATATTTATAAAGTTTATTCTGAGATAAGTAAAAATGGCATCCAATTTACAAAAACTAAAGTGAAGTACCTACATATCTTGTCGTAGAGTTGCAGATTCATTTAGGAACTAATTGAAACAAAAAAGTCGTGATTAAGCCCTTGATGTTTGTAAACATGTACCTATGTGAGAATTCGAAAAAGCTATGAAAATACTATCTTGTTGTTTTAAGTTCGTCAACCTTTTCCGCCCGATATACAGATGAAACGTCTTTAGAAAAATCTGTTACAGCAACTACTAACTAAAAATCAAAAGAAAATACAAATTTAAAATAGTTTACATACATGTTCTTAAGGGTTTAGACTAATAATTAAGAAGCAAGAACATTTTAATTCAACAGCTCGTGTTACAACTTCAAAAATGCATGCACACGAACATCATTTTAGACAGTAGGTATACGGCCTGGCCTACCTGGTGGGGAGTGGTCACCGTTGCTTATACGTTTGTAATGCTAGAAGGATCTGCAACGCCAAGGCGCTGTCCAACGAATCTAAAAATTTAAAGCAGCTATTTAATATTGGCAACCGGCGTCTAAATTGATTTGAAGATATTGAAAGTAATATCAATTATTTATACTTAGATGTCGTTCGTGCTTTTAAAATCATCGCTCACAAAGTTCTTAACAGTAAATTATGCGAGACTATTAAGCCTTTTTTTTCTCCTACCTATGCTGATAGAGGCTATTTCAGCTTCACCTTAACACGTGTAGGCGAGCTCACGGGGCTCAAACCGGAGTGTTGCTAACACTGACCCTAGCAAGAACAGTGCTTCGCAGAATCTACCACCGGATTGGAAACGCGACCCACTGAGAAGATCCGCCGAACTGTTAAGCCGGACTTTATAAAATTGTTTTTGAGAAACAGTTCTTTAACATATAATTTTGTAGTTATAAAGAATACAATAATGTTTTTGTAGAAAATTTTAATGAACTTTTGATTTTGAAGACATAGAAGAACTGTGTAAGTATTTAATAAAATTATTTATGACCGTATTTATTAACGGTACCTCATCTCGGTACTTTAGATTGTGGTGTGCTAAACGAGTAGCAATAAAATTGTTTGTGGAATGTTAAATGAATTTGTGAGGTATTAAGGAAGCGATAACCGTATGCCGATAAAATACGCATTTGAAACAAGTTCTTTACTGCGTTTAGTTAACGAACGAAAACTTATTTGAATTGTAATTAATGTATATTTGTAGCTTAGTGCGTCAGTGAAACTGTTTGATTAGTTTCAGGCGTCGGGAAACAATTAGTTAGACGGTAGAGAAATGACTGTGATGGAGCGCGTCGCGTGTGCCGTTGTCGCCTTCGTTCGTGGGCCGAGCTTGGCACGCGTACCACGCTGAATATTGCTGAGAGCTCTGGCGAGGGGAGCACCTCACACGCGCGCCAGTACCCCTCCGACCAGCGATGCTGTGCTGTCTCCGGAAATAGAGTACGTCCGATTTCTTTGCGAATATCGTAGTTGGCCAACCGCATTGCACCGGCGTGAAGCCGATAAACTGCGGTTCTGGTTTGATGATAGAGGCTATTTGGTTCAATTGATCGAAAGTTACTAATCCTTTACAAGAATTTACTATACCGCATTTTAACGGCAGCTATTTCAACCCGACCTTCATTCTGCGGAATCAGAGTCGGGCTGAACTAGTGCATTTAGTGTTTTCTCTGGTTTAGTGTAGATGTGTACAACGTCTGTGGATCGACAGATCAGGTGCGCGAGTGTCAGTGCAAATGACTAAGAGCCCGCCGTGACGGGCTGAACTTTACAAAATGTGGACCAAGAGATTAACGCTATGGAGGCTTACGTTGTGCGTGCTGGTGTCATTATCGGCGCTGGCCGCCCTGTCGCAAGGTGAGTCCTTGTGTCGCGCCGTTCTACGAGTGGGAGACGCACATCTTCATTCGCGCTCTGCGTCACTATATCGATGCTATTTTCGGAGTTACATGCGCTGAAATTATGTAAAAAGCTCACGTATGTGCGCTATTTTTGGCGATAGCCTTAGTAAAATTTTTTGTATGTCAAAATGATCTTATTGACCTAAATGCGTCGGAAATCACAATAGCAAATGCTATAAATTGGTAACGAATAACAATATTTCAGTGCCATGGCAAAATGCCGTCAAGCGTTGTACATCACAAAGTCAGATACGCAAATAGAAATACTGGGATTTGTCGCTGAGCGTCGCCATCTTGTGAAAAACGATAGGATCGTTTAATGCCGCCATAAATTTTCAAGAAAGTAGTTTTAAACGTTCTCGTACGATTCTTTTCTTTAAAAACTTTATGTTAAAATTTCTTGATTCCATAAAAATTCCATAAAATGTTCTCATCTTATTTTGTAGTATTACTTACTGGCTGGGTCAGCCATCATTTGGCTTTTCCAGTTCGTAGGTACCTATAGCTTATCATTTTGTATTATCCTATAGATATATTAGTCCAGATGTCTATGATTGGATTGATCTAGGTGTATTTTTGTGCATTTTCATCTTGTTCTTGAAATTATAACGAAAACAATACATATACATTAATTGAAATATATATGGATACGTTAAACAGCTTTATACTTCATGTAGGTACCTATAACCAAACAAATTGAGGAAACTGTATGTTGATTGAATTTTTATTCATTGATTAAATACAGACAAAAACGGTTTACCGTACAAAAGCGATGTAAGAATTTTCAATGAACCTCCGTTATAATTAGTTAGTATTAACATTATTAGTATTAACAGTTGCAAAATCATATCATCATCAAAAATATAATACTAATATCAAAAAGTTTAATTTTATCTAAATCTATTTTTTTTTCTTATATTTATATTACATGTAAACTTAATCAATGTGAAGCATAAACATCATTAATTTCATGCAAAGACTTGCATGCACCAGCCCACGAATACTGACTTTGTGCGGCGAGGTCAAACTTTCGGCCGTCAGATATAAATAATAGCTGATAGTAAAACTGATGAACGAAAAGTAGCGCCGAAGAAACGCAAGATTTTAAAATGAGTAATACCTATCCTATTATTCCTGTTTGACTTTGAATACCTACTTTTTTTTAAGTGACCTACTCACGTACCATTATAAGATACTAGCCGTACTCGCCCGCTTCGCTGGGCATTTAAAATTAACATTATTATTTATTGTCATTATTACTAGGGAGTTCAACACTCATATAAATATTAGCCAATCCATTATGTACATGTATTTACTACATGAATACCAAGTTTCAAGTCAATCGGATGCATGGTTCAGTTGCTATAACGGAACATCCGTAAATTTTTATAATACTTATTATTCTGTTAATATAAAATATACTTGCACATTTTCCAGTAAAGACAAATTCGATCAGAATATTCCCGGCAAGACTCTAGCCTAATTTTTTATTGAGCGAAATTATATAAATCTATAGGTACTCGTAATAGCAATAAAGTAGTCGTTTTCTGTTTAGAGCCATATGCTATCCGCCTAAACTTTAGGTAACCTAAACTTTAGGTGGATAGGACATGGTCTATTTCACTATTTGATTAACTGTCATGTAGAAATTTACAGTCGCGTGATGTGGAATAGTTGTAAAAGCCGTTGTATACCACGTGTTGAATACGACTGCCCATTTCGAGACATTAGACGACTGGTGGTAGGGCGTCTTGTGAGCTCGCACGGGCAGATAGGCCTGCCTATTTCTGCCGCGATGCATGCGTTTCGGTTTATGTTTATTCTTTCAAGTCAAGTCATAAAGTGAATGTCGGCATTGACGTTATTGAAGTCTATATTGAAGTCTCAATTGCTTCAATAAGTTCTTGTGACAGGGACTTTGGGTTTCTATTTCCCTCTCGGTGCCGTATCGCCGCTGGCGAGCTTGAAGACTTCGGCTGTATCTGTATTTGTATGACACGGGTGCCGGAATTCACGTTGTGTAAGGAATGGGCGCCGGTCGCAGATGATATCGTCCGTAGCAGTCTACACATCAACAGCAATAACTCCCTCTACCCAGATTTAAGCAGAAATCATGGTTGGTTTCCATCTAAAGCCTAGGTTAATTTATAATCAAATTATAAATGTAAATGTAAAGTTAAAATGTCAAATTAAAACACTGACTACCTATTTCTATTGTTAATAATAGAAGTGTTCAGAAAAAAGTAGAATCAACATTGTAAGTTTTTAAGTTTTAACCTTACGCTGTTATATTTTTAGTGTAATGATCTGTTCTGAGACTCAGGAGTAGTGGATACGACACATGAATGATAAATGTCGAAAAAAAGGAGAACTGTGTGCTTAGTGCGAATTTTTTAACGTTCTCGATAGCGTAAAAGTTCACTAAAATTTGTATGGGGTTGGAACGTTTGCCTACGTTTGCCGCTAGGGGCGCTGTTCTCCATACAAATTTTAGTTAACTTATACGTTATCGAGAACGTTAACAAGCTCGCACTAAGCACACTGTTCAATCTTGTGCTAAATTAATAGTTTCGGTTGACTCAAAAGGTTGAAGATAAAATTAAAATTACTTTGTCAATGTCAACAAGACATGCATTGATTATTTATTTTTTTGTAAAAATCGAGGATTACAATGTCAATTGAAAAAAAATCCTACTTTAGATAGATCAATTTAATGAATAATTTTAATTAGAATGGAATCTCGATATTGATTTTCAATTAAGAGTCAATATTGTATTTAATTTTAATGTAAGCATTTTGTAGCTAATTTTTAAATCACATAAAGCTGTCCAATTTCTTTTCGATAAAATAATTATTTAGTAAAAATATTAATTTAGTATAAATGCACCAACTGTTTCTTTATTTAATATACGGGAAATGTGTGAGTTCTGTATGACGTGTTTGTACAACGTGCCGAGCGGAAGACTTGAGCTCAACACTATGTGTATACAATCTTTGTTTTATAAACAAAAATAGATCTTCTGAACCTAATGATCAGGCAAACCTTAGAAACCATCTTAGTACCTGACATTTCGTCAGGTTCGTATTTCATATTTTCTTCTATGGACATGATCTCTATTGGACTTAAAAGCATAACTACTGCGCCGCAGAAATAAGGAGGATAGTAGTAGCTATTTGTGTGGGCTTACCATTTGTCGTATCACCTTTAAGAGCCCATTAATGATTCCAGTACACTGGTATGGAAGTAGGGTTTCCTCTCGAAGGTACCAAATAAAATATTTGATAAAAAAAAAGTGTTCCAGAAAACAAAGTATCACTTTATTTAATCTCACGGACATATAGTACAAGTACAAGTAAAGATAACAATGAACAATAATAATAATGTTGAAATGGTAGATAAATCCAAGAAAAATGATTCGAAAACTCAAGATTTTAATTATAGGGAAATCTACAACTACATTACAATACATTTAATTTTGTCTTAATATCATACAAGTTCATCAAAATGTAGGGCTATATAGTAAACGAAGAGATGTGCATTCGATATATACTAGAAATAAAAATAAAGTTCAACCATAATTCAATTAAGCAGTTAATTATTGTAAACTTATTATAAATTAATCACTTGTTCCTTGGCCAGTGCATATTATTACAACAAGGGTATTTTGGATCGAAACTGTAAGTCTTTTAATATTAAAAGTATCGTAACGAAGTCTCATCAAATTAAACAGTACAGTCTAGACTGTATATCTTATTTATACGTCATGCTATCTATGAAATNAACCATAATTCAATTAAGCAGTTAATTATTGTAAACTTATTATAAATTAATCACTTGTTCCTTGGCCAGTGCATATTATTACAACAAGGGTATTTTGGATCGAAACTGTAAGTCTTTTAATATTAAAAGTATCGTAACGAAGTCTCATCAAATTAAACAGTACAGTCTAGACTGTATATCTTATTTATACGTCATGCTATCTATGAAATGCGTGCCTAATCATCACTTCACAATAAAACTTGATATGCTTTGTGGCACAAATGCTCTTTGACAACTTTAAAGAATAATATGTGAACAGAAAAATATAGTATTTAATACTAGAACGTTTTGTGTGATATATTGGAACGAAGTTCCTTACGGCAGGCTTGGAGGGGATAGGGATTTTGCTGCGCGACCGAACTAAAAAAAATGTGATAGTAAAACCGTAAGAAAAAATCAAGGGATTCTCCTCACGTGTACTTCTATTTTGTAGAACGAACAAACGAAAAAGAATATCATTTTGAAATCTGCACTGCCCCATGTAGCAAAAAGCCATGAAATAAAAACAATTAAATATGCCCCGTCGTCGCTAGTACTGGTTTTTTAAATGCAAATATTGCCCTATTAAGTTTGTTCTTCACAGGAACACGTAAGCCTGAATTTCACCGTTACACGTAGGTAATACCAAGAAAAACAACCGCCCTCAACAAGCTCGTCGTCTTGAAGTCGTCGTGGCCTAAAGGATAAGACGTCCGGTATATTCGTAGCTAGCGATGCACCGATGTTCGAATCCCGCAGGCGGGCACCAATTTTTCTAATGAAATACGTACTTTAACAAATGTTCACGATTGACTTCCACGGTGAAGGAATAACATCGTGTAATAAAAATCAAACCCGCAAAATTATAATTTGCGTAATTACTGGTGGTAAGACCTCTTGTGAGTCCGGACGGGTAGGTACCACCGCCTTGCCTATTTCTGCCGTGAAGCAGTAATGCGTTTCGGTTTGAAGGGTGGGGCAGCCGTTGTAACTATACTGAGACCTTAGAACTCTTATCTCAAGGTGGGTGGCGCATTTACGTTGTAGATGTCTATGGGCTCCAGTAACCACTTAATATCAGGTGGGCTGTGAGCTCGTCTACCCATATAAGCAACAAAATAAAAAAGCTCCAAGCTCTATATTTTACGAGCTTTTATCAGCGAGTTTAACATTTGCAGTAGAGTGAATAGTCAATATTGTTTTTTTACTATTTTACAATATACAGCCACGAGCAAAAGTATTAGCTACCCCTATTTTTACTATCGTAAAACTGGCAGTCCAATAGGGTGCTTTTGCTCGTGGCTGTATTTTAAACAATAAATCGGTCTATAATGGCGAGGCGGCATCATATTCTTTGAAAGTTTTATCAACACTTATATTACGAGTATTAAGAGGTATGATTTGTTAAGCCTTGACTGATTCGTTTGCTTTTAAAGATACTGCCACAGCTCTTTACATGCGCCTGATACAAAAAAAAAAAAATACAAGCCATTCATTGGGGGTCCAGTCTTTTTTTTTTTAAACGTAATTTTAGATCAGAATTATTTTAAGTTTTTATTATCAAGAAATTCAGAAACAGTCTCCAGTACCACCTTTAGGTTTTTTTTACGATTGATCTAGTTTGAAAAAAAGCGCTGTCGTTTCATTGTTTGCGATTTATAATATTTCTGTTTACTTATTCCAGCTGACGGCGAAATACCTTCAGAATCACAGTGCCGTCCTTACATCGAAAAAGCCCTTAAAGAGCTTGAATCTGGAGATTCGGAAAAAGGTATTGTGTTACAGTAAACAATGTTTTTTGACAAGACACCTAGACGTGATATTGATTTGAGGTAATATGCATATTGAGGTCAATGTATAAAATTCGTCCGTCTTCCAACGCCAAAGCATGAATACTATGCGGTAGTAAAATTTATGTACATATGTCGCGGTTGTTTTTTTCCATCCATCTGCACTGCATGTATCCGTAGTTTTCTGAATCTGTTGATCATGATTCCTTTGCCATTCGATAGATGTTCATAATTTATTAACGATCTCTTAATACAGTCTTTAAGTCTTATCAAGGTCTGCTGATAGGAATTACTTGTTCTGATTTGATGAGTAGGATAACAGGTTGCACGCAGTTGAGATTTTGCCTCGTTTCAAAGTAAATGACGCCATTTACTTTGTATTATCTGTGGGCTTCGATAATATCAAGTGTTTTCATCGGTTTTTGCGAATTATATGTAAACATAATTAAAACTATTATTACGGTTCAATCTCGAGTCTCTCGACGGTTCGTTCCTGAAATTGATTGGGAGGAATTAACTTTCGGAGCATACGTTTTTGTTATAAGTTATCAAAAACTTATACAGATGAAATTCATAGTAGATAAAAAAACGGGAATCTCGATTATTACTTCAGAGATCTTTGAGCACGCGAATAATAAGAGTGATTAGCGTTGCAGAGTTACTGGGTAAATTTGTTTTAATTTAAATTTTTTTCAAGGAATCATAGTTGCCTACGTAGTAAAGTTTTTACGACCTCGCTGAAAACCAGGAATAGCATCGAGATTGACACAAGTTTGTTGGTGTGGATGTTGCGTCTATTTTAATAGCCCAGATACCGGGCTGCGTCATCGATATATTGCGACGTTAAAGAATAGCCATCACTTGGAACTCTAATAAACTAGTTCGACGTGAATGAATCATTATCGAAATTCCTCATTTGTTTCGTGTTTGGATGAATATTGACTGACACTCGCAGCTGTCGACATTACACTCGTGACCTTGTAACGGTATTTTATCGTCAACAAAGTCATTAAAACCATGTCATAATCGTACTTCAAAAGGACTGTGAAAAAGTTTTGAATTTTAATTAAAAGAAAACAATTATTTATCTCTAAGAAGGTATCCATGCCGGCACGCGAGTTAGTGTTTTTAAAACCGTTGCTTCCGTATATTGTTAACTATGTAATACAATGTCCTAAGACTGCCAGGCGTGAGCAATCGCGACCACACATCACATTACTTATGACGTATGCCCCGTCGATCTTTTATAAATCTGTTTATATTTTACTAGCGACCCGCCCTCGCTTCGCTTCGGAAACATTAAAACACACATGAAACCAAAAAAATAAATAAAAAAAAGTAGCTTATGTTCATCAGGGACAATGTCGGCTTCTAATGGAAAAAGAATTTTTCAAATCGGTCCAGTAGTTTCGGAGCCTATTCGAAACAAACAAACAAACAAACAAATCTTTCCTCTTTATAATATTAGTATAGAAAACCAAGAAATCGAGAAGTTAAAAAAACTCGCACTAAGCACACGAATCGGAATCACAACCCGCTGAGAAGATCTATCGAGAAAGTCAGTGGGTTGTGAGTGTCGAAAACAGTTACGCGACCTCTGCTTCAAACTGATGCTTTCAATTAGGTATCTAAAACTGAAGCTGACGTAAAGTGTATAGAAAAATTTCTCTCATTATGTAGCCTGTTAGCATTTGTGGCATGAACTTTAAACTACTCGTATATAATCAGTATTAGCTAATTCTTAAACACTAAACTGCTCAATATCGTTTAAAAGACGCGCGAGTTTATTTAAACAAACTGACAACAAACAAACGAAAGCACAATAACACTTTTTGTAATCTAGATAATGTAATATCGGTAGTTACTTAAGCATTAAATTAGAAAACAATCAAATCATATTTTTTGTAATACCGACAGTACATTTAAAATTATTAAACAAGTATGAATTTAATTCAGAATAGGAATGCTACATTTAAAAGCCGGAGAGTTTATATATGGACCGTTTATTTTGAAAGTGGTGTAAGTCCATTTTTGAGAAAAATGAGCTATCACGTAATTCATGCTTAATTTAATGTAATTTTTTTATATATAACTAGTCCGTGTTTAATTTCTCAAAAAAATCCCATGTTATGTACAACTTAAAATCGGTCGGTAAATGAAATTGCATAATCATTGATTATGAAAGTGGTGTAAGTCCAATTGACAGAGGTAGGTGGCGTAGTCAGACCTCATATGATTTGCCTGTATTTTTAAATCAACAAATATAGTAACCTTTACTTTTCTCGAAACAAAAGAAAATGGACTTACACCACTTTCAAAATAAACGGTCCATATTACTAAAGTTTCAAAAAGTATTTCCATTTATCTACATAATACAGCACCATGATTGGAATAAAAACTAAGGTAGAGCTATATTGCATTTCAGGCCATATCTATACTATCTATACTAATATTATAAAGAGGAAAGATTTGTTTGTTTGTTTGTTTCGAATAGGCTCCGAAACTACTGGACCGATTTGAAAAATTCTTTTTCCATTAGAAGCCGACATTGTCCCTGATGAACATAGACTGCTTTTTTTTTTTTTTTTGGTTTCATGTGTGTTTTAATGTTTCCGAAGCGAAGCGAGGGCGGGTCGCTAGTGATTGATAAACACGATAATGCATAAGCGATAGTTCATATATTACGGATATTTATGTATGTATGTGTATAAATTGCGAAACAATGAAGGCCATTAAAACCGCCATCAAAAAATGAATCAGGCTCCCAGATGCTCTTAGCTAAGGATTTGATTGAACTTCCCATAATATGGCCGAACTTTAACAATATTAATTAAAAAAGTTTATTGTTTTTTCGAAACAGAACAAAACCTTTAGCGGATTCGAAGTCAAGCATCAAATAAACGATTTTATGAGGCTTATTTTTTGGACGTATTTTTTTTATTGTTATTATTTTGGCTGATGTCGATTATACTAAAAGTATGTTATTTTTGAATGCAAAAAAGCTTTCATAGGAGTATGTCACTGGTTAATGGTGATTATGTTTTTAATATGCAGCTTTCTCTATATTAAAAACACTTACGGCAGAACATCGTTATTCTTTATGTAAAACTTACTATGTTTTTTCGAATACTTTAGAGATATCGTGGTCTTCTAATGCGTGTTTTCAAACGATAAAGGAATAACATCGTGAAATCAAATTCACAGGATTATAACTGTATAATATACTTGAATAATTTTTCGTAAGGAACATCGCAAGCCCGGGAGCTACATAATTTATAGAGTATAAAATACAACCTTAGGTCTGTTCACAACGCAGGAACCTATAGTATATTATAGTACCATGAACATGGATTTTTTTTTTCTTTATGGTAGCTACTCATATGGAGTAACAATTATTCCTTAGGTATTATTTTTAAGTGATTGACACCTCTATCGAGAGTAGGTTGACATACTCTCGACTGATCTTAATAATACCTTGTCAGTTTTTTGTGGTTTTTTGTAATAATCTTAGGCTTAGTACCGTGATTTATAATATATTGTCAATGCATTACAGATTCCACAGAAAAAAACGACAGTAGTGAATTAAGTATAAACGACGACACGAATGAAATAAGCTCTTCAGAAAATGATGGGGAAACGCTAGAGGCCGGGGAAAGCAACGAAGACGATACACCTTCTGTTGAGATTGCAGACGAACCCTATGTATCTCAATTATCTGTGGAAGATTTAGATGACAAGCCGGACGAATCTAGTGAGGACGTTGCGTCTGGACCTCAAGACGAAGGTAGTGTCGAGCAGTCAGAAAATAACGAACAAACTGAAGACGGAGACAGCAAAGAAGATGGAGAAGCATCTGCTGAAGAGACAGCTGAGCAAGGTATATATATATCCATAACGTTAATATTAATTTAAGCAGTTTTTTTTATCATTAACAAACAATAATCAAATTTCAGACAGCGGTGATGAAAAAGAAAGCGAGGATGGCGATGAAACAGAAGATTCTAGAGAAGATAGTAAGGAAACAACAGCCAATGACGAAAATGATGATTCGAGTAAAGAAGATGGTGAAAACGATCAATCTGACGATATAAATGAATCTGCGGATGAGGAATCTTCTGTTGAGGCTAAGGATGACAAGTCGAGTGAAGATGATGACGGATCTCATGAAAAGGCTGATGATGAAAACAAAGAAGACCAGGGCGAATCACTTGAAGAAAGAGAAGACGGGGCCGATGAACAATCAGACGAAAAAGATGATCACTCAGAAGACGGAAATGGTGAGACTAATGATTCGGAAGAAGCACAAGACGATGGTTCTGAAGATAAAAAATCTGCAGAGAATGAGACTTCTGGTGAAGATAAGGATGAATCTATCGAAGAAAAAGTTGAAGCTGAAAATAAATCAGACGAGGAAGATAAGGAAGATGTATCAAAGGAGAACGATGAAAAACAAGAACAAGACAGTAAAGAAGACAACATCGATGAAGGAAAATCTGAAGAAGCAAAATCCGATTCTGATGATGATGAGAAAGATGAGAAGACGTCCGACGAGGAGGAAGGAGCTCCTGAAGAAGATCTATTGTTGGTTTGTATTTTTATAAGTTTAAACGGCCAAACGAGCTAAACGCCATATCATCTTGTTTGCGTTAAAAAAAATTGAAGCCCATTGACACCACTATGAGAATTACTTCTCTTTTACAGTGAGACGTTCACTTGAATTCTATATTGCATTGGTATAACGTCTTTCTAGCTCCTTAGACCAGAGCACGTAATTACTTTGTAATTGAAAAAAAACCGGCCGGTGGTCACAACTTGCGCGGGCTTACAATTTACTTATTTCCTATTACTGAAAATATCAATCATAGTTAAGGTTCGGAAAGCTTGAAAAATATATTGTAGCTGTTATAATCACAACCGAATTCATATGAAATTAGTTCCCTCTGACCCACTCAAGTCAGAATATTTTTTTTTTTTTTTATTGCTTAGATGAGTGGACGAGCTCACAGCCCACCTGGTGTTAAGTGGTTACTGGAGCCCATAGACATCTACAACGTAAATGCGCCACCCACCTATAAAATATCAGAAAATATCAGAGTAATATAAAAGCTAAAATATCAGAGTATATTTTAATGCGTGAAAACGATACATTGCAGACTGGTGAAATTCCTGAAAATCTGAGATCTCGTGAGCATATCAACCAGATTCTGAGACTAGACGAGGAAGCTAGTGAAGCTGAAATAACCGTTGAGAGATCGGCAGATATAGTACTCAGGGACTTGAAAAGACTCTATGAGAATTCTATCAAACCATTAGAAGGTCTTTACAAATACAGAGACTTAAGTAATCGTCATTTTGGTGACCCTGAAATATTCTCTAAGCCTTTAGTACTCTTCATGGGACCTTGGAGTGGTGGAAAATCAAGTATAGTGAATTATTTAACTGGCTTGGAGTTTACAGAGTGGTCCTTGAGAACAGGTCAGTTGCTAAATCATTAAAGTATGTTTTTTCAGTTTTGGAATAAACTTCCTTTTTTTTATTGTTTTGATGGTGGATGAGCTCACAGCCCACCTGGGGTTAAATGGTTACTGGAGCCCATAGACATCCACAACGTAAATGCGCCACCCACCTTGAGATACGGTCTCAAGTATAGTTACAACGGCTGCCCCACCCTTCAAACCGAAACGCATTACTGCTTCACGGCAGAAATAGGCAGGGTGGTGGTACCCACCTGCGCGGACTCACAAGAGGTCCTACCACCAGTAATCGTAAAAGTTCCTTCACCAATGCTTCTTGATCGCCATAATATGTAGTGTATATTCTCTCAGCCTGTGACTAGTAAAGTTGGTGAATAGTTTCTGTGAATTTTGAAATTATAATAAATACGACTTCAATTTCATGTCTTAAAACTCTCAAGATTGGCGGTGGTTGAGACAGTGCGATCTCTATTGGCTCTAGCAAGAGCAAAACGCGTGGCGGTCTGTGCTAATTCAGTTACCAGGTGAATAGACTATAAACAGAAAAAATTCTGTTCTAAAAATATTTGTTTGAAGTCGATCTTCAGTCATTTTTTTTAATTAGGTGCTGAACCATCGCCTGCCTATTTCAATATCCTAATGCATGGAAAAGATCCTCAAGTTTTGGACGGTACGCAACTGGCCGCCGATTGGACGTTCTCTGGCTTGCAGAAGTTTGGTCAAGGATTGGAGGAGCGACTCAGGGGCTTGAAACACCCCAGCAAAATATTAGAAAAGGTAAAATAGTAAGAATGATATTATTATTATTATTATCTACATATTATTCTGATAAAACAATTGAGATGGATGTACATTTGTTTCTTTATTTCAGGTGAACATTGTGGAAATTCCTGGTATTTTGGAAGTTAGAAAACAAGTTTCACGAGTTTTTCCATTCAACGATGCCTGCCAATGGTTCATTGATCGAGCGGACATTATCTTCCTTGTTTATGATCCTTCTAAATTAGACGTAGGTCCGGAGACTGAAGCTATTCTCGATCAACTCAAGGGTAGAGAGTCCCAGGTAAAATGAAAATGAAAAAAAGCTATGCTTTTTTAATACGCTTTTATTAGCTTTAGACGTATATAAGTTAGTATGTAACGGAATCTTTGAACATGATTTTGACCCTTCAAAACGTCAGATTATCTCGAAATTTGGCATACTTAATAAGGACCGATGCCAATTCAAGATTTTAATTTTTTTAATTCAAATATAAAATAGTTTAAAAAAAAACAAAAAAAAATACGCTTTTATAGAAAATCCAACTAAAAAATAGAAATTTAATTTTAATAAATTTGAATTAAAAATAGTGTAAGAAAAAATTATTTTATTGTAAAAAAGCGTGGGTTGCTTTTCAGGATATTATCAAAATAACCCTTCTACCACCCATATCTGTTCATAAAATAATATCTGTTTATAAATAATTTTAAAATCATTGTTTCTTACACTATTTTTAATTCAAATTTATTAAAATTTATTTTATAATTTTTGCTAATCGATGATCAAAGCTCTCGAGAATACTTACGTATTTAATTAACGTGTTACTATTGTATCTTTGTAGACCCGTATCGTGTTGAACAAAGCGGACTCCGTCAAACCCGAAGAGCTGATGCGAGTGCAAAGCGCGTTGATCTGGAACATATCTCCACTGATGAGTTCCCCGCAGCCCCCGGTCATGTACACGGTGTCGCTGTGGTCGATGCCGTACGAGGGCGGAGCGCCCGTGCGACTGCTGCAGGCCCAGGAGCGCGAGCTGCTGCGTGACCTGCGACACGCCATCGACAAACGCATCGAAAACAAAATCGCTAGTGCTAGGAGATTTGCCGTAAGTTAAATTTATAACTGAATTAATAGTACATTGTGATAAACACGCGGGATGAGATGTCCTACTTTTTTCCCGCGGTGCACATACTATTTTTTCTCCTACCAGGCCGAAAGTTCGTGGAGTACTCATAAAACTCATAAAAATATATGGAATACTCATAAAAAAACAATTTAACTGTTTTTTAATTTTTAAGTAAACTACTACCAATTAAATAAGAACTGTCTGATGAACTCATCTTTGTTTTATACTTCCCTATTAAATATTATTAATTATGCAGGATAATGATATTATTATTAAATATCATCCCTATCATCCTGCCTGCCCTTCTCCCAGTCACCTGAGGTCGGCGCAACATGTTTTCTCCTTCCACACTCTTCTATCATATACCATTTCTTCGCTCACTCCCTTCTTACCCATATCGTCTTTCACGCAATCCATCCATTTCTTCTTAGGTCTACCTCTTTCTCTATATCCTTCCATATTCATAGTTAACATTCTCTTACCAACCTCATTTTCATTTCGTCTCATCACATGTCCATACCATCCCAAACTATAGGTATTATTATATCTAAGCTATATTTTTATTTCAACAGGTTCGAGTGAGGAACCATGCGAAGATGGTTGATTGTTACCTTACTACCTACTATAACCATAAAACAATTTTTGGCAACAAGAAGCTCATAGCTGACGCCATTACTGAAAATCCGCAAAATTACCACATCTACGAGGGGCTTAGCACACTTACCAATATTTCAAGGTATGTATATATTTAAACTTTTTTTTTATTGCTTATATGGGTGGACGAGCTCACAGCCCACCTGGTGTTAAGTGATTACTGGAGCCCATAGACATCTACTAACGTAAATGCGCCACCCACCTTGAGATATAAGTTCTAAGGTCTCAAGTATAGTTACAACGTCTGCCCCACCCTTCAAACCGAAACGCATTACTGCTTCACGGCAGAAATAGGCCAGGAATAACGCAAATTCTGAAAAGCGCGATTCACTTAATAAAAACGTTACAGGTATGACTTGCCGGATCCGGAAACATACAGAGATTTCTTCCGGCTGAATCCGTTGTACGAATTCCAACAATTGTCGGCAACATGCACCTACTTCCGCGGGTGTCCGATCACAAGGCTCGACGTCGCTATCGCCTATGACCTGCCGGAGCTTGTGGGCAAATACAAGAAGATGGTCGAGAGTGCTACGCCCCAAGGCATGCCCAAGAGTTGATGCTTCAGCGAACGAACGAACCCCGCGCCACTTACCTAACTCCTGCTTATTAATTTTAGTAAAATTGGGTTTGTAATATTTTGGGCACATTCTGCATTTCATTGTCTAATCGGGCATCGAAACAAAAAAAAAAAAACTTCGCATTTTGTTTTACGTCTCTAATATCTTAATTTTTATTTGCTTACACGAATCTCGCTTTTTTTCCGTTTCGAGTGAATGACGTGTTTGTATGGTAAATTATTTTCATTGTGTTTCTTTGAACGTTATTTATGGTTATAGTAAAAATAATTTGCAAGACAATTTTCGATATTTTATAACAAGAATTTTATACGNAAAAAAAAAAAAACTTCGCATTTTGTTTTACGTCTCTAATATCTTAATTTTTATTTGCTTACACGAATCTCGCTTTTTTTCCGTTTCGAGTGAATGACGTGTTTGTATGGTAAATTATTTTCATTGTGTTTCTTTGAACGTTATTTATGGTTATAGTAAAAATAATTTGCAAGACAATTTTCGATATTTTATAACAAGAATTTTATACGGTTCTCAAGAAAGTAACTAAACTAGTCATTACATTAACGTTTGTTAGTTAAAATTGTATTATTATATAAAAGTAGATGTTCCTATTTAGGACTAATCAATATACGTAAGTGGTCTCTTGCCTTGATTAATTTATTTTTTGTTAGTAATTTAAATAAGACAATGTGACTATTTAAGTAAAATAAAACTTATTATTTAGTAGGAAGTATTTTATTTTAATTACATTTTCTCATTAATATAAAATATTTCTTATATCAATAAAAAAAAAACAATTGTAGGTACATAAATAACAACATAAATAAAATTTGGAATTATATCATATTTGAGAAGCAACACAAATAGGAATGGTAAATTTCTTTTCCACTATTATTTTACTTAAATAAGTAGGTATACCTGCACTGCACCACTTGGCAATATTTTTTATTCGAAGGAATACATTATATTTTTATGCTGTAAAACGGCTGACTCTTTCACAACAAACCCCTTTTTTTGGTATCGATGGGGAATTACAATTGACGGATACCTGGCTGACAGGGGTAAGACTGGATTATGTCGGACTCCTAAGTCCTCGGCCTCTTCCATTTGATCCTAGGAGACTACGCCTTTAGAAAAGTGCGCAAGGCGGCGTCTTGGCTTCGCCGCGCATGTCGTGCCGTGCAAAATGCCTACCGATTAAGTCCCGACGAGCTCTTCCGTTCAGACTAAGACGGGACTTACAGTTCCGCAGTGCACGCCGCAAGTTCCTCTACGATGGGTCCCACCTTGGACGGGTAGGATCTTCACCAGTCATTACTGACCAATACGTCACCACCACCACGTGAGGGGTGTACTAGAACCAGCACTGGCCTTTCGCCGGAGGCCTTTCGCCCACACCGCCAACCCCGTCTCTTCCTCCGATGAGGAGTCGACGTCGGATTTCTCTCCCCCGCTCCTCAGTTTCTCTCGGACATGGCGAGGTCGCAATACATGACTATCGTCTCCCAACACTCCTTCCTATCTACAATTAGTGTCACTACCGTCGACAATGTCCGCTCCGAGCACCGCGACGAGTGACTTCTGCGGTTACTCCAACCTCGGGCACGCTTCAAGGGCGTGTTGAGCGCCATCGCCCCGGTGCCCGCACTGGTGGCAGCCCTGATGTGGCTCCCTTCAGCAGACTCTCTACAGGTACCTCACGAAGAAGCCATGTCCCGATAGGACCTGCGTGAGACGCAAGGAGCGCACGTCATGTCGCTGAGCAGATTATTTCTTCAGTACAGGCATCAGGGCCTCAAGCTTGCGCGTAACATACAATGGCGTATGTTATTTTTGCAGTCTGATGATCGAATCAAACAAACAATAGCAATTAAACCTTAAGCTGGCAAATGTCAAGATTTTTGGCGGGAACGCGAGAAGTGAAGTAGCGTGAAATGCTTCATTTTGTTAAAGTCTTTGTAATTAACCATCACTTTACTGTGATTTTATTTCATCCCATTTCATCTTATTTCATTTCATTTAACTTCATCTCGACTGATTAATGTATCAAATTAATCAATTTTCTTTTATTTCGCTCTATATATCATTTTTTATGAAAGAGAATAAAATACACACTTTAAGTACCAATAAAGGATTAGGCAGTATGGCGTGATATATACGCCTTTCTACTTGGAAAAATGGAGCAACTACTACTGTCGCTGTTTGACACCACAGTATGACATTTCCCATATATTTGTCAATAGAAGAAAATTTACAGAAATAGAAGTCTGTGAATTTCTTAGACGAATTTTGATTAGGGAATTATATAACAGAAAGTTACAAGTTTGTTGATTATAAAGTATAATAAAACTTATTTAAGTTATGCACACGGATTTGTCACCCCATTTACACACCGATGAGTGTAATATTTTTATCAAAAAATTAGTAGATTGCCACTTAAATGTAAGTTTACTAATTGGATATTAAAAACGATTTAGTCCACAACTTATTGTAATGTAATGTAGAAACTGCTTCATATTTTGTTTTTATAACCTAAAATTGAAACTTTCATTGTAACATTGTAACATTCAAGATAGTACTATCATAAAATAAACATAAAAGTTTCGTTTCAGCATCCATTTCGTAAATTTATAGGTTATTGCAATGATTATGATCGCGACATGAGGAAATGTTTGAAAGCTGAAAGACTTCAGAGACAAAAAGCTAATCTAGATGAATCTAGACAACGCCACGCCAATATTCGAGCACGAATTTTAGCCCAGAGCGCAGCAGCCAACTGATATATATTTAAATTAGAAAACTTAGTTTTGTGATTATGAAAACAATGGATTTCAACATTTTAGATTCAATACCAGACTTAGACAATTTGAAGACCTTCACAGAGAGATACTTTTCAAAACGATACTTAATCAATGTAGATGGCATAAAAAATAATGATATGATGATAATGTTTCATTCAAACAGAATTGCATTGTTATCTTTAGCACCAAGCCATTCCTTCTTCAGTAAAAACGAAAATTACAAAATAAACTTCAATGTTGGTAAAATTGATCGATTGAACAATTCTGTCAAAGGAAAAAGTAAAAAGGGCGGACAACTATTATCTCCAAAATCTGTGATTTGCAAGATAGAATTCAGTGATGAAAGCGTATTTGAAGTGCCCTGTTGCATGAAAGGTACTTTGGTTGAAGTTAATGAAGAACTTGTACAGAATCCATTGTTGCTGAAAAACATGCCAGATTCTGATGGATTTATTGCCATTATGCTAGCAAGTATAGCAATTTCAGAAGCGACAAAAAGTGAGTTGTTAACTCATGAAGAGTACATAAAATGTATTGATTGTTCTGTTAATAAAGAATAGTATTAACTTTTTAAAGTTGAGTCTTATTTATTTGATATTGTATTAAAACCAAATTAACTACATAAACTCTATCAAATCTTATTTCAACAGGATTATTTCTAAAAGTGATTAAGTTCATTGGATCTTTGTTAACATAACTAAAAGTACTTTTGTGACTGATCATGTCATATATGATCACTATTGTAAAGTATTCAAAACATCCATACAAAAAGCATCTCATTCACAATGGAAACTGTTTTATTATCTATTAGAAAAATTATGTGATACCAGAAAAAAGAATTGGCGCTTTTCCTTGATCATGAGGACAAAGCAGCCCATAACAACTAGTGATAATGAAAGTATAAAAACATGATTAAACTGTAAAAGGAGTTATAATTACTGCTGCAACTCTTGAAACCAAAGGTGGTGCTATGTTAATAATTCATTAATTTCACATTTAATCGTGCACTTTATTGCAACTGTAAGTGGATGACAGCCTACGTGATGCTAAGTAGGCTACGAATAAATAGACTTATTATTTATTCGTAGTAAGTAGGTCATGGACATTAACAATGCTAGGGGCACAGACAAGTTGTCACCAACTCCAAATAATCTTATTTATTTTTAGAAACTTAATATTTAATAGTGAATATCTTATAAGTTTAGTTTTTTTCTTTTCCCAATCGAAAATATTCACAAGTAATTTCACAAAACAAATTTTGTGAAACACTTAACAACAAAATATTATTAAGGCCCTATGTGTTGTACACCCTAAATTAAGATAAAATTATTTTACGCTGAAACCGCTTCATTACTTTACGATATCGAAAAATAAGTAGAATGGAAAAGAGCTTCAAGCTTAACATAACCCATAGACACAGCCCACTGAGTTTCTAGCCGGATCTTCTCAGTTGGTCGCGTTTCCGATCTGATGGTAGATTCTGCGAAACACGGCTCTTGCTAGGGTTCGTCTTAGCAACGTCGTCAGGTTTGAGCCCCGTGAGCTCACCTACTTGTTAAGGTTTCGCTGAAATCTCAAATATATTAAAGTGTATAATCTATGGCTGAAATAGTCGCTCAAGGCTATCAGCTTAGGTAGGAAAAAAAAAGCTACAAGCAACCATTTATTTTTAATAAATTCAAAACGACTTCGATTTTTGTATCATATGCAGTGTATTGATTGGTTTCATTTTTGGTTTGATTGTACTCCTGGTACCTATACCTACTAAAAACAAAAAGAAACTTTAAAATAGATTTATTTTGTTGAGATTTTCAAGTTTAATTTTAATTTTATTGAACTTTGGAAAACTGAAATATTGAACTTATTTTTAGTACGACAGAGGATAGTAAATAATAAATATATTTACTTTTTATTTTTGTTTACCCTAATAATGGAGTTATTGTTAATGCACTATGACATCGTAGTGTTATCAGTATTCCATTTTTATTTGACCTCTGGCTCTAGTACAATTTAATAAACATTGATAACGTCTTAAACGTATGATAGTAAAGCAAGTTTAATCTCTTTAAATATTGTTAGCAGTCATCATGTGTTCAATACTTTTGTTTGCTTCCAAACTCACTAGAGGCAGAGTTAGGTTACCAGTTTTTTGTAATTACCGACAGTATAGTGATGAGAAAAGCCCGATTAAAACTCCGTTATATGAGTTACATAAGAAGTACGGTGGAAAATTAGTGAATTTTGCTGGTTTCCTACTTCCTGTGCAATACGTTGATACAAGTGTTTCTGCTTCCCATCTTTTCACCAGACAGAATGCATCGATATTTGACGTATCTCACATGTTACAAACAAATGTCAGCGGTAAAGATTGCTTGCCGTGGTTCGAGTCAATTTGCCCCGTGGATCTTAAAGGGCTACCGAACGGATCGAGTTCACTGACTGTTTTCCTGAACGATAACGGTGGGATAATTGATGATTTAATAGTGACAAAAGTAACTGAACAACAGCTCTATATTGTATCTAACGCTGGTCGTTTAGAAGCAGACAAGCAGCACATGCTAGAAACTTCGGAATTGTTCAAGAAAAGAGGTAATGACGTGAATGTCAGCTTCTGGGATGTGAACGACAGAGCACTTCTAGCATTACAGGGGCCGAAAGCAGCCAAAGTATTGCAAACATTGACTGATTTTTCTTTAGATGATCTAGTATTTATGACATCACGTGAGGGTCGTGTCGCCAATGTTGGTTGCAGAGTGACGCGCTGCGGATATACAGGCGAAGATGGTGTAGAACTCTCTATTCCGGCAGATAAAGCAATCGCTGTTGCAGAAGCATTGATGGAATCGAGTGATGTGAAATTAGCAGGACTCGGGGCCCGTGATTCATTGCGTTTAGAGGCAGGCCTTTGTCTTTACGGTAACGATATAGACGAAACGGTAACTCCTGTTGAAGCTAATTTGACCTGGCTAATAGCGAAACGTAGGCGACAGGAATCCAACTTTCCCGGAGCTAACGTTATAATGAAACAGATTAAAGAAGGAGTATTAAAACGAAGAGTTGGTATTAGATTAGAGTCTGGACCTCCTGCTAGAAAAGATGCAATTTTAAAGGACCCAATCAATAATAAAGAAATAGGTAAAGTTACAAGTGGATGCCCAACGCCCTCACTTGGCGGTAACATAGCAATGGGATATGTTTCCGAAGCATTCAAAAAAGTAGGTACTAATCTTTTGGTGAACATTCGTGGTAAAGACGTTCCGTGTTCTGTGGCTAAAATGCCTTTTGTGCCGTCTAAATACTACATTAAAAAATAAAACCATAAAATTGCAATTCAACATTTATTGTATGCCTTCACGAAGGTAACAGGTAAAATAACTTTACTAAATCTAGATAAACTTAATAATGGAATTGTTGAAAACTATCTTCTAAACCAATGGAATAAAAAAAAACCCTATTAAATAATTTTAACAATTCGTATTACCACGCATTGGTTACTAAAATGTACACATTACTAAACATTGGAAAATAAATATGTTTGAAAATAATTATGAAACTGAATTTAAAGGAATGCTTTATTTTTTGAACTTATTGTCGTTTAATACTGTTCTACTTCTGTCTTCTAATAACTATCACAGGATGTTTCGTGCTTCACAATTACATGTTTATAAATCTAATAACATTTGGAATGATTTCTAAAAAAATGTGCTCATTTTGTGATAAAAAAATACTGCACAATAAACTTGTGCTATAATATCCTGTACTTTTCATATATACAGCCAAGGTAAAACACATGTATTCATTAAATTTTGGGGCAAAAATTCCAGCCTTTAATAACACTAATTTAAAACTATATTACATCACTTAAGTACACTAACAAGACAGTTTGAGCCTTTAAGTACATCACAAATATATATTATCGTATTTTGAGCCGACTGCAAAATTCAAGTAATGCAGTAAAACGATAGATAGTGTCATTCTGATTCCGTGTGGTAACGATGACTTCCTTATGACTTCGTATGGTGTAATGAAAATAAGATCTGAACTACAGGTGGCTTCTAACTGTAAAATTTCACTACGATTTTCAAGGAAACTATACTCTAACACATCAACTAATTCTTATAAATGCGGCTTAAAAATAATACATGTTTGATTCGGTTTCCAGTTTTAATAGTAGGGGAGCCCAAGCGAGAATTTCGGGATTAGCTTTATTTAAGGTTCACTTAAAACACCCTAAGAAAATTTGACGCGCTCGAAAAAATCTTTTTTTTTTTCATTTTCTTCACTTACCTACGACCACCCCCATCGTGCAAACGATCAGATTACCATACATACATTATTAAAAATATGTAGGACATTTATGCTAACAATACCTGACGCGCTCGATTATGTCCATGCAACAGTTTTTTTTTTACAAATTTGAAAATCTATAGCCGCTTCCCCCACCGATGAAAAGGTATACATTATATGACATTTTTTTCTTATTACCATCTAAGCTTTGCAACCGAATAGGTCTCTATGACGCTCGATAAATCCCCATTTAGCATCGTGGGCTCCCCTACCATAAGATTTTTACTTTGTTAACAACCATTATGGCGGGAGGTCAGTACCGTTCTTATTTTATTAGCATTGTATTGTTTTAAGATTAATTTCTGCAAGAACCTTTTTCGAATATGAGTATCGTACGTGATTAGGTCAAGTGAAATGATTGATCGAGCGATAATGACATTAGTAAAGCTTAGCTTTACAAATGACGTTCTTAAGGTTTGTTCACACCGAACAACAATATTATTTCCCGATATTCTCGCATGCTCGAGAAATTGTTGTTTTGTAAATCTGCCTTCAACGTACAGAGTATGACGACTGGTGTCGGACCCGTATCGGCATCGTGGCAATGTCACTTACTACTCGTTGTTGCTTCATCGTCCATATGAAAATGGGCCAGCCGTGAAATCTCTTGATTTATGTTGTTTATTCTATCAGAATACTGAAAACGATACATCTTTTTTATTATATCGAATTGAAATCATCAATATTGTATTAGGTTCAAACTAGCCCTGCATATTTCTGCCGTGAAGCAGTAATGCGTTTCGGTTTGAAGGGCGTGGCCGCCGTTTTAACTATACTGAGACTTTAGAACTCATATTTCAAGGTGGGTGGCGGCATTTACATTGTAGATGTGTATGGACTCGGGTAACCACTTAACATCAGGTGGGTCTTGAGCTCACCTACCTATGTAATAAAAAAATAAAAGTCGACGGTTGAAAGGTTATTTCGTGTATGCGGCATTTGTGAAACTTTAAAATTTCGAAGAAATATTATGACAATAATACTTCAGCTATTTGAATGATGTTAACATAATTAAAAATTAGTTTAAAAACATCCAACTGTTGATGCTAATACCAAATAAAACGTATCTTTAATTACAAATATATATATATATATATATTGCTTAAACTAAATAGCCATTCACAACTCGATATTGTGCTAAAAAACTAGATTTTTTCATCAATAAATAATATAACACAATATGCTGTTTATTTCGTATCGGCGTGGCGAAACATCGACTACTTATCGACAACATATAAGCGGGAAAAAATATATCATACGAGTGACGTAATTAGTGTGCTCTTGCAATAAGCTGATGTTTGTTAAAAGCCGACAGACCGGTTGTCGCATCGCACCTGTAGTTATTTCATCACACAGCCCATTGTTCGATCTTTGAGACGATATCCTACTGTATGCGCGCGAGTTCATGTCCATCGGCCGTCTGGTGTAGTGGTAAGTGACATGGTCACTGCACAAGGGGGTCGCGGGTTCGAATCCCGACAAGGGAAGATATTTGTACGATGAATATAAAAATATCTTTTCAAGGGTTATGGATGTATATTAAAATTTAATATATGTATGTGTATAATAAAAATATTACATTTATTTCCGTTATCTGGTACCTGTAACACAAATTCTTTACGAACTTACCACGGGACCAGTTAACGTGGCGTGATTGTTAGTAAATATTTATTTATTGGAACGAAGTTCCTTATCGCGCGTTGTGAAAGGGGGCTAGACGGAAAAAAATCTTACGAAAAGTTGTCACGACACTTTTTAGATCCGTCATTCTGACCAATCAACGTGTAGGCGCTTATCGCGTGACATTGCTCGTATCCGATTGGTCCGCGTAATGAGTACAGTTTCTCGAGATAGCGTTTCAACAATAGTAATTTAGTTCATAGTATTGTTTTTTTCTTCTTCATAATGCCGTAATTTATTATTATAACTTAAAAAAAAAAATTACAATTCCTTCACTAATTAATCGAAAGGAACTTCGTTCCATCCGGGTGTCCCTTGACACCTCTGAAGTTTTTTTATACATATTTATTTTATCGGGGCTAGAGGCGACACGCGGGGGACAGCTCGCCCCACCTTCGTCCGTCTGCCCGCATTTGTCTGACGTCGAGTGTTGTCCGTGACGATTGTGACGCGCGCTTATCGATATCGAAAATTTACGCTAACGCTATTGTGTTATTTAACCATGACTACTCCGCTTCCAACAAGCTACTGAAAAAAGATACATACTGATTCCGACTCTGATCTGTCGGTTGTCTTTTCATTCGATAGTGATTGAATTGGAATTTAAAAAATATTTTTCTCTATTAGAAATAAACAAGTAATTACTTATCNCAAAACGGCAGACGTGGTCAAATGGATTTAAAATCCGTCAAAATCGGTACCTGTCCTACCTGAGCGCTCGGCGCGTCGACCACTTTGAGCTTAATGAGTCCCCACCTCATGCATGGTAGGTATAGGGGTCTCAATGTACGAAAATTCAGGTCTGGTCAAATACATACAGGTAGATCCCACGGGCTCTCGGGCTATAAGTGACATGGTCACTGCACAAGGGGGTCGCGGGTTCGAATCCCGACAAGGGAGGATATTTGTACGATGAATATAAAAATATCTTTTCCAGGGTTATGGATGTATATTAAAATTTTATATATGTATGTGTATAATAAAAATATTACATTTATTTCCGTTATCTGGTACCTGTAACACAAGTTTTTATGAACTTACCACGGGACCAGTTAACGTGGCGTGATTGTTAGTAAATATTTATTTATTTTTATTTATTTATTTTATCGGGGCCAGAGGCGACGCGCGGAGGACAGCTCGCCCCACCTCCGTCCGTCTGCCCGCATTTGTCTGACGTCGAGTGTTGTCCGTGACGGTTGTGACGCGCGCGTATCGATATCGAAAATTTACGCTAACGCTATTGTGTTATTTAACCATGACTACTCCGCTTCCAACAAGCTACTGAAAAAAGATACATACTGATTCCGACTCTGATCTGTCGGTTGTCTTTTCATTCGATAGTGATTGAATTGGAATTTAAAAAATATTTTTCTCTATTAGAAATAAACAAGTAATTACTTATCACATTTATTTTATTCCATAAATTGCAAAATCAACTTATTTTACATTAAACCAAATTGACAGCTGTTGACTAAATCGGTAGTTATTATCGACATTACCATTATTAATTAGGTCACAGCACTACCGCATTCCTCAGGATGGACATGAACTCGCGCGCCTACAGTACTGGTGGTAGGGCGTATTGTAGCCCCGTACGGGTAGGTACCTACCGCCTACCTGCCTATTTCTGCCGCAACGCAGTAATTGATTATACTAATTCAATGTCTCAAGTCGAACCGTGGCAATCACGATATGATGTCCATGGGCTTTTATAACCGATTGATGTCGACATGACGCACGTCTCTTTATTTGAGCGAAATAAAAAAATGTAGGTAGGTTGAATTTTTGAAAATTTTTATGCGCTGTACATTGCTGTTCGAAAATTTTAGTGTAAAGTAATATACATACATCCGACTCTATGGATTGTTGGGAGTCCTGCTGCATCTCTGTGTTCTTCTCCTCCTGTATCCTACACTTTATCTGGCAGTTGATTTGATTTTGTAGTTTAAAGAATATCTTCCGGTACTCCTCTTGTATTCTATTCATTTCGTTAGTTATGTGCATATCTTTCTTTTGCACATAATCCTGCAAATTAATATAAATTATATTGAGTCTCGAGCATTGCGCCTTAAAGATACATGAGTATGTACCATCTTTCTAATTCAAGCGTCATGGATCCAAAGGTAGCGGTTCCTTCAAGTGAACTTGATATTTCGACCTCAAGTCTCAAAGTAAGCGGCAGTTCACGTCTGCAGCGTCTGCAGTGACCTACGTACCCTTGTATAATCAATCTATATATATATAAATTAATTGCTGTTCGTTAGTCTCGCTAAGATTTCTCTACGTGATCGAATCCGAAATGAGGAGATCCGTAGAAGAACGAAGGTTGCTGACATAGCCCGTAGAATTAGTGAACTGAAGTGGCAATGGGCCGGCCACATAGCACGAAGAGAGGACGGTCGATGGGGCAGAAAGATCCTGGAGTGGCGACCACGTACTGGCAAGCGCAGTGTGGGACGGCCACCTACTAGATGGACCGACGACCTAGTAAAAAGTGNACATGAACTCGCGCGCCTACAGTACTGGTGGTAGGGCGTATTGTAGCCCCGTACGGGTAGGTACCTACCGCCTACCTGCCTATTTCTGCCGCAACGCAGTAATTGATTATACTAATTCAATGTCTCAAGTCGAACCGTGGCAATCACGATATGATGTCCATGGGCTTTTATAACCGATTGATGTCGACATGACGCACGTCTCTTTATTTGAGCGAAATAAAAAAATGTAGGTAGGTTGAATTTTTGAAAATTTTTATGCGCTGTACATTGCTGTTCGAAAATTTTAGTGTAAAGTAATATACATACATCCGACTCTATGGATTGTTGGGAGTCCTGCTGCATCTCTGTGTTCTTCTCCTCCTGTATCCTACACTTTATCTGGCAGTTGATTTGATTTTGTAGTTTAAAGAATATCTTCCGGTACTCCTCTTGTATTCTATTCATTTCGTTAGTTATGTGCATATCTTTCTTTTGCACATAATCCTGCAAATTAATATAAATTATATTGAGTCTCGAGCATTGCGCCTTAAAGATACATGAGTATGTACCATCTTTCTAATTCAAGCGTCATGGATCCAAAGGTAGCGGTTCCTTCAAGTGAACTTGATATTTCGACCTCAAGTCTCAAAGTAAGCGGCAGTTCACGTCTGCAGCGTCTGCAGTGACCTACGTACCCTTGTATAATCAATCTATATATATATAAATTAATTGCTGTTCGTTAGTCTCGCTAAGATTTCTCTACGTGATCGAATCCGAAATGAGGAGATCCGTAGAAGAACGAAGGTTGCTGACATAGCCCGTAGAATTAGTGAACTGAAGTGGCAATGGGCCGGCCACATAGCACGAAGAGAGGACGGTCGATGGGGCAGAAAGATCCTGGAGTGGCGACCACGTACTGGCAAGCGCAGTGTGGGACGGCCACCTACTAGATGGACCGACGNGGACGGTCGATGGGGCAGAAAGATCCTGGAGTGGCGACCACGTACTGGCAAGCGCAGTGTGGGACGGCCACCTACTAGATGGACCGACGACCTAGTAAAAAGTGCTGGGTCTCGTTGGATGCAGGTGGCAATGGACCGGTCGCACTGGAAATCTATTGGAGAGGCCTATGTTCAGCAGTGGACGGCGATAGGCTGAAATAATGATGATGATGAGTCTCGCTAACGACAGCATCATTGAGTCAGTCAAGTCAGTGAAGTCTTAGTAAATTCTGACTATTTGAATGGGAAATTATTCCATTTAATCTCATCTCCTTTCGTACCATTTCATTTCATCCCGATTGATTACAATTTAAAAAAAAACATCATTCCGCTTAATATCATTTTTCATAAAATAGAATTTGTATGTACATATTTAAAAATGAACATTTTTAACACTGACCGCAATGGTGTCGTTGGAAGTTGGTAGCCAATGCCAACTGCATATCTACATCTATATATATAAAAATGAATTGCTGTTCGTTAGTCTCGCTAAAACTCGAGAACGGCTGGACCGATTTGGCTAATTTTGGTCTTGAATTATTTGTAGAAGTCCAGAGAAGGTTTAAAAGATAAATATGAAATTCTCGGAATTAAAAAAATAAAACAATTTTGTTTTTCCTTTGATGTGCCACGTCGGATGGATTTCTTTTGTTTGTTTTAAGTATATTTTATACAAAAGTTTACGTCATTTATTTATCGATTGAGGCACTACGAAGTCTGCCGGGTCAGCTAGTAGCCATATCTATATTAGTTCGTTACCTTATAAGTCAATATGGTCTTTTTAGCGTTCTTGTATTTCTCTTGAACCGCCGAATGTTCCGAGTGTAATGCCTCATATTTATGTTCGATGTGCGTCAATTTCAGCTGTAACTCCGTGAGCTTAGTTCTCATCGCTTGACACTCGTCCGTGCAGCTCCTCTGCTTGATGTTTTCACGATCGCTCTTGAGCACGTCCTCGAGAGAGCCCAGCTTGGAGAGTTTCTCTTTGTACCTGTCCGATTTCCTCTTGCACTCAACGAGGGCGTCCTTAACGTCCTGACATTCGTTCTGTAGCTCGTTGTGTTCCTTTATGAGCACGGATATTTCGTTTTCTTTCGCCTCGAGAATCTGAGTGACCTTCGTTCGCTCGGTGAGTATGAACTCTTTCAATTTTTCGACTTCCTGCGCTTTCCTCTCGAGCAGGTCTTTGAGTTTGGCGATCGTTTCGAGCTGTTCGTTTTCGATTTCTTTGATACGACGAGCGCAGTTCATCTCTACGGTTTTCATTTCCAATGTGAATTTCTCTGCGATCTGTTCCCTTATAGCTTTCTCTTTCATCATGAGGGCGGTCTGTAAAATGAATGAGTAAATTTAAAAAGATTTTTAAGATTTAATCACGATTTGTTTAAAATGTCGTAAATAAACGAATTACACTTTATCACAAAGTGAATGGGGTCAATCACCGTGAGTCGTGCGGTCTAATTCTCAAATATATAGTAGAACGGCTATCCCACAAACCGGAACGCATTGATGTTTCGCGACAGAAGTTAACAGGGTGGGAGTATTTCTCCGTGCGGGCTCACAAACCACAAGATGGCCTGTCAGTAATTAAGCAATTAGCAATTTTTGCCGGTTTAATTTTTATTAGACTACATTTTATTTTTAAGCCAAAGGCGTACCTTACCTAATTATTTAAAACGATTTATTACAGAACTAACAGCATTTTAGATCATGTCAAATACTTAGACATGTCTCATGCACGCCACACATGCAGTTACACAGTTTCAAGTCGTCGTGGCCTAAAGAATAAGACGTCCGGTGCATTCGTATCTAGCGATGCACCGGTGTTCGAATCCCGCAGGCGGGAACCAATTTTTCTAATGAAATACGTACTTAACAAAATATGTTCACGATTGACTTCTACGGTGAACGAATAACATCTTGTAATAAAAATTAAGCCCACCAAATTATAATTTGCGTAATTACTGGTAGCAGGACCTCTTGTGAGTCCGCACGGGTAGGTACCACCACCCCGCCTATTCCTGCCATGAAGCAGTAATGCGTTTCGGTTTGAAGGGTGGGGCAGCCATTGTAACTATACTGAGATCTTAGAACTCATATCTTAAGGTGGGTGGCGGCATTTAAGTTGTATATGTCTATGGGCTCCGGTAACCACTTAACACCAGGTTGGCTGTATGCTCGTCCACCCATCGAGGCAAAAAAATAATAATTTACACTTATTAAAGTGATACTTTTATTACATCGTCTCCAGCTTTTTCGTCTGTATGTTGCATGTCGCGTGACGGTCGACCGCGAAGTAAGGATAAAGTGAAAGGCGCTCGTCAAAGCAGCCAAGGCCAATATGGCGGCGCCTATAGTTCGATTTATTTCAATTTTGAGTGCTTGAATTTATTATTTAACTTATTTCGTATAAATATTATTAAATTAAGATTAATAATTTTTATACCCCTAATGGAATATTATTCCAATTTTTTTTTAATTAAATGTTTTTAATTTAGTTAAATGTCTATAATGTGAAAAAAAGTTTCACATTTACCGTGGTTTCATAAAATCTTACAATACTTTTTTTTAGGTCTAAGGCGTACCATACCTGACCCTTTACAACTATTTAAGACAGAACTGACAGCAGTTTGGATCATGTCAGATACTTAGACATGTCTAACTGTTACATATGCAATTAGGCAGTTTACCTTAGCGGCCAGAGTGTCGTCGTCGTGTAGGCGGGGGTCGAGGGGCGCGGGGTCGGCGGGCGGCGGGGCGGGTCCGTCCGTGTTGGTGCCCACGCTGCGCTGTTCCTGCAGCTTGTTGAAGCGATCCGTGATGTACTGGAGGAAGAACTCTCCTTTGCTCTTCAGTTCCTTCATTAAGGCCACGTTGCTCTCATGGGAGGCTGTTTCGAGTTAAAAAAAGACGCTTTAAGCATTCGTTTGGAGATATCGGTCACTATATAAATGTAGGATTGGTAAGAACGGAACGTATGAAAAGAGTGTGGAACGGAGCGTTGAGATGTGAATGAGAGAAAACGGAAAGAAAGGGAGAAGAGAATGACAAACAGAATGACAGAAAAAAGGAAGATGGCGAAGATGGTTGAAAAACGAGCAAGACGCAATAAAAGTGTTAATTATTAATTATTATTAGAACAGAAGATTTTGGAACAGTGGAAGTTTTATCTTATGCACTGCGATTCTACATAAATATGTCGGAGAAGCCAAAATTATTAGCACCATCGTCAGACATCATATGGGCGAATAGGGTGATCGAGTTAAGAGAAATATTGCGCACACCGATCACGTTTGTTGTCTTAGAACAATATACAAATCTTCTCTTGACGTTAGCAAACGAAAAGGAATGACAGTTCTTAGGACGGAGGCACCGCTCTTCAAGAAGGCCGGTTGGTAAGTGTGTAATGGTGTCTACGCGCCTCCATCTGCTAGGCTCCGTCGTAGCACGAAGTTAGCCGAGTTCCGACGATACCGCATTCGTGCTTACGAAACCGCACCTAGTGTTAAGTGGTTACCGGAGCCCATAGACGTCTACGACGGAAATGCGCCACCCACCTTGAGATATAAGTTCTAAAGTCTCGAGTATAGTTACAACGGCTGCCCCACCCTTCAAATCGTGCTGCGTTTCGTTTAGCTAACAAACTAATATGACCGTCTCCGACAAATATATATCCGAATAATATACGGCACCGCTGAAAGTGGGTACCTATTTATTATATATCATCATAGTATATTATATTAGGAACAGTGAAGTCACGTTTTTTGTCCGCGATGAACTTCTCAACTAATGAAGCGATTTTAATGAAATTTCGTACAATGAGTGTAGTCTAGTCTGATTTGCGAGATAGTATTAGCGCTTATGGCGATACCAGCAGGAATGAGTGTACAGTATGAGTTGTCTGGTCCCATTTGCGAGATAGTATTGTCGGTTATGACTATAGCAGCAAGAATGAATGTAGTAGTATGAATTATGAGCCACGTGCCAGCGCGGCTGCTACCGACTCACCCAACTGTATAGTACATTTGCTGAGCTGTTCGTCTAGAAGCCGGATACGTTTCAAATGTTTCTCACAATGCGAGCACGGCTCCATTTCTTTTCTCATGGCTGTTTTTTCATCTGTGAAACAAATTTTAATGGTTTTTATTTTGGATAACGGCAGCGAACGGTTTCATAGTGAACAACTTCGATCAAGACTTTTAATTTGGAGCTACTTTTATGGTTTAATGTTTAATGACCATGAAACCTTAAAAAAAAGGAAACATTGGGAATAATGAGGTATCACTAAATTATTCCCAACGTTTTGTTTTTTTCAGGTTTTACGGTCATTGAACATTAAACAATAAAAGTAGCTCCAAATTAAAAGTCTTGACCGAAGTGATACCTCAAGCTATTGCTGTCCAACGGAGTTAAAAGTCTAGTGGCTTATCTCTCTGGAGACCTGGACTTCTGGACGTAGAAACCGCCATCAGTGAAGAAATGTAATATTTTAAAATAGCGTGTTTTTTAATTGTTTTGTCTAATCCTTTTTTTAAATGTTATTTTATTAATTGTTCCATATAAATGTGAGTGACCAACAACAACTATCGTAAGCATTCTAGGGGATTTTGTTAAAGACAAAAGTTGATGATATATTAGCTTCCCAAGTCGTATAGACGAGTGTTGGCGTGTAACATTTCAACTTTAGGGTTGCATATTTAAATTAAAGGTTTGAAGATGATTTGTTCAGTTTTTGTGTTATGGAAATATTTTTGATCCCTAATTTATTGGTTTCATTAAATGATGATTTCCATAGGCTCTTTTGAAAGATGCGCGAGTATTTTTTTGAGAATCGTAACGCTCCGCGTGACGTTTCCGTTTGCTATTGGTCGCTGCGTGCGCGCCGCGTTCGGTAATCGCTGCAGTAGAGCGAGATAGCACTAGTCTCTATTTGTGTTCACTTAACGTCTTAACGTAGTGCAATAAAGTCTATGTTTCAACGGTGTTAACACTAGTGTTCAATCGACTTAAGCTTGCTCCCTACGTCATTAAACTAGTGTTCAATCGACTATTTTGCTCTCTACACGTCATTTTGGATCCTCCCGATCCATTAACAGTGCTTTTAGGTACCCCAAGCACGGGCCGTCGTTTTCAGCGAGTAAATTAACCCACAGATACAGCCCACTGAGTTTCTCGCCGAATCGTCTCAGTGGGTCGCGTTTCCGATCCGGTGGTTGATTCTGCGAAGCACTGCTCTTACTAGGGCTAGCGTTAGCAACGGCGTCAAGTTTGAGCCCCGTGAGATCATCTACTAGTTAAAGCTACGCTGAAATGGTCTCTCGAGACCATCAGGTTAGGTAGGAAAAAAAATAAAAAATTAAATCGTTCTCTACAGAACTGTGTACTGCGCAGACTAATTTTACTAATTAAATCCGTACGTACACATTTTGAAAATAAAACGAGTTACTCGGCAGCAGACAAGCTATTGTAAAGAGTCAAAGATATATTTTTTTTTTTAATTGTTATTTAACTCTGGATTATTTCGGACGTACCTTCGAGATATTTATTTAATTTCTCGGAAAACTCCTTTTGTTTGTCGGTAAACTCCCGCTGCAGCTCCGATATCCTCCTGTTGGCGCCCTCCAGTTCCGCCTTCGTGGCGTGGAACTCCGCGTTTAGCTTCTCTATGGTTTGTCCCTGGCGCGCGGCCAGCTCGCGACTGTCCCTCTCTTGTGCCCTGAAATATTCTCGTTCCTTTTGCATCGTCGACTGTTGTTCTTTCAGTTCCCTCGTTATCGAGTCGCGTTTGCTGCAAACCTGTACAAAATAATAATAAGAAGAAAAAAAAAAACAATCCTAACTGATCTCTGTGAAACAGGATTATTATTAAAGCAGTTTGCTTATAATTAATCGTTTGGCATCGAGCGGCGATCAGTCACGGGAATACATATAGAACACGTAGATACGCCGTGTGTCTTTGAAGCAAAGGGTTCCAGTATTGTCAGTCAGTCAGTCATTTATGATTTACATTCTATTGTATGATCTTTAATCGATAATTATTCCTGCTATTACTGTTGTACCAGGCTGCGTAGTTATATACATAAATATCTAAAAAAATTTTCAACACATACGCAAATTAATAAATTATAATGTTTACTAACACGATATTTATCTATGGCAGTAATCGTTTTTTTTTTTTTTGTAATATTTATATCATAGATTACTGAATTTTATACCATAGACTACGCGGCCTTTAACACAATAATTTTGATACCTGCAAATACAAGGTTTTCAACTCTCCGTTCTCTCGAAGCGTGTCCTTGAGCTGGGAGCTGTACTTCTCCAGTTCACGCAGCAGGTCCGCGTTGGCTTCCTGCACGATGGTCGCCCGACTGCCCTTTTCGCTTCTCAACTTGTCGTATTCCATTTCTAATTCGGCGTATTTTAGTCCCGCCTTTACATTATAATACAACATTCAATAGTTTTTTTTGTGTGCAAATTAATCTATATATTAATACGTGAAGCAAAAACTTTATATCCCTTTTTACGAAAATTGCGCGGACGGAGGAGTATGAAATTTTCCACACTTATAGAGAATATAGAGAAGAAGTGCACAACGCTAATATTTTTTTAAAATAATGCTTAAAAGATACATTAAATCAATAAGGAAAACATTACACACACTACATACCATGTATTTGACGCACACACGCATACATACTATTTATTGTCAAACTTTTGTTCTTGACGTATATTTTTTATTGTGTAGCCTTGGCGAAATTTGTGATTATAGGAGTATAAAATACAATCATAATAGTGTACAAACTTACAATTCCGATTAATTATAGTCGAATTTCGACTACTGCGGGACCTCTAGTTAATTTAAATGGCCATTCATAGCGAATTACAATAGCAGTTGACGCTAATTTTGAAGGTACGCTTCGGGTACGTGGTGCAATCTAACTCTCAGACATCCCACTCTGAGTTTGATGTTTGAGTGCGACATATACGAAAAGGTCAAAAAGTAAAAATCTCAAAAAGTGCACATAGCAGATTTTGGTTTGACAACGACGATATATTTTATATATAGAGATAAAACACGTACGTTTTTAATTTCCGCCCTTGCTTCCTCCAGTTCGCTTTGCAGCCTCTCGTTTTCATTTTTATAGCCTTCCAGCAACTCACTGTCGGAGTTACTGCCCAATAATTCGATTTTATTCTGAAGCACCGCCAATCGCGAATTAAGTTGCATCTCTATACCCTTTTGCTCGTCGAGTTTCGCACGCAGCTCCGATTCTAACTTACGATTTTGGTCAATTTTTTTGTCCCTGGAAATTGCGTATTTTTTTAATTTTTTTTTATTGCCCTTCTAGGCAGACGAGCATACGGCCCACCTGGTGAGTAGTTACCGTCACCCATGGACTTCAGCAATGCAAGGGGCAGAGCCAAGCCACTGCCTACCGCTTAATACTCTCCACAAGCCTCTTTTAAACACATGTCACAGCGCTCGGGAAACACCGTGGAGGGAAGCTCATTCCATAACCGGATGGTACGTTTCAAAAAATAGCTCTGAAAACGCACTGTGTTACTAAGGTAATAATTGTATGAACAGATTCAAAATAGTTTTCGTTTACCGATTAGTCAGAATAGGTACATTAGGGCAGGGCATATTGGGTCAGAATGAAATCGATTTGTTCATATTTCGTTCGGTATAGTATACGACTAAACTACTTTTACGGTTTAATCTCATGTGTTTATTATATTATCGTAATATTATTTCAAACGATTCGTATACTTTACGGTTTTCGTGATTGCGCACCACTGACTACGAACTCGAAGTATGGTAGTGGTTATAATTACTAATTATGTATGTTAATAGCAATTTTAATCATTGACTAGTTAGAAATTAAGTTTTTTTTTTATTGTACCGAACGTGTGGGTAGGCTAAGGTCTACAGAGGTCAGGTACGATGTGAATACCGTCGCATTGGATTATCGCGAATGGACGACGAGCAAGTGTCGGGACTCGAGGGAGACTGGGGCGCGTGCCGATATTCGAAATTTAAAAACATATCGACTAAATATTATAATTTTTTTAAGATTGCCTGGAAGAAGGCCTGGTAACAAGACTTTTAAGCAAAGTCTTATATTTTTTCTTATATCCTGTTACAATATAAACAAAAAGATATGAAGTGAAATGAAATGAGGTTGACTAATACTAATATGAAACTTTAATCGATTGGGTTGAAATTAAAGGAAACGAGATGAGATAAGATGAAATTAAGACTTATTAAAATGCTGGTTATTTATTGAGACTTTTTCAGTGGACTATTTTTAAAAACCCAAGAAGCTACGCTCAGCGGATTTGTTTCATTTTCTCACATTTGTACACTCACAGGTGCTAAATGGTTAATAAGTCACCGTTATGACATTTAAATCTGAAGCAACAGGAAATTAACAAAACTAAAGCAAAAATGAAACAATTCACACAGCTTTACTCCTCGCGTTCTCGCCAAAATGTCTGTACTGACTAATTGTAAATAATTGGACATTACTTTCTCCGGTCCATTAAACGCTTACCGTTTTACGATTTCGTCTTGCATCGACGATAGTTTCTGCATCTGCATTTTATATCTGCTCAGAATCTCTTTGAGCGTTGCCAATTTTCCTGGTGACGGAGGTTCCCCTGAGGAATAATTTTTAATTGTATTTTTTGTTTCTATACCGAAGATCTTAGATATCACGACGCTATTGCCGCTACGTCCTTTGAGCCAGTTTAAGTGTCATAATATGTATTTTTTAAAGATAATTTCCAATTCATACGACCTTCTACTACGAGCCTAGTGACTAGACAGTCGCGTAACAACGAGTACAGCGGCTTGACTGGACACGCCGTTTAAGATCAACTTCTGTTGTCCATTGTACGAACGGAAACGCGCTGGTCCAAGCGCACAGTAACCGCTACTATACTGACTGGCATGTGATTCATATTAAAGTTACCTGTATATACATTTTTTTTTATTGCTTAGGTTGGTGGACGAGCTCACAGCTCACCTGGTGGTAAGTGGTTACTGGAGCCCATAGACTTCTACAACGTAAATGCGCCACCCACCTTGAGATATAAGTTCTGAGGTCTCAGTATAGTTACAACGGCTGCCCCGCCCTTCAAACCGAAACGCATTACTGCTTCACGGCAGAAATAGGCAGGGCGGTGGTACCTGCCCGTGCGTACTCACAAGAGGTCCTACCACTAGTTTATATATATTAAGGCTCTGTATATGTATTTTTGTATTAAAGCGTCGATGTCTAATCTAATTACATAATGGTGCCAGCGGGTTGTGCTCTGTTGTGACTACCGCTAACTGTATGATAAACATCGATTTATTGAAAGTATTTGCACGCCATCTGTCGTACGTTTGTGGTACTACACCCGAAACCTTCTCTGGAGTGACAACATGTGCATCAAGTCTCGTCACAATTGGGTGAATTATTTAAGAACGCATACAGGACAATCATATACACAAATAACGATTTGTATTTATAAAAATTTGAAATTAGACTTTTGTTTTGTTTACAATTATTTCTGTTTATTTAGTAGAAAGTTAATTAGGTTTTTTTATTGCCCCTATTTTTGTTAATAAACATAAACTAAAAGAACTAAATACAATATCAGACCTCCGGATAAAGTACATCTTAGGCACTCTAAAATCTTCATTTACGACAACAACCTCAAGTTAGAATGTCTTCCAGAAAGAGCTGGCCTGGCATGCGAAATAAATTTGTTAACATTATCAAATAACGTTACCGACCTAAATAAGTATTTTCCGGTAAAGATTCCACCAAAATCTGATGGAGCGTGGAACGCCAATTTTCGTATTCTTTCTGGTTCGCGGTGAGGTTGTTTCTGCAGATCACTAGTTCTTGCGCCGTCAACTGCAATTTGGACTGAAAATGAAAGAAACAAATTATTTTCTCATGTAAAACATTCATAGGGAATCGAATATCTTCGCTGGAGAAGTGCTTTTTTTTTATTGCTTAGGTGGGTGGACGAGCTCACAGCCCACCTGGTGTTAAGTGGTTATTGGAGCCCATGGACATCTACAACGTAAATGCGTCACCCACTTTGAGATATAAGTTCTAAGATCTCAGTATAGTTACAACGGCTGCCCCACCCTTCAAACCGAAACGAATGACTGCTTCAGAAATAGGCAGGGCGGTGGTACCTACCCGTGCGGACTCACAAGACGCCCTACCATCAGTAATTGGGCTATTTGGCGGCGGACTCTAGTTGGAGGGTGGTCGCCAGCCAGTCGGACTAGTCCTACCACCGATTGTGTTTTCGGCTGCCGTTTAGCACCACCCAGGAGTCACTTGTAGGGAATCGCGGGTTAAACCTACGGAAGCGGGAAGCAATCAACCCCCAACTCACCCCTAGTTCTTTAATTTGTTCTTTTGCAGTGTTCCTTTCGGTCGTTAGCTGCAGGACCTTTTCCTTCAGCCTGGCCGTGTCCCCGTTGAGGAGCCTGGACTGAGCCACTTCTAGTTCGCTCGCTAATCGATTTATAGTGCTGCCTTTTTCTATTAACATTTCCTCTTTCTCTCGCACATTTTCCATGCAACGTTTTTCTAGTATTTTTATTTCGTTCTCCTGTTCAGAGATGCAAAACAATTTATTTATTTAAATAGTTTTAATTGATTAATTTAGACATGCAATAGACGTTTCATACCTTCTCTTCGAGTCTATGTTTTGCTTTTGTGAGGTCATTTTGCAATCTCTCCACCTCTTCTCGGTGCCTGATGACATAAGTTTAATTAATAGTCTTATGTGAGCTTTATATATTTACAGATAAAAAATTAAGTATTAAGTTACTTTGTTAAGTTAATCACAAATTTGATTGTAAGTACGTCATTTACCTCTCTTGCTGTTCTCTGAATAACGTATCGGTATCATGTGTGTGCGTAACCTGAAATTAATAGTCTGTTTTGATTGATTGTAATAAAAGTTGATTACAAAAATAATCTGTTCGAAGTTAGAAAACATCAGCCAGCTTATTTCTATCACAATTCATTCATGTTCCAAGACGGACTGGTTTGTACCATACAATAGAGATGTTTCAGCTTCTCTTTTTATTTATTGTTTAGTCAAGTGGAGCTCAGAGCCCACTTGCTGTGTAGTGGTTACCGGAATCCACTCACATCGACGCTAATGCCGCCATCCATCTTCAGACACAAGTTCTAAGTCTCATTTCTATAATACAACAGCTAGATTAGGCATATTAACCTGCAAATTGTGACATCTCTGCTGTAGTTCTTGTAAGCTCATGTTAGCAGATCGCAGCTCCAATTTCAACTGCTCTTTGGCTTGATCGCTTTCCATGAGCTTTTTTGTTAATGCGGTAATCTGCTGTTCGAGTTCAATAATATTATGCTTGCTTGATGCTGAAATTTTAATAGAAATTTTAGTACTTTACTATCTGACAGTAATTGAATATATTTATACTACACAGAATTTTTAAGGTGTTTGATTTAGTAATAATAGTTCATATAAATATCCTAAGATAGACCACCAAACAAAGTGAATCATCAAATGTAATGGTTCCATCAATTTTGAAATCAACACCTAATGTGCCATTGGGCATGAACTAGATAGATATAATAAAAAAAAGGAAAAAATATGTCTTGTATGGTGATGCAAGCTGCGTGAGATACAGAAAATAAAAGTTGAAACTCAGAATAAAACATACTAAACTGTTTCTGAATTAAATATTCGAACCAATTCCAGAAATGTATTATTAACATTGTAAGCAGGAAGATCACCTTAGAAAGCGATAATTGTAAAAAAGATATCCAAGTAGCTACATGAAGGAGTATACTACACATATTATTAGCGCACTCTTAGTCTGTAATTAGAGTTTAATAATAAATAGTATTTTCTAAAGAATGAGCATAGCACAAGAGTATAACTTTCATAAAAAGTATTACATCAAAAATGACTATTATATACCATGCAAATGTTGAGCTTCTTGCAAAGATAGTTCTGCTTTGTCCTTATCATTAATAGCAGCAGATAATCGGGCTCGGAGACTGTCTATTTCTGCATCTGATTTCTTTATTTCCATTGCCAGCTCCTGACACTCTTTCACACGCATCTATGCAAAATGGTTTTTAATGTTTAATGAAAATCTTATCTTTTTAGCATGTTGTAAGAGTTTATTGTGTTATACATTTTCTTAATGAAGCCCATGGAAATATTTAACTCACCTCATATATTACTTTTAATTCTTTGTATTTCTGATATTCTTGTTCATCAAAATTGTTCATGCCATTCAGATGACCTAAACATAATAACAAAAGTGATTGCTTACTTTGTTATTTGTTTAATTTAAATATTCAGTGTGTATTATGCATATTGGTGCTTAGTATAGAATTGTTGCCATAGTCCATAGATATTACAATATAAATGTTATCTTGAAGCATAACATCAAGATCTCAATGATAATTTAATAAATTTACACTAAGTTAAAAGTGAGGTGGTTCAGCCATGTATGTAATGGAAATAAAAAAAAAATAATAATAAACCCTTACCTCTCAAGTCCTGTTGACAATAATTAATTTGCAAATCACCCCCTCCAAAAGGGCTAAACTGTTTGTGGATTTGATCCTCCTGATTTTTTACAGTATGAGATCTATGATTTTTAGACCTCTCACAATATTTTTTCGGCGTTTCCCCAAGGTTGTGTGCTTCTTTCAAATGTTTTAATGAATCTCCATAAACTGGAGGTAATCCTGTGCATGTTTGTGGAACTGGAAATTTATGATTTTATGTAGTAGCACTCAAAAATGTATTTCATTTCTTTAATCATGAGTACTGGTGGTTAGGTATGTTATGATTTTGCAAATATTAGTACCAGTTCTGTTTCCACTACATAACATATTGAAATGTAGTTACAAAGTATGTTATTCAAATTTGAACCATAATCCATTCAATTATTTTAGTATAAACAACTCAGTGAAATCTCATAATTCAAACTAAAGATTGTGTATTCATGTATTTCTATGATTGAGCCATAGTCGTTTATTATTTATCTTAAGGGTGCTATGTAATAGTATGATGCTATTTTAATGTAGTTTGGAGTTCAAACTGGTGATTGTATTCAATAACAGAATTCATAAGTTTCAGTGACAACTTAGCACCTGACATGGCCCTAAAAAACTACACTATCAAATTTTTGTTATATTAAAAGTTTGTATCATTACCATCATGGTTATGTGGATCCAGAGTAAAGTTTCCACTACTGTTGACCGAGCTAGCCTCATCCTCATCAGACAGATCATCAAAACCATTAGCCAACTCTTGTTGTAGCTGAAAGGGGTGTTAAAGAGGATTCAGTTTTTAAAATTTTTATTAAAAGTTTAATAGTTGTCTGTGATTAAATGTATTGTTATTTACTTCTGATATTTTTCTTTGATAAATCTTTTTTTCTTCAATCGATATTTCATAATTAAAGCTAAAAAATAATTTTGAGGGAAACGTAAAGTAAACAAAAAATTGTTGGCATACTTCTTTGTGTCTCCTCTTTTGATCTTCAATTTCTTCTTGTTCTTCCAGTCTGTCTTGTGCACTATTGTTTATATGAATACTCATTGCACCTTGAAATAAACTCATACCCTGTCCATCCATTATCGAAGTTGTTGATGAAATTAAAGCGTTTTGTAATTGTGAAAACGAATTAACAAACAAAAAATAACAAGTTTGGTGAAGTGGCTTCGTGTTTTGAATTTCAATAATGTCAATGAAACATTTTGGTAATTGCAGTTCTATTTTTCCAACTGGATATGCAAAGGTATTATACCAGACTGCCTAATCTTTTAATATTTTTTTTAATGAAAAATGATAATACGGAGTGAAGTGAAATGATGTTGATTCATTTGAAACATTATTCAGTTAGCATGAAATTAAATGAAATGAAACATGAAGAAATAATGTAGGATGGAATTTAATCTCAGTAAAATTGTGGCTATTTACTGATTTATGTGTATTATCTATGATTAAGACTTTTTCAGTGGATTTTTTGGAAGATCCCGGAACATAGATTATACACTTGTCCCGGAAGATACATCCAGCGGCTTTGTTTCGTTTTCCCACATTTGTGCATTTTTACAGATACTTAACAGTTAATAAGCCACCGTTATTAGATATTTAAACCTGAAGAAACATTAAATAGACAAAATAAAACAATTCACATAACTTCGCTCCTCGCATTCTCAAACATTTGTTTGTTTAATCCGCGGTAAAGCGAACAAACAAAGTGAACAAGTCCATACAGCTTAACTTTTAAGACAGAGCTCGAGAAGCCGTATTCAGCCTCTTACACATTTTCCTAGATACTAACCACTCAATGATGAGAGATAGTAACTAACACGTTTAATCGGTATATTTCTCTAAATACCACCAGCTTTGTTTGTAATGTAGGTTACAACACATTACTCCCCAGCAAAACAATTTATAAGGTATGGTAGGTATAGGATACCATTGCCTTTTCAATTGGAAAAATTCAGTTACCACTACTGTCAAATGTTTAGTTTTCACACTGAAGTAGGAAAAATTTTCAGTTTTCAAATTTTCTTTTAGATTTCAATGCTAGTGTGCTATGTTCAGTGCATAGTAGGTACTTACTTAAAACGTAGTAAAATAATTATTGTTCTCTTTGATTAAGTCCATTCAGTTCCATTTACACAAGTGTATTGGTATCTTTCTTATTTCATCAAGATATTTGAAAATATGACGACTTTTAAGCCGGTAACGCACGTTCTCTTTGATATGGATGGGTTAATTTTAAGTAAGTTTGAGCATCTGAGGGAAAATTATTATAGAACTTAGAATTAGAATATGTATCATATAACTAAAATGCAGTTGCATTCATATTATTTTTATAGAGCGTAACCATTTAATAATCATCGGTTTTGTTTGCTAAATAAAGAGAAATAAACGTTTTGATAAGGTATATTTTATAGATACGGAAGAATTATACACGGTTGCTTACCAAAATGTATTGAATGATTACGGTAAAACATATACATTTGAATTGAAAACAAAGTTAATGGGATTCCAGTCCCACGAGAGTGCAAAGACTATAATTTCGGAACTAAATTTGCCATTAACTCCAGAAGAATTCAATGAGGCAACTAAGAAACAGTTTGAATTAATCTTTCCTGACACTCAAGTTATGCCGGGTAAGTTTTTAATGCATTTTTTAGTATTGTTGCTGTGGTCAATGCATATGTTTAGAAGTTAGATTTCATTAATATTCCGCCATGTAATATTGTTATGTAAGACAATTAATCCAATTTGTTTCAGCTGATTTTAATAGGGCTATTCCGTGTCCGTTTTTTAAATGAAACTCCTTGTTTTAGTGCATTAAATGATCATCCACAACCCGGCCCCACAATGAGTTGTTACTGGAGCCTATGGAAAACACATTTATTTATTTATTGGCTAATTGGATGAGTTCACGGCCCACCTAATGTTTATGGCTTGGGTCACCTATTGTAAGAGGTTATAATTGAGAGACAAAGGGACTCTCCTCATTTAAATAAGAGAGATTTACTGACACTGCGAACTTAAAATAGGCTCTACTCAAATACATTGATTTGTAGAGAACTGATCTTTACTGTATATCATAATGTTGTAGGTTTGATTATATGACATGACATTATTCCTTCAGTATTATTATAATTTTATAATAAACACACTAGCAGCTTGCACTGAGCACATGCTTCAAAACTTAGAGATTTGAAGTGGAAAATGTTTGCAAACACTGGTTAGGTATGTATTTATGTAGAAAAAAAAAAAATTCTTAAAATTTGAACTCTGGTATACTAGTATTTTTTAACTATGTATTACAATTTTGGTTAGCGTGGTATGAACATGTGATCCGTAGAGAGGAGATACATGTGACTTGGAGATGTATGGAAATAGTAGGGCAAGTTAGAGGGTGAAGAGGTCAGCCAAAGAAGACACGCATGGAGTGTGTGAATAACGACGAGAGAGAGAGAGGAGTGAGTGTTGAGATGACGGCTGATAGAAGAGAATGGAATAGAAAAATTCACTGTGTTGACACCTAGTGGGACCAAGAGAGCCTATTATTATCTTGGTGGGCTTAGTTGATCATGAGTTACGCCATCATCCAGTATCAGCCTCAGGACTCAGGTCTTATCAAGTTAATACTCCTGTTAGAATAGAGGTATTATTTTTTAATAAAATAATAAGTAGTTGCGCATGTATTACATATTCATAAAATCTTTACAAATTGAATTTTGTAAATGTAAATTAAAGCTGAATAATATTATTATATAACCTTGAAAATAAAATATATAATAAATACATTATGTACAACAAAACATCAAGTAGCTTTTTTTTAATGTGTCATAACATTTCACATAGTGAGAAATTTATATTAGGATGCTAGTGCCATCATTTTAATAACACAAAAGTATGAATTAAACTTTGGTTTGGGTAAAATTTGGTGCTTGTCATCATGCCCTCTTCCACAAAATATAATTTTAAGCTGTTAGGTATACCATTTTCATACATCTGCTGTTGAAATATAATGTCAGTTTTAGTATATTACTTAACTCCTATGTGGAGGGTGCATACCAACACTATGTGGGTTGTGTCATCCCATGTATCCTTCACTGTCGCACCATGCACCAAGAGAGATCTAAGCTTAGACAGGCAAAGTATGCTTCTAGTTTTAATTTTTCTAGATAATAGTTACATGTATTTTTCAGGTGCTAAAAGATTAATTGAACATTTGCATAAACATAATGTGCCTATTGCATTAGCTACTAGTTCAAGCATTGAAAGTTATGAACTGAAAGTCAATAAACATCACCAGGAATTATTTTCATTATTCCAATACAAGACATTTGGTTCTTCTGATCCTGAAGTGCAAAGAGGGAAACCGTATCCAGACATATTTCTCGTTAGTGCAAAAAGATTTCCAGACAAGCCTCAACCTCATCAGGTAATACTCAATTAAAATTATACCATATATGCGACAACAGCTGTGTTATCCTTATTAAATAGTAATAAATAGGCAATGTAGTGGTGTGCAGATGGACTTAGAGGGCTATGAATTAAAGTAGCTAAAGTACATGGATTCTCTGTTCTTGGCAGGCTGTATGTACATACAGATGTATGTAGCATACGGTTGGTCTGTTTTATGGTTTTCAATGTATTTACAAGATTAATTTTAAATTAGTTTTCAAGTATTTAATTTTTTCAAGGCGGATAGCTTAAGCTACTTTTAGTTTCTTCAGTAAGATAAAATTGGGCTTGCATGGATAAATATCACCATTCTGGTAACTTCAGCCTTGTATTGTTTCAACTCTAGGATAGTGGCTGCACAATGCGTTGGAGACTTCAACCTCAAGCCTCAAAGCTGATGGTAGCTTTTAAATTACTTGTCTTGTGACATAGTAATCTATGGCTTGTAATATTTTTCTAAAAATCTTATCTAGATATATTCTTCTTATATACTATTTACAAGGTTTTTGTCTTATACACCAGTGCCTCGTGTTTGAAGATGCCGTGAATGGAGTGAAAGCAGCTAGAGCAGCTGGAATGCAGGTTGTTATGGTGCCTGACCCAAGGACTGACAAGTGTTTAACAGCTGAAGCTACATTGGTATTGCATAGTTTAGAAGAATTCAAACCTGAACTATTTGGGTTGCCACCTTTTGACAACTAGATTTCTGAATTGCAGATAAAATAATTACATATTTTGAAATTGATACTTGTTATGCTGCTATTTGTGTTATTTAATTTATTCAATTTTTAAGAGCTGATAGAAATTTCGACAAAAATATCAGACAATACTTTTTTGCGTTCTAATTTTATATGTTACGAAACATACGAATGTGTTACGAAGCTATTATTCAGTGCATTAAATGTCGGACTTATGTTGAGCCCGCACGGTGTTAAGTGGCTAATGAAATCTATAGGAATCAAAGCTGAATCCCATGGGGGGTCATCCAAGGCCTTTCCTAATATAAAATTACAAAGTAATAATAAAAGTGTTAGACATTACACTGATAAAATTAGTGAGAATCATTTAACTTCCTAAGTATGTTAATCTCGTGAGTTGTTTGTCTTTCGATTTAACCCCCTGATGACATAGAACGAGATTCGATGCAACTCCTCTCCCTCACATATAAAGTGCAAAACATTTAGGCCTACTGAAACAAAATTACGAAGTAAAATCAAAGGAAAAAATGTATCTATACTATCTACATATAAATCATACATATACATACAGTAGTTTTTACGGATGTAAGTACTGAACCATGCATCCGATTGACTTGAAACTCGGTATCCATGTAGAAAATACATGTACTTAATGGATAGGCTAATATTTATATGAATGTTGGACTCCCTACACCAGTTGCGGGGGCGTTCATGATGAGAATCTTTGTGGGGTGAGAAATAATAATGTGAATTTTAAATGCCCAGCGAAGCGGACGGGTACAGTTAGTATTCCTATAAATTTGTCACGTCAAAGTAAATTTTCACGAAAGTAAATAAAGGGCGTCTAAATATTCCATGTGGCGTGTGTTTAAACGGTCGACGGACGCGAACACGCAATGTACACAATAATCAGCTGATGAGCAACGGCCATATTGTTCGTTTTGGCTTCGGGAACGGTTATCTTTTACCTTGTCGCTCTTTTTGCAACCCTTACCTACCTTACCCTTTGAGGTACACTGTCCACAACGCGTGGAGTAAAAAGTGAAGTAAAATAACAAGGACCTGGTACATACAATATTTTTATAAAAAGTCTTTGGACCGCAAAGGGTTATCAGTAATACTTAAAAACTGAAGTCATAGGAGTTTCGTGTGTATTATACTTAGCTGTAAGTAAAATAAATACGCCGTGAATCTTAAATTAGTTATTCAGTTCCTATTTAATTGTCTATAATATTCTTATCGCAGATCGTGCCGATCGTATACATTAAATAACAAGCACTTATCGTCATGTAGAAAAAATATCTGTTTGAAACGTTAAATAACATTTGTAGGTACTAAGTTTTTAGATGATTGAACTAGAATAATTTTATATTTATTTATAAGTAGTGCCTTCTTAATTCATTAGATTGTTGCATTTGATTAAGTGTTTGATGCACATATTTAAGAATACAGGAATATTGAAGGTGCGAGAATATTCTAGAAATTTCTACTTATTGAATTACGGTTTACTAGATACTACTCATTTAAATACAATCAATACCATACTAGTATTGTAAATGTGGATGTAACTCTGTCTATTACGATTTCCCGCCCAAAACACTGAATCGATATAAAAATAGTTTGAATGAACTCTGGGAAAGGTAAAGGTTACTTTTCATCCAACTGCGATTGGAAAATTAGTAAAAAATATAGCAGAAACTCATGATTTATAATGTACGGAGACTTTAAGACAATTAATAAAAACTACATATGAAAACGTAGAAATAATCTTTTTTGATTTTTTTTTTGGTTTTATTGTTGAGCAACATTACGATGATAAGATAGATAGACGGTAATATGACGCAGCGTTACCAGACCGTGGCGTTACCAGACCAAAATAGATCCTTAACGTGAATGTCTTAGAGGTTATAAGCATAATTATAAAATAAATTGATACAATAATTCTGTGATAAGAACTGAAATAAAATGATTTATTTGCCTGTTTCGCATGTTTTATTTGATATGGACGGATTACTATTGAGTAAGTTGTGTGTTTTTGTATAAAAAATCTGATTATGTTCTACGATATCTTACTAACATCTTGACAATTAATCAATAAATTAATAGTAAAAGTTTAAACAAATTTCCTTCAGACATTCCTTGTTGATATACGTTCGATTTAATGTAATAAAATAAAAAAAAATAAGCTCAAAAAGCATTACAAAGCTGACAGCGAAAGCTATGACTTAAGGCTTAAATAAGACTAATAACATTTAGACTTTATTGCCATTTCCAATTAAGGCGAATTTACATTACGAAATTAGTGGCATGAAATTAATTTCGTGACATTAGTTTTACCAACAGTTACACGTGTAATTTAATACTTTCGTAATGCATGCATTAATTTCATGCATGCAAATTAGTTTCGTGCCCTGCGCGATTTTTTGGTGAAATTAATGTCATGCAACTAATTTCATAGTGTAGACGCGACGTGAAAGTAAGGTATATCTGGATGATGACAATAGGAAAACTTAACTGTTCACATTAGTATCGTAATAACCTTCACTATAATTAGATGTTGATCGAGGTAAATGTCCTTGATTGAGGAAAATATGTGTTGTACCTATCGTATGTATGTAATTCTTCGATATTGCTTAATACTCTTTAATTACATGCAAATTATATGAGAACCGAGTTTAATATCATCTGGTTGCCAGATCCTAAAAGGGATCATTGTCAAATAAAAAAAAACCTAATCAAAACTTCTCACTATAATATCGAGAGGTGAAAGGCTATTTGGTTTAAGCGACATTATTGCAACTTTATAGGAGAGCCATTGAAAGTTTAAAATTTGGAGAAAATATCATCATTTCTTCAGCTGTTTCATTGGAGTAAACTTAATTGAAGTTCAATTATAAACATCGAACTGTTGATGCTAATTAATACTAAATAAAATTTGTCCCTTCAAAATTACAAAGAAAAATTACGTGTAATAAGCGAAATGTCGCTCAGACCAAATAATCTTTCACCCCTCGATATAGAAGTCGTTTAAACCATAATGTATTTTATTACATTACTAAAATAATAGCAAAGTTTGGTACTTCATTTTCGTTTTAGAAGATGAACGATGAAAAAGGAATTGAACTCTACAAAGATGCAGGCAGACTACCTATTTTTTATTTCGATCGATTATGTATTTTATAATAATTTTCAGATACTGAGGATTTATACACGGTCGGGTTTCAAAAAGTGGCCTCGCGCTACGGCAAAAAGTTCACGTTCGAATTAAAAAGTCGGATAATGGGACAGCAGACAAGAGAGTTTGCCGGGAACATAATAAAATATCTCGATTTGCCTCTTACAATCGAAGATTTTGTATCAGAGACACGTCAAATCTTCGAAGAGCTTTTCCCTCAGAGCGAAATACTGCCTGGTACGAAATTTCAACGATTTTTTTATTATTACATATCTGCAAAATTAAAAACATATTTGCTTTTAAAACTAAAAGTGGTGATGACATTATACTGTACACGCCGATCATAATATCGTCATTATTTACGTAAGATAATTAAATATATTAAATTACCACAGCTGTATCCGCAAACAGATTTTTGTTGATTTATGTATTTATACAAAAAAATGTATTATTTTGATTTAAATGTTGGACTTCATTAATGGTAGTAGGTGCTATAAGCGTGTATGGGTGGGTGTCATGGATGTGTCTTTTTTTCTTTTTTTTTATTACCCTCGTAGACAGACGAGCATACGGCCCACCTGATGGTGAGTGGTTACCGTCGCCCATGGACTTCAGCAATGCCAGGGGCAGAGCCAAGCCGCTGCCTACTAATTTAATAACAGAGCAATCATGTGTTTTTGCAGATAGATTAACTTTTTCATAATACAATCGAAGCCTCGAACTCATGTCTCTAGTTGTGCTAGTAGTTATATTATTACAATGTACCAATTCAATAAGTTACTGTTTTCATAATAGGAAAGAGAGCAGCCCTTAATTTTTTATTATCTTAAAATTACCGTCCAAATCGTATAACGATTGGGTTTTTTATTTATTTATTGCTTCGATGGGTGGACTAGCTCACAGCCCACCTGGTGTTAAGTGGTTACTGGAGCCCATAGACATCTACAAATGCTCCACCCATCTTGAGATATAAGTTCTAAGGTCTCAGTATAGTTACAACGGCTGGCCCACCCTTCAAACCGAAACGCGTTACTGCTTTACGGCAGAAATAGGCAGGGCGGTGATACCTACCCGTGCGGACTTACAAGAGGTCCTACCACCAGTGTGGTGGGTGAGCGCAAACAAGTGCTGTCTTTTAAGGTCAAAATAACAATTAATCATCAACAATAAGGTGTCATACGAAAGAGTTTTGTTGTATTAAGAGTTTAAAAAAATGCATGTTAGCTTCGACGCGCGAATGAAGTTTGTTCTTTAAGTACGATAGACTTTAAATATCTAATCTTAATTCAATTAAGGTAAAGTTTTTTTTTTATTGCCTTTGTAGGCATACGGGCATACGGCCCACCCGGTGGTGAGTGGTTACCGTCGCCCATGGACTTCAGCAATGCCAGGGGCAGAGCCAAGCCGCTGCTTACCGCTTAATACTCTCCACAAGCCTCGTTTGAAGAAGGACATGTCATATATATATATATACTGAAAGCATGTATACGCTTTTATTTATATTAATTCGATATTAACGTTAACGCGAAATAAAGGACTACATATATGTACTAATATTTTTTACATCATATTAATAAATTATTCAAGTAATTAATTAAATTACTGCCGTCAAATCTTGGTGCACACTGAGTGGGGCATGACAGTTTGGTATATAAGAACCAAGTTAAAAAGTATGTTATTTTAATTGAATGAAAATAACGCTTTTTTGTCAACACTTTTAATTTTACTTCGTCTCAATTTGTCGTACCGGGCGTTTTGAATGAAATAGATTCTTAGGGTGAAAACTTCAAAAAGTTTTGTTCAACCAATAACTATTATTTAGATCGTTTTTTGTTGTTGTCCAGTTGCCTATTAATTTAACTTTTTTTTCTTCCAGGTGTAAAGAAACTCATTTATCATCTAAATCAACACAACATTCCAATGGGTTTAGCAACGAGCAGTAGTAAGGAGTCGTACGAATTGAAAACGCTCAAGCATCAAGATTTATTTGACCTATTTTCACATAAAACTTTAGGCTCTTCAGATCCAGACGTGAAGAGAGGGAAGCCACACCCCGATATATTTATCGTAGCCGCCAATAAGTTTCTCGATAAACCGGATTTAGAAAAGGTTAGAAATATTCTTTGCTAATAAATTGCGGTTATTATAAGTTACTAATAACATTTCATAAAATAAAAAACCTTTAATCACGATTTGAATCCAAATCTGATTACCTTGGTCGTCTGCTTCTTCAGCTTGACACAAAGTTGAAGTCAAAGGGGCATTGCCATAGCAGCTTCAGGTAAGAATGAGTTGTTGGTTCACGTTATAAATAAAATAGGATAGTGATATAACCGGTTGTGCGCTTCATTACCGCCTTGCGATCAGATTAGTAGAGGAAACCCTCACGGCTAGGCGGGCTAGGTACTGCCGCCCTGCTTATTGTTGCCGCGAAGCAGTTGTCGCCATCACAATATCCAGTAGAGTTCCCATAATAATATACAAGGTATCTTTTGCCATAAAAAATCCAAGGGACGCAGTATCGAGCCATTAATTCCCAAATCCCTATAATCTAAGAAGAAAGTAGGAAAATATATGTAATAGTTGACCGGATGCTGAAGAATTTGTAATATAGCCGTACTTTCTGTTTTAAAAACGTGCAGAATATCTTGACGTCACATCTGCTGTTTAATATTAGTACATTGTGCACCAAAGGAGAAAAGTTGGACATTTCCTCCCGCCTGTAAAATTAATTTTTTAATTAATTATTTATTATTATAAAATATTATTATAATTATTATTATATATAATTAATTATTTATTATTATTAAATAATTAAATAATTAATTATAAAAACACGCTGGAGGAAATGTCCAACTTTTCTCCCGCGGTGCACATACTACATTTTCTCCTACCAGGCCGGAAGTTCGTGGAGTACCGAGCCGGGGTCCAGGGGCGAAGCCCTAGCCGGGGTAGGGTGGGGGGCGGAGCTCTCCCGTACTCATAAAAAAAACAACTTAACTGTTTTGAAATTTTTAAATAAACTACTACCAATTGAATAAGAACTGTCTGATGAACTCATCTTTGTTTAATACTTCACTATAAAATTTTATTGCCTTTTGTTTATTTCACTTTTGCACTAAACATAATATTGCAAATTACCCGAGCACAACAATGGCGGAGAATTTTAGGTGCGTGAGAGCAGACGTAGACACTAACGCGCATGCGCACTTGTACCCAGGGCGAAAAATTTACACTTTCTTCCCTGTACAGCGGGAGGAAAAGTTACACTTTCTTCCCTATACAGCGGGAGGAAAACCGAACTTTCGGCGTAGGTAGGAGATTTTTTTTAATTTAAAAATAAAATATAAAAAAAATTCAAAAACCGAATTACCTTCAATGGCAATGACGCTTTAAGTAATTCAGATACTTGTCGTAAATACGCTCCGTCAATAATTCGGTACAATTCTTCTTTTGTACTAATAACTCAATTTTATTTGCAGTGTCTCGTTTTCGAAGATTCGATTAATGGCGTGAAGGCGGCGCGCGCTGCTGGCATGCAGGTCGTGATGGTCCCGGACCCGAGACTAGATCGGAGTCACGCCACCGAAGCTACACTTATCCTCGACTCAATGGAGGAATTTAAACCAGAACTGTTCGGTTTACCGCCCTACGAATTCTGAATTGTCCAAAATAAACGCAAATTAAGCGCTCTTCACTTCAGTATACCATGTATCTCTAACAATTATGTCACGAAATTTTATAGGACGAAATAATAAATGCAAATTTATACATAATATACTAGCGGCCTGCTCCGGCTCCGCTCGGGTCTTTAACAAAAATTTCAACGATATTTGACGTTGTTTTATTTTTTTTAAATAATAGAACACTTATTGCAGCATAACTATAATAGTTAGACATATGCTGTTGCTACACTTTTTGTAAATAATACCGTGTTCCACAAAGTCGTAGTACATTATTTTATTCTATCATCAATAGTTTTCGCAGGGCACGCTATGTAAAGAATATTTTAAGTAATTTTTTTACACCTTGGGTTACATTATTGGGGTTTTAGTAAGGATCCCTAATTTTTTTCAAAAAAACACCTTTGTCACTCGAGAATAGTGTAGTTTCCAAACAGTGAAAGAATTTTTCAAATCGGTTCAGTAGTTTCGGAGCCTATTCAATAAAAACAAACAAACAAATCTTTCCTCTGTTATTAGTATAGATAGATGTATATGTTTTCTACGACAGCAATAATGTATTCAAGATGAACACGCAAAGTGGAAATAAGTTAAATTGCATTTGAAAAGTCTGGACCATCACTATACAGGGTGTGTTAAGAAGTGCTTCCGAAAATAAAGACGGATTAATGGGTAGCAAAAAAAAACATTGTGCGCTATGTGACAAAAAAAAATTGACTGACGCGTTCTGAAATTGTCCTCTTAAAAGGGTTGGGTGACAGTTGTCTGCGTGATATTGTCCGTTGACTCATAATTTATAAAATACCACATAATGTCTCAGAGTGAGTGCAGGCGGTTACATTGTGGTTCTGAACTTTGCTGAGCAAAGGGGAGCCGTGAGCTTATTTATTCAAAAAAATAAAGTTTTTTTTTTGTTAAGTTTAAATCAATGAATGTTAGGTAAGTTCTGTTTATTTTAGTTTCGGCTTGAACTTGAGAAACGAACTATTTATTAACACCCTGTATAAATCATAATAGTACTTAACTAGTAAGCTAGAATTCCGCTCTACTTTTTAATTTCTAACTACTCACATATAATGTTACCGTACTTATATGGATAGAATCTGAATTATTAGAATCCCGTCCTGCTTTGATGTGTGTATTATGTGTAGACTTGATTCGTAGCAATATAAAAATGTTATTTATGTTTCTAAGCTGCTTTTAATATTGTTTCTATATAATATTATATAATTTAAATAATTAAGATCTGAGTCTTAAACTAAATTTACTATTGTATTTATTATTATTTATTATCGTTTATAAATTATGACATAATATCACAGTATATTTTATTTAAAAAAATAAAGATATCTGACGTTAATTTTGTGTCTTTTTTCATTTAATAAAAATACTACTTCATTTAAGTTAAAAATATAGTAATCATTTATTTGAGACAAATTAAATAGACGATCACTGCAAAGACAGTCAGATCTATGGCCACGTTGTTGGAAATGGTTATAGAATGGAAATGGTGGTTCATTTAACATAGGTAATAACGACGCCCACCACCAAAGAATAATTCTTTGAGATTTCTTCTGAAGAAGGATATGTCTTATTAGATAGGGAGCTTTTTGAAGCATTTTTTTTATTGCCCAGACGGGTGGACGATCTCACAGCCCACCTGGTGTTAAGTGGTTACTGGAGCTCATAGACATCTATAACTTAAGAGCGCCACCCTCCTTGAGATATAAATTCTAAGGTCTCAAATATAGTTACAACGGCTGCCCCACCCTTCAAGCCGAAACGCATTACTGCTTCACGGCAGAAATAGGTAGGGTAGTGGTACCTACCCGCACGGACTCACAAGAAGTCCTACCACCAGTAAATAAAGGACGTATGCGAGCGTAGCGGCATCTAGTTGACATAATGGAAACTCAATAAATGAGGCTAATGCAGTGATGCGGTGTGAACATTTCGAGGCGATAGAGAAGAGCTCTTTGTGCTTAGTATGAGTTTTTTTACGTTCTCGATCACGTAAAAGTTAACTCTAAATTGTATGGAGTTAGAACAGCGCCCCTAGCGGCAAACTTGCCTGCTGTTATTTTGTGAGCGCGAGATGAATGAACGTTGCGGTCGAGTAACTTTACCGAAGTGAGTACCGCGAACGACATTTGTGCGAGTGCGAGTTACAAATGAGTGGATTTTGACATTTCGATCGAGTATTTCTTCACTTTCGAGCAAGTTAAAGTTGTCACTGAAACATATACAACAGGTGTGTGGTGTGTTGAACTAGTAAGAGTTTCAATCACTTATCGTGAATATATCATGTTCTTGTTCTCAAATATACTTGTTGTTGCAATACGTTTGGCAAAACACAAGTCTTCAGAAGCGTGATGTTCAAAAACCCGTACACAACATAGCTCGTACCAGGAGTACTCCAAATAAGAACAGATAGATTATAAGTCCCTGGCCCTTAATGTTCTGATAGCAGATCCGTCCATAGCTTCAGACTTTCTTCCTTTGACATTAAATTCAAATCAATCAAGTTGAATACTACCTTTTTAAGACACTTTTTTTACATCTGTGGCGGGTAGCCATCATACAACGCAAGATATTTGACAGATTTATGACAGATTTATTACTGGTGGTAGGACCTCTGGTGAGTCCGCGCGGGTAGGTACCACCACCCCGCCTATTTCTACCGTGAGGCAGTAATACGTTTCGGTTTGAAGGGTGGGGCAGCCGTTGTAACTATACTGAGATCTTAGAACTTATATCTCAAGGTGGGTGGTGCATTTACGTTGTAGATGTCCATGGGCTCTAGTAACCACATAACACCAGGTGGGCTGTGAGCTCGTCCACCCATCAAAGCAATAAAAAAATGCCTGAATCTCGCTTACGACATTATCAAGATAAGCTTACTTAAATACAACTTCCGAACAACAACATTCGGACCGTCGGTTTACCGAGCAATATCATTGGCTCGGTGGAAGATCTTCCCTTTATCGGATACCCGCAAACTGGTGACCCCGACGGAACAATTACAGCCTTTACACTTCATCATCAGCGCATCAAGAACTTCGGCTACCACCATTCCCGCATTCTCGCAGATAAAAACAAAGTCATCAACAGTCCTCTCACAGCAAGCTAGCATCGCAGCCTCAACATGTCTATCGCAACCAACTCACCGCAGACTTCGAGCAGCACTGGCAACACTCACGCAGCTTTCAAGCTCAGTTTCGACTCGCCGCAAACTTCAAGCAGCACTGGTGACATTCACGCAGCATTCAAGCTCAGTCTCAACTCACTGCAAACTTCGAGCAGCACTGGCCCTTGCAAACTAATTTCAGCATGGACACGCTAACTTAATGACACGACCTCCGGACTCGCAGTGGAGTGATGTGGCGGGTAGCCATCATACAATGCAAGATATTTGACAGATGCCTGAATCTCGCTTACGACATTTTTAAGATAAGCTTGCATTAAGTTCCAAATTACAACATTAGGAACCCTCAGACGCAGCCCACTGAGTTTCTTGCCGGATCTTCTCAGTGGGTCGCGTTTCCGATCCGTTGGTAGATTCTGCGAAGCACGGCTCTTCTTGCTAGGGCTCGTGTTAGCAACGTCGTCAGGTTTAAGCCCAGCGAGCTCACCTACTAGTTAAGGTTACGCTGATATAGCCACTCAAAGCTTTCAGCTTAGGTAGGAAAAAAAAACAACATTAGGACCGTCGGTCCACCGAGCAATATCACCCGCTCGGTGGAAGATCTTCCTTTCGTCGTTATACCTAGACGTACTTTTTTACGACATTAGACGTATCACTTCAATTGTTAATTTACATTATTAGCCGCAAACTCTATGTACACTAATATGTATTTATGTATTGGGCACTAATATGTTGTACATCACCACAATACATCACAAGTAACCCACGAGTTCACGGCCTGCCTTGTGTAAAATGGATACCGGAGCCCATAAGGTTCAATAATGTAAATGTCGCCGAAAACTGAGTAGGTACGTTGAGAAATGAGTTCTAAGAGCCAGTTTCCCAATACAACGACTGTGTCCCCATTCAAGAGTTACTAGTTTAGGAAGAGTGTTACTGCTTTACGGCAGAATCGTATCGCAATATCAAGAAGAACTTCTCGGCAAAGGTCTCCATCAGCCTTGTGAAGAGACAGTTCACTAGCTGTGTCAAAAGAGTCATGATAACTAACTGTTCCTATTTGAAGTACTTCTAGTAGGAACCTATGTTACATACGGGCTTTGGGTTTATATCACCGACACCTTTTTGCCTATATCTGCTTCGAAGTAATTATACTTGAAGCCAACTTCTATCCCATGTCTCAGGCGGTTCGATACAGTGGCGGTCGTATAATTAGAAATATTACCAACTGTTCTTGACATTATGTAAGATACTTCACCGCAATCGTTTTTATTTTGAAATTAAACAATAAATAGGACAACAATATGTTCAACGATTTATCATTTATTAGAAAAACAATTGTCATTGTCAGGTTACAGGCAAATGATCGTCCAAGTAGGGAATCGTTGTGTCTTCTAAGATATTTTTGTATTGCCATTGATCCATTGTAACGTTAATCTTCCGAACGGGTCTAACTCCATTTCCGGAAAAACACCCCCAAACTTTAACGTTATCTTCACCGTGCTTGACTATACTCCTTGAGTATTTATAATTAAAAGCATTATTTACAGGACGTCTAATACAGCGCTTTCCATCGGAATTTTTAAATTTTGTTTTATATGAAAATAACAGTTTTTTCCATTCTCGTACCGTCCAATTAACATATTTTTTAGCGAATAATAATCGCTTCTCTCGGTGTTACTTGGTAAGAAGTGCTACTTTTCGAGAGGTTCTGCCAAACAATTTAGCTTCCACTAATCTTCAGCGTATCAATTTTAACGAGATCTTTCTCGGGTCAGCAGGCGAAAAAACTTTATTTTTAATCTGGTTGGAGCCTTTAATTGGTTCTTTTTTAGCAACACGAACGATTAGCATACCTCTTCTTGGAGAGGTTTTTCTTGGCCGAACCTTTTTAATAACATTTTTAACAGTTTCATGTTTTTTATAATGATCTGATAATTGCATTAAAAACTTTCTTAACAGAACAATTTGATTACTCAGTTATTCTTCTGTACACCCACTAATGGTCTATATTCAGGGCCGGATTTAAACTTAATGCCGCTCCTGGGCACCGGAAAAAACCCGCCCTAATACTGGAATTTCACTTAAGACTTAAACTATAGTTTATATATTTATTTTTCAAAATTAAATAACTAATTTATTGCAGAAACTTTATTATATGTTATATATTCCAAAAACATAAATAAAAATAATTTTTTTTTTCTAACAATTATATATATTTAAATTTAGCACTAAGGGTGACTCATAATTATATTAAAAAAAATATATCTTTAATTCCAGAGAATAGAAAAATCGATTATTATTTCAAATCTCTAAGGAAATAAATTGATTAAATCATTTTGATTATTAATTTTTACCAAAAGTGCCACTATTATAATTCATACATAATTGATAAATTGAATTTCTTGAATTAAGAAAATTATTGATTCATAGAAGTAATTAATTATATTGAGCAATCTTGATAAGACTAAATTTTTTTTATTCACTTTCAAAATATTGCCGCCCTATAAAATTTTGTCGCCCTGGGCACTTGCCTCGACTGCCCTTAGTGTAAATCCACCACTGTCTATATTATTTGCCTAGCTGACGTGTCACAACATTTATTTTTAACCATTTTGAACAAAATAAAATTCAGATTAAATTTTGAATTGCCGCCAAAATAATAGAAAAAGTCAAGAAAGAAATGTTATTCCCCAATTTCAAAAAAAGAACGAGACATGGATTAATTTTTAAAATGTTTCTAATTAGGCGTCCAAGCGGTCAGTAACAGAAAATAAACTCTACTCTGTAAACCCTATTTTGTAATTAAAAGTAAGATATGATTTATATTTTATGCATTTAATGACTTTTTTATTTGAGTCGCTATGTTATTACATGATTATTAATTATTGAATGTGTATATTTTTTACGAACACTTGTAGGTTGAAGTTATACTTTCTTTATTCATAAGAAGTGTTTCTAATTGACCACTACTGTTTAAGTATGTATTTAGTTGGTATATAATTATATGGTTGGTTTGGTTCTAGTAATCGCCTAAGATGAAGTGGGCCTTGTGAAGTGGGATGAAGTCAATGCCGTAAATGCTTGGCTGTAAATGCTTCGCCAATAAAAAAGCAGCTACAATTAGTCAAAACTAGTCTGTAATAGTACCTATTTGTATATTATGTAGCATTTAAAATGTTGACAACCACTGATATAGTTTAATCAGTGCACAAATTTTATCTTAATATTGAAAACAANCGCCTAAGATGAAGTGGGCCTTGTGAAGTGGGATGAAGTCAATGCCGTAAATGCTTGGCTGTAAATGCTTCGCCAATAAAAAAGCAGCTACAATTAGTCAAAACTAGTCTGTAATAGTACCTATTTGTATATTATGTAGCATTTAAAATGTTGACAACCACTGATATAGTTTAATCAGTGCACAAATTTTATCTTAATATTGAAAACAAGCACTAGGGTCAAAATTAATTGAACATAAATTGAATTATTTTCAAATATAATTGTAATTTGATTTTACTATCCGTGATTCGGAAATGTTTGATGGGGAATAATAAATACATTATTGTAATTATATAAACAAAAATGCGATGAAATATATTGTGGAGTAACTGATAAGTTCTGGTTATGTATTAAAACAATACAAAAGTAACAGTATATGTGTGCGAATTTGGAGAATAAATAGAATTCCGAAGACTCTATTAACTCAACTTGAAACATTTCGAAATTGAGGTAGCATTGCTTATTAAAGGCCCACAATTGTTATGTTTATAGACTTCATGCAGAGTCGCCTTGATTGAATCGTATGAAAAGCATTTTCGTAATTACGTTCATCATATTAATAAATCTTAATCTTATTATTATAATTTGGGACTTGTTGACGATTTTCCTTGTTTACGTAAACAAAGATATATAAAAAAAAACCGAACATAAGATCTAATTCTAATTTAAAAAAAGAACGAACAAAAAGAATGAAAACGACTGGAAGTGACACATTAATTTTGTGTATAGCTTCCGATCACTACTGCTGATAGTATTGATAGAAAAAATGAGATTGTCCACATTTGGTGGGATACGAGTAAACTCAAGTAACGCCGGTCCGGTTATTACGTCTGGATTCCGTTTTCACAGACAGATCGATACGGCGGAAGATACGATCCCCAAGATTCCTGCAGTTTGCGTGGTCTAGTCACTATATATGTATAATGGGACATGTCAAGTTTTTATGGCGATCACAGGCAGATGTAAACCAATTTCCAAGTAAATACGCACCCAAAAATTGTTCACGACATCCCCATACAAGAATTAGCGTCCTGATGTAAAAATACAAACATAAAATTTATGCTTATTTAGTGATGGATGGGCGATGGAGATATGCTCTATGCTCGATATCTCTCTAAGGGACAAAATCCGGAACAAAGAAATTCGACGGAGAAAAAAATCGACGACATACCTCTCAAAGTTAGCAGGCTAAACTGGCAATGGGCGGGTCACGTCTGTCGAGCCAGTGACGCCAGGTGGGGGAGGAAAGTCCTCGAATCGAGGCCACGGGTACCAGGAGCTTGGGGCGTCCTCCAATTAGGTGGACCGACGACTTAGTGCGCACGGCGGGAAGTCGTTGGATGTGGAAGACGGAGGACCGCATTCTGTGGAAGGCATTGGGGAAGGCCTATGTTCAGCAGTGGGCAGATAAAGGCTGATGATGATGATGGTCATTTTTTTGCTGAATGAGCACACGACCTCGCTGATGTTAAATAGCTACTAGATCCCATAGACATCAGCAACATAAATGCCACCACCCACCTTGAGTAATGAGTTTTAAGTCTGAATTCTATAGTATAACGGCTGCGTCACCCTTCGAACTGCTTTACGGCAGAAATAGGTGCTATCAGCGCTGACCCTAATGACGCTCTACCACCAGAAAAAAACAGTCAATATTATGAGTATCGAAATATTCATTTTTTCTGGCTAGCGAGATAGTACGGACGTTACTTCTTATTCTATTAGCTAGTCACATAATCCACCTAGTAGTTAGTGGCTATTGGAGCTCACTGATATCACAAAAAAATAGTGCTAACCACCTTGAGATAAGTTAGATGAGGAAGAGATAAGATATAAATCTTCATAATATTTTAATGCACTCATCCTATTGTTCAGACCGGAATGCACAAATAAGTCGCGATAGAAATAAGTTTGATCCATCCTATATCTAAGGTTTCACAGTACGCCACATCAAAAGCCACTTTATGGAGACCTTATAGGGAATGGCAGACAGAATTTGCGATTGAAAAGATATTTAGAGTAAAAATACTTCTTAGTTTACGGAAATATATTAGTAATAACCACTCGACCATTCAAATTTGGTAATACATACATATGTCGCTCTAACATGCGTCCATAGTATAGCATAATACTTTGATTATAACTCCGGTCACCGTTCTCGTCGAACCCGTCGCTTGCGACGAAGGGCTCGACAAGTAAATTAACCCTCAGACACAGCCCACTGGGTTTCTCGCCGGATCTTCTCAGTGGGTCGCGTTTCCGATCCGCTGGTAGATTCTGCGAAGCACGGCTCTTGCTAGGGTTCGTGTTAGCAACGTCGTCAGGTTTGAGCCCCGTGAGCTCACCTACTAGTTAAGGTTCCGCTGAAATAGCCTCTCAAGGCTATCAGCTTAAGTAGGATTTTTTTTTATTTATTATAATTAATATTAAGGGTGTGTGTGTTCAAAATTATTCAAATTCAAATTCAAAATCTTATCTTTTGTTTTCAGGCCTGAGTCCATCACTAACTGCTCCAGTTTTCTTGCAAAGATATTTTTGAAATTATGAGCAGACAATGTGGTAACCTCTTCATACATAAAGTACGCAACAGTAACAGCATGGGCAGAGTGTCTCATTCCTCTTCGTCACAGTATCGATAAACTGAATCAGTTCTAAGGCTTTGGTTTCAATTTATACCAGCGCTTGAAGAGCCGCCCCCTGACTTACACTCATTTCTATCGTGATTTAGTAATTAAAATCAATTGTTACTGTCACGTACTGCCATGTAGGTACTTGTCAATTATTTCATGTAATGCCAAGGACACCGGTTTTAATAAAAACACTTCAGGATGAAATTTGCAGGGTTTGCATTATAATCTTTGACCCAAGGCTTGATGTCTCATGGTGAAGGTGGTTGGTAATCCAGTGGTCATTAACGCATTTAATATTAATTAAGGTTTGTTGGTTGGTTGGTTTTTGATTTGATTTGATTTGTTCATTATCCGATCCTGTAGATCGAATGGTAAACAGTCGACGTCACCAAAAACACGTCATTACGGATCCTCCCGATCCATTAACGGTGCTTTTAGGTACCACGAGCAACGGTTACCGTCCTGGTCGAACCCGTCGCTTGCGACGAAGGGCTCGACAAGCGAATTAACCCATAGACACAGCCCACTGAGTTTCTCGCCGGATCTTCTCAGTGAGTCGCGTTTCCAATCCGGTGGTAAATTCTACAAAGCACTGCTCTTGCTAGGGTCAGTGTTAGCATCACTCCGGCTTGAGCCCCGTGAGTTCACCTACTAGCTAAAGTTACGCTGAAATAGCCTCTCAAGGCTATCAGCTTAGGTAGGACAAAAAAAAGTCGTTTTATTTTGAATTTAATGTTTCTGTAAACAATAGTAGAATGTATATTATACTATTTACCACGTATTCTTATTGCTCGGCTTGCTATCTTACTCTCGACCGATTAGTTTTGGTGATAAATACCATAAAATAGCAGTAAAAGTTGAAATTTCTAATTTAGTTTGATTTCCGTACAATATACCGTTTATTTTATAACTATGTATTTATTACTTACTTAGATTTTGTAATTATATAACAGAAATATATAAAATATTTCATAGTTAATAGATTAATAGAACATTCTTTGGTACCAGATCCCAATACGTCGATTCTAAGTGTGCCGAATCACTAAACTCCGCTGAAATGGCACCTTATGGAATGTTATCAGCATTGAAGCAGTTTCGCCTGTTAATAATATTGCTAAACTTGTTATAGCCCTTTAACTTTACGTACTTTCAATTTCAGTTATTTTGTTTCAGTATCTAAAACCCACAAACTTTATTGGCTTTCCGATTAGTTGCCGTAACCCAAGGTGACAATGTTGGACGTATATCCTGTTTAGTTTGTCTGTTGATATCTGGTAACCAAGATAATAGACGGCGTAATTAAAGTCGATCGAGTGTCGTTCGCAAGAAAGCCGGACGATCAAAATGTTGGATAGAGTTTACAACGATGCAACGCGCCCGCGGACGATATCCGATTCGTATTTATTAATTCTTGGATATAGAGCGTGAAATCAAGCATTCAGGCAAAACAAGAAGTATGTAGGTATATAGGGGCGCAACGTGTGGCTGGTCCTCAGTCGGTGGAGCAGAGCCCCGCGCGCGCCTGCTCTACTCCCGCCGCGACCTCGCATCACCAACAATCGACTCAGATAAAGGAATTCCTATGTGATGTTAGTAAACAAAAAGTGTATAAATAAAAAACTCGTTGTCTTCCCACTCTCAGTCTTGTTGTGAACTCAAACTGATTATCATGTCCCTTCCGGGAGTTTTCCTATTTTCGCACTATGTCGAGAGCTTTTGGGTAAGTTTTTTTTTTATATTTTTTTTTATGCAATTTCTTATTGTATTTGTTTATTTGATGATAAATTATTTCATGTTTAGTGATCACTTTTATTAGAAATATGCTTGAATAGAATTGTAGGGATAATAAAACTTAAATTGAAATTAATTTCAAATTGTGAACTATTCAGTAGTAATTTAATTATTTTATATCAAATAGTACATTCGGTTCAGAGTATTTACTAAAAAGCTAACCATTTAAATTTTTTGTTACTATTAATTTTAAATCAATTTTGGCTCTTAAATTGGCTTAGGTTGCGTGAACATTAGTGCAGAATTCACAATTAAAATTTTTTTATTGAGCGAAACAAATTAATCTAAATTTACGTATACATTTAATCTAAAGTTAAATCATTTAAAAATACATTTAATATTATTGTATATGTTCAGCGAAAACAAACAAATGATAAGTCACATTTATGTAGGTATAGTAAAACAGTTATCGAAGTTCACTATTAAGATTACCTGTTTATTTCGGAAAGAGAAGCAGTTTTAAGCGGTGATACAATTTATTGAAATTTATAATTCTTATGAATTTCTCGTGTTTAATTTGTATAGTGAGAAATGTACCTAATAAAGGAGATATAATATTTTTAACTTTAAATTACATAACGCGTCAGTTAAATACAAAATATTGTGACGGTCGGTAGAGAAAATGTAATACATACATAATTCAGACATTTTTCTTGCGAATTACGAAGCGCTCTACGGTTTGCCTCGCGTGTTTTGGAGATGTTAACTTGTAAACTGATTATTTTATAACTTTTTATGGACGTAAGCTGTATAATAAATATTTTAACTTGTTGTTCGAACAATTTGACCTATTCGTTAGTATAGTCTCGTGAGGTTCGACTGGAAATGTAACGAGAGTTTTTGAGGTAATAAAAATAATAAAAAGTAATAAGGATTAACTTTTACTAGAATTCAATATAAGTTGAGCGAATAATGAAAATAGTTTTGTATAATTCAATTTGTAAACTGAATAGTTCAACCGTAGTTCAAGTCTCGATTGAATAGTTAAGTTTTTGAAGCTCTTGCATACATTCTCTGTGAACATTTACACAGAGCCCGACAACTTTTATTACTTTTTACTTTACTATGTTAAAATAAAATTAGGCAATGAAGTCGTTGTGGCCTAAGGGATAAGACGTCCGGTGCATTCGTGTTGAACGATGCACCGATGTTCGAATCCCAGGCGGGTACCAATTTTTTTAATGATATACGTACTCAACAAATGTTCACGATTGAGTTCCAGGGTGAAGGAATAACATCATGTAATAAAAATCAAACCTGCAAAATTATAATTTGCGTAATTACTGATGGCCGGACCTCTTGTGAGTTCGCACGAGACGGTACCACCACCCCGACTATTTCTGCCGTGAAGCAGTAATGATTTTCGGTTTGAAGGGTGGGGCAGCCGTTGTAACTATACTGAGACCTTAGAACTTATATCTGAAGGTGGGTGGCGCATTTACGACGTAGATGTCTATGGGCTCCAGTAACCACATAACACCAGGTGGGCTGTGAGCTCGTCCACCCATCTAAACAATAAATAAATAAGAAGGCAGCGACTTGCTAAGCCCCTGGCATAGCTGACGCCCATGAGCAAAGCTAACCACCCACCATCAGATAGACCATATACTTGTCTGCCTACAAAGGCTATAAAAATAATATATTTAAAAAATATGCATACATATTTATAAAAAATGTAATAAAATATTTATTATATTAACTTAAATGGAATAATAATCGTTTTATTCTACTTACTTAACATTAAAATTAAGGTTGTTTTAAGGCATTAAATAAAGGCCGTAATATTTTACTGGTATCAAATGAAACGGAAAGAGATATTTATTTTAACTTAAAGGCCTGTGTGACCTAGCGATCGAAAATAATTTAGGCTAATAAAATCTTATTACGATTTTAAGTACTTAGTTAAACTTTTGGAGTTTTTATGATCATAAGTAATTTACAGTAATGTGTAGATAGGTTTATAGTGCAAATTCCACAATTTCCAAAACCGCATCGAAGTCACAGCCTCAAAGCCGCGGCGGCTCACCTTGAAACATTACATGACAAGGCATCCTATCATCGGAACAGGACGCACGACAATGTTATAGCAGATACGGTACCACCCACTCGTATGGACTCACAGAACGACTTTGTTCCTTAATCATGGAAGTCAATCATAAACACACGCTAGCAAAACTAACCCACCAAAATAAAACAGAAAAAAAAATATTTTCAGCAAGAACTTAGAAACATTGCAATTTTTTTCTACCTAGTCGTCGTGGCCTAACGGATAAGACGTCCGGTGTATTCGTGTTGAGCGATGCACCGGTGTTCGAATCTCAGGCGGGTACCAATTTTTCTAATGAAATACGTGCTCAACAAATGTTCACGATTGACTTCCACGGTGAAGGAATAACATCGTGTAATAAAAATGAAGCTCGCAAAATTATAATTTGCGTAATTATTGGTGGTAGGAACTCTTGTGAGTCCGCGCTGATGGGTACCACCACCCTGCCTATTTCCGCCGTGAAGCAGTAATGCGTTTCGGTTTGAAGGGTGGGGCAGCCGTTGTAACTATACTTGAGACTTTAGAACTTATATCTCAAGGTGGGTGGCGCATTTACGTTGTAGATGTCTATGGGCTCCGGTAACCACTTAACACCAGGTGGGCTGTGAGCTCGTCCACCCAACTAAGCAATAAAAAAAAAAAAACTAATCGTTAGTTGTCTAACGGGCTATTCGCATACCTCGCATACCATTGTATCATCAAATGGCTCCGTAACAAACCGGACGTATTACCTACTGGACTACGGACGCTTAAAAGGCTGCATGATAACGTTACGGTCGTAAAACAAGAAATAAATTGTTTTCTTGAAATCGGTAAATACGGTCCGTCCGTTTTATTCTTGTAAGTCTTGTAACCATTCCCTTGAACATACGATATGTGTCAGTAGGTCAATTATGAAACGTCATTATTTATTAACGTTAGAAAAAAAAATCGTGATAAGCAGCGCTTACTTGTACTGAATATTTAATTGTAAAATAACGAAATGAACCCGTTTATTGGGATATAAAAAGTGGCCCATGTGACTATTCGGACCATAATGATCACTTTAAAAAAAAAAAAAAGTTTATCCGTTACTTGGTTGATGTGTAAAAGATTCACATACCAACAAACGTATTTTAGCATACTGCTTTTACTCACAATTCTTTAGAATAAAGGTCTAGAATAAAAATCATTTTAGTAGTGTTCAACTTCACGTTTTTATTGTCATCTTGTTATTTCCAAAGTTTTGAATACTTTATAGTAAGTATAGTAATCTCCGTGGGCACAGACGACTGAAATTAAATAATACTAGAGGTCCCGCAGTAGTCGAAATTCGACTATAATTAATTGGAATTGTAAGTTTGTACACTATTATTATTGTATTTTATACTTCTATAATCACAAATTTCGCCAAGACTACACTATAGAAAAATATTAACAAAGACAAACAATATTTAATCTATTCTCAATTTGACAACATACGTCAAGAACAAAAGTTTGACAATAAATAGTATGCATTCGTGTGTGCGTCAAATACATGGTATGTGGTGTGTGTAATGTTTTCTTTATTGTTTTAATGTATCTTTTATGCATTATTTAAAAAATATATTAGCATTGTGCACTTCTTCTCTATTTTCTCTATAAGTGTGGAAAATTTCATACTCCTCCGTCCACGCAATTTTCGTAAAAAGGGATACAAAGTTTTTGCTTCACGTATTAATATATACACGGAAATTTATCTATTCCGTGAATATATAGATAATGACAGTAAATAGCAAGAAATTAAACAGTAAATGTAGTTTTACAAATCATTCTGAATTTCAGTAGTATTTCAAAGTGCTCTAGTGTCAATTTATTAAAAATTGAAGTCCGATAATTTTCCAAAATATTTACAATAAAACGAAATAGAAATTTTAATACAAAAATAAATTTAAGCCACCACCACCTTAAGTGTTTAAGTTTAAGCTACCTTAACCTTATGTATCAGGCGTTAAAGCATAATCTCTCAGGAGTCGGCTTCATTATCGCGCTTTTCAGTTTGAAGTATAGATTAGTTGTTATTTTAATCCAAATTCGACTAATAGCATCAGTGCTAAATTAATGTTAGGCAGTTACACGTTTAAATAGAAACCATATTGTGAATGTTCACCGCCTATGCCTTTGCTTTCAAGGGTGGAATAGTCGAGTCAACTCGTAGTAGGTCATTCTTATTATGTTTATTTATTTATTGCTTAGATGGGTGGACGAGCTTACAGTCCACATGGTGTTCACTGGTCTCTGGAGCCCATATACATCTACAACGTAAATGCGCCACCCACCTTGAGATCACTTGAGATCACACCAAGTTCTAAGATCTCAGTAAGTTACAACGGCTACCCCATCCTTCAAACCGAAACACATTGCTGCTTCACGGTAGAAATAGCGGAGTCTTGGTACCTACCCGTGCGGACTCAAAAGAGGTCCTACCACAGGTGCTTCCGATGCGTTCTCTTACAGAAAACATTGTAGTTCATGTATGTATGGTATGGCTTGAAGTGGTCAGCACTATTCTATTCTGATTAGAACTTGTCTGCGAATACACTTTGTATTAGTAGATTAAGTTTTATATTTCTTAGTATATCAACAGGGCATAACCGATGGGTTGTTTGAATGATCTCTTATTTTGGAACTAGCGACCCGCCCTCGCTTTGCTTTGGAAACATTAAAACACACATGAAACCAAAAAAATAAAATATTTTTTTTTTTTAAAAAAGTAGCCTATATTCATCAGGGACAATGTCGGCTTCTAATGGAAAAAGAATTTTTCAAATCGGTCCAGTAGTTTCGGAGCCTATTCGAAACAAACAAACAAACAAATCTTTCCTCTTTATAATATTAGTATAGATAATTCATCACCACTTGTTGTAATTTATTTTATCACCTTGCGAACTCAGATGGTTTCACATATCGTATGGTTTCACATATCCGTATCGTGTATACAGATTATCGCAAACGAAGCAGGTTATGTCAAATTCCTTGAACTCAAACAAAAACGCCACGTCGTCTACCTTTTTGTCGGATGTCTTTCGTATATCAAGATCATGCTAAGATTTGACAAACAATATTACAATGGAAAATAAAACACTTTTTAAAAATTACTGTCGTATTTTCTATACCTTATCTACTTCTCCATACACAACAATATTTGCTACTATGACCTTACCGTTATTAAAGAATAAACATCGATTATTTCAAATGCTAATTAAGATACTAATAGAATGCCCAAATAAACTCTACTAACGGTACAAAAAAGATTCTGTGTTGAGAGAAACCCGTGAAACAAAGACTGTTTTTCTTTTAAATCTATTCTTATTTATTTTTAATATTATAAAGCTGAAGAGTTTGTTTGTTTGAACGCGCTAATCTCAGGAACTACTAGTCCGATTTGAAAAATTCTTTCAGTGTTAGATAGCCCATTTATCGACGAAGGCTATAGGCTATATCACATCATGCTAAGACCAATGCAAGCGGAGCACCAATAAAGAATGTTTCAAAATCGGGTTTTTTCCCCTTTTGAGAGCATTCACTGCGTGCGCGGCGGAAACGGTTAAAGTTTCGCTAAAGTACTGAATGAGAGAATTGTTCCCCTTTAAAAGATCTAAAAAAAAGTCTGCGACAGCATACGCCTATATATTAGGGTTGGGTGGTGAGAGGCGGCTAAAATGTAGCGTTATGCCAAAGTAATTATTCCACGCGAACGAAGTCACGGGCAAAAGCTAGTCATAAATAAACGCCTTTGGAATTGATAGGTGTAGATAAAGTATTTAGTTCGTAAATTATTAATCTAAAAAAATTATGATTTCACGTTCTAAAAAAAATAGATCATCAGTGCCGTTATTAGCTAAAAAACACAAAAAACTTATAGTTTTAATCCACGATTTCGGATTTACGTAATAGAAATGCGCTAAGCTATGGAAGTGCGTGAGTCTGCTTGACCAAGACGTTGAATATTCAGCATGGCTTATCTAGATATTAAATTAGTATTCAAACAGTCGTTAACTCCAGCTTGTTTGAGATGATTCCATCATCTCGTTTTTACCATCGCACCGCCCGCCACCGGAGTAGAGTTCATCCATACTACTTGGAGCTACTGCGTTCATTCACAGTGCGTTTCCAGAGATCATTTTTGCCACGTATCATCCGGCTTTGGAATGAGCTCCCCTCCACGGTGTTTCCCGAGCGCTATGACATGTCCTTCTTTGAATGAGGTTTGTGGAGAGTACTTAACGGTAGGCAGCGGCTTGGCTCTGCCCCTGGCTATGCTGAAGTCCATGGGCGACGGCAACCACTCACCGTCAGGTGGGTCGTATGCTCGTCTGAAAACAAGGGCAATTAAAAAAAACTCCAGTCCACTTCAGGCGATGATTCAAGGTTATTTCCTTTTTCCTAATCTATTGTAATTAAGAAGAATAGGATACCGCACAAACTCAAAGAAAATGATCTAAATGTCTTGAAATTTGTGTAATAAAATGTAATAATGGTAATGGAATTTGATTGATAAACGATTGTCTATAAATATACACATTTCGACCCCGTTGAGTCTGGAGTGTGTGGTAATCTTACGTTGTTTATTCACAAGTAAACTTTTCTATGAATGTTTTCGTATGGTGATATTATTACTTCTTGATTAACACAACTGTAATATCAAATGCATTAAATTAAATTATTACATATTGTTGGATATTTTCAGTATTTTATGAATATTATCATAAAGACGGTAAGAATACTATTTAAAGGTTACACAGATAGGTTTCTTTTATTATAGTAACAAATATTTTTGAATTACTGGCAGTATAGATTTTGAGTTCACACAATCCTAAAGATAGTTTGGAATTTTTACGTCCGCATATAATATAATCGTTTCTCTGCGATGTCTCCGGCCTCTATAACAGGTTGTTTAAAACTACCCCATTAATATGGTAATGAATTGTAGAGTCGTCACGTATGTCGTAAATATGACTGATATCGAATTCTGCGGCTACAGAGTTTTTTGGGTTTATATACAGACACATTTGTCTATGTATGTGTGTATATTCTAAAATGGTGAAGCGAATAAATAACACTCATTACATAAAAGTGAAAACAACAATACAAAATCAAGTAACTTTTGTAGTTCTAAGTACTTCTTATTGGTTTGACTGGTTTGAGTTATTATAATAGTTAGTCAATATGCTTTGCTAGGTTTCGAATTTAACAAAATAACCTACATCCATTTCAATCAAAAATTCATAAAGTTGATCAAGATTATTTCGTATTATTGTTGTCAAGTCTTTTGTATTGTTTTACCATTAGTTTATCGTGGAATAGGTCGAGTTCACAATTATTTAGATGTCTTTGCTGTCACCTTTCAGCTTTCAACAACTTACCTTTCAACAACTACAATAGTGATAAAATTTAAACCTAACCTATACCTAACCTAGATTAGATGTTTTCGTACCATGTAGGTATAAAATATTTTTGACTTATTTATAAACAAATTCAATAAAACAATACTTCTCATGAACATCTCGATATCTTTAAAAATGAGAAAGTAAAAAAGATTTTAATACCTATCTGACAGCTTCTTGAGAGTTTTGACCCTTTTAAGGCTTTTCAATGTTTTAATTCACTAGGTTTGAAAACCATGTATTTTTTACGTGTTACGTACTTACTAGCTCTTCATGCGAACTCTTTATAGTCCAAGTTTTCACCAGATATAAATACATTGTAAGTGGCGTCGCGTCGGCAAGCAGCTAGGTATTCATGTGAGCTAGGTGATTAAATATTTTTTGTGACGAGCGTGCGCCTCTCTGCAAATCACGGCCTATTATCTAACTTAATCAATGGTTAATGTTGAGTTCTTTTAGTGTAATAAAACGTCTGTAGTGCCACTTAGGAAGTGTGTCCATTCAAACGTGTTGTTCCGATTGCAAACTTACCTATCAACCCGTGAACATTAGGTTTCATAGTTTGTTGATAGGTTCCATGTTTATCTGGTACGTATTTTTATTTTTCTCCAACAAAATACGTGTACTGAGTTGCAGCGCGTGAAAAATTAAACTCTCTAGATTTATAAGTGTAGTTACTGGTTACTACTGTAAGCTCACATGTGCGCAAGTACTAAAATCCTGTCTGTTTGATTTCCAGTTTGTCTTCGTTCTCGACACGGGTGGCGTTATATTATTTATGGGCTCCAAAAACCATTTAAAATCATTACGCCATGAACGCATTCGTTCGTCTCGAGCATTAAAACGTTTAAAACAAAAAATTAGACACTATATAAATCTTTGCACAGCAACTATAAATCACCCTTCAAAAGTTCCAACATTCAGCTGCTTGCAGTAGGTCAGGCATGTGTGCGTAACATGAACAAAATATGATACTGAGACAGTATTCCTTTTTGCTCCAATATCGAGTCTCAGTCTGGAAGTGGCACGTAGGGAAGCAGACGTATGTATAGTGTTATAGTGACACATATTCGATACGACAAGACGATTGAGACCGGTCGGCCTTCGGGGCGTAAACTGTATTGCACTGCCCTCGCCACTCCCGGCCCTGGGACCTATCTTACCTATATATAAATCGATAATATGTCACGAGCTGAAACCAGAGACGCCATTAAACCTTCATTCATACTTTAATCCCGCTGAAAAGCTTTTCATTACAATACAACACATCTCAAGTACATAGTCCAGATAAGCGCTGTGATAAAACAGCTATATGAAGTAATTTCAAGGTTTAGTTCTTTGTAAACTGTTTAATAAGGTTCGATGGTAAAATATCATTTAATCAATTATTTAGTTTTCATTATAACTGGACGCGTTTTTTTTTATTCGATAAGAAAACACGTTCGTATTACAAATTTAGAACATTTTGGGGTCAGAGAATTAACATTAATGTTCTTAGAATCTGCATATTAATAAGTTAAAACGACCTCTATGTTAAAATGAAAAATAAAAATATCTAATGCAGCTTGGGTGAGCGATAAAATCACAAAATGGAATATGCATTTTTAAGATATATAAATATATAAGATTATAAGGTATGGGATAAGAATATTTATGCTCTACTTTATAATCCAACTTCTGTAAATTGTTACATTAATTATTGCACATTATTTGAACAATCGTTTTTTTTTTGCTATTTGCAAATCCAATTATATGCATGGAAATATATGAATAAAAAACATTAAAAAAACAAATAAAAAAGGGCAAAGGGACGTTGTTCAGCTAATGCGCCACTATTGAAATAAGAAAATGAATGAATGGTCTCTGTACACTACAGGTTATCTGTAAAAGTAATATTAGATACAGGCCAAAAACCCGGACGCGAATCGATCTAATCCAATTGAGAATAATGCATTAATTTAGCATTGTCATAATGTAGCATACATAATCTACAACATTAAAATGGATGAACCATTTTAACTCTACGTTTTTAATTACACATATTTAATCCGTGCATTAAATATATTTCATGAAATTTACAAAATACTTTTCATGCGAGTTTATTTTTCGTGAAATGTCTGAGAAAAGTTCATCCTTAAAAGTTTCGTTTTTAGAATTATTATCTACTCTTATTGTCAGCTGCGATATGAACAAATGCGATGGCCATTAACCATTTAACAAAAATGCAAATTGTTTAAATTTGAATTATATTAAATATATATAAAAAACCCCTCAGAAACCGATTTCTCGACTGTTCTATCCTGTATTATGTTATTAATATATAAGACAAAAACTATAATTCTTTAAGATGACAGGTGTTAGAATGCACGGCATTAATAAATAAAACAAATTAATTTGTCCCTTCCCTTCATTTAAACGCCAGACGTTTTGACCATCGAGTTTTTGTCCCTACATTGTTCAGACGGCCTTGGAAAGCATATCCCAAAATAGCATGTCCTTTATACTGGAGATGCGAGACAACCAAACCGACTTTCTTCCTTCGTTTTGGAATACATTCGATTAATCCCTAAAACATTCAAATGCACTATATTACGTATATGAAGTGGTTTTTTTGAGTCTGTTGTTCGTTATTTTCTATTGCTTAATGTTAATTGTAGTTGCTAATAGCAATTCGACGGAAATAAATCAATTCAATGCAGCATTCGTGTTAATTAATTGAAATGTTTACTTAGGGGAATTATCTTTATAAGTAGGTAAATCTTAAATATTTTGCCGTTGATTCTGTCAACATTCAATTAATTACATTAGGACTCTGTACTTAGATTTGAACATGTTTAATTAATTAATCTAAATTCATTTGTATCTATAGTAAATGTTTTGAATTTGACCAAAGTAGATTGTCAGATTTCTAGACGGTCATTAGGTTGTTACGATAGCTTTTGTAATTAAACCCTTTGCTCTATTTGAATAACTGAGATAAAGCACAGTCTACACTAATGAGTAGAAAATGACAAAATAACGTACTGTCACGAAAGCATCATTATGGGTACCAACTTGTCGGCTTCAAGCTACGCATGTAGACTTGATAATATAATGCTTGTGTTTTCTTAACTATGGCATGCATAGAAATTATTTNGTTACGATAGCTTTTGTAATTAAACCCTTTGCTCTATTTGAATAACTGAGATAAAGCACAGTCTACACTAATGAGTAGAAAATGACAAAATAACGTACTGTCACGAAAGCATCATTATGGGTACCAACTTGTCGGCTTCAAGCTACGCATGTAGACTTGATAATATAATGCTTGTGTTTTCTTAACTATGGCATGCATAGAAATTATTTCCCTTTTTGAATTGCACCGTTTATTTATTGAACAATATTCATTTTACGTACGTTTGTAGAAATATACATTTTAGGTTATTAGTTTGTATTTTAAATTGCGAATTAACGAAAATGATATGTTTTTGTTAGGACACAAATGATTAGGTATGTGAGTTTGCACGATATTTATGATAATTTAAATTTAAATTAGGCCTTTAAAGTGTGATAAATGTTTGTGGCCGATAAAATTTAACTTTAAATAAAGTTGATATCAATTTTAGCGCGTGATCAGTTTTAGTTTGATTGCTTGTTCAATTTCTATGTACAGAAGCATCATTTACCAATTGAGTCGAAGCTTTGTGTAGTAGCATATTTATTTGCCTACCTAATCGTTGGAAGCCTAAGGGGCTATTTCAACTTCGCTCGGACCGGTAGGTGAACTCACGGGATCAAAGAGAATTGCTAACATTAGCCCTAGCAAAAGCAGTGCTTCGCTGAATCTACTACAGTATCGGGATAGCGACCCACTGAGAAGAACCGGCCAGAAACTCAGTGGGTTGTGTCTATAGGTTAGTTCGCACGTCGAACTCTTCGTCGAAGTCGACGAGTTCCACGAGGACGGTGACAGGTGCTTGAAGAGCCTAAAAGCTCCGAGATTGGATCCGGGGATCCGACAAGACATGTTTTGGGCAACGGCGGCATTGCTTTACCCCGTTGCCTGGGTCGGATATGTAGTTAGCAGTGGCCACGACATGAGGGTTATCGTGCCATACTAGTGTATTGTTTTTGGCTCTTTCGGAAATGTTCCTACCGACATTAGATACGAGGCACACGAGTGATTTATATGTTATTAGAGTTTTTTTTTGTCTACATTTCATTGCGACTCATGCGACAAGGCGTGTTTGAATACAACTTCAAATTTAAAAACAGTATTCCTTAAAGGTTGATATTTAAAAAGTGCTGGTTGAAAAAAAACGGTTTTTCGTACTACGAGGACGGTTTTTCGACATAGGGGTCGGAGTGCTGCAGCGTCGATTGGAAATCAGATTTCGTAGAACATGTTATAAGTAGGTATATACTATGAGTATATAATACGTATATATAATATTCGCACATACATTTTATCATAATGATAAATTTGTGTTGTCATTAGCATTTTATAATTACTAAAATCTAAATGACATATAACGTTTAAAACTGCAAAAAGACGAGCGAAACCTATTACGGTTTGGAAATCAACAAAATTTGTTCGAAGATTTATGGCTTAAAAGTTAAAATAAAAAGATTTCCGCCCGCTAGCTACTGCGGACTAATTTATTACTGATAACACACAATTTAAAAAAATGACTATACTAATTTAAAAAAACGTTTGTTTTCGGAAATTTTCGTTTATATTTATATCATTCATTAAATTGTTTATGATTTGTTTGTTTGTTTTTAAGGTTCAGGTACTCAAAAGGAAAAAAAAAAAATACGGAATTCTTATAGAACCATTTTATTTTCAATCTGTTTGTCTGCTTAAGACTGTTTATGTCAGAACGATTAGAAGTATCAAAGTGAAACAAGTACCAATTAATAAGGTCTACGGCTGAAGGAAGTCATAAAAATCTCAGGCTTCTTAGTCCAAAGACACACACCATATTTTGACACTCATAAAAGCCTATAAGGCACTTCCCGTTGACCTTAGAGTTATGAAATTTGGCGCGAGACAAGGTCTTACAGCTCAAGTAAAGGGAAGTCTGAAAATGATACACATATTCGTATCTTAATACAATATTGAATTCATTCGTGATTCAAAAGGTTACTTTAGAGGGTAAAGCCCTTTCGAGGGTCACGTAGTAAATGTTTGGAAGGTCGTTTTTTTTTCGAACGGCAAATTCAGATTTTTTTTTCTATAATACTAAATGTGAATGCTGAAATGGCGCATGATAGCAATAAGTATTGTTTTTCGTTTAAAAATAAAATATTGTTATAATACATATATTATGGTTTTCCCCGTTGTAATTTTCTGGGCGTTTTCAACGTCCTGTAAGCGCAATTATGGAATTAAAAAAAATTGTAAAATATTAAACCAGTCTACTTTGGGAGAAGGATACGGGTTTGTACAAATGCAGATATTTTGAGTTCGTGATCCAACCGTTTCTTCCAAAATCAAGATCCGAGAGAGAAGAACGCAGTGAAATTACGGAAACTTGTTTTTTTTTAATTCGTTGCCACTTTCTATTTTTAATCCACACATACTGTCGACTTTTCCTATACCCATCCACACATTTTATTAATGGATATAAATCACTTTACAACCAATTTTAATATATATGATTTCGCAAAACGATTGATTTATCAGAGCGTATTTACTGTTGAATTATTATTTAATGACGCAGCAAATAAATATACGTAACGTTTCACTGTCCCATCAAATTTACAATCACTAAGTTCCATATTTAGAACGCGTTCGATTCGATTTTGACCCGAGAACCAGTCTAGTTGTTTGCAAACCGAACAAAATAATCTTTGGATCGTGTGATAGAGTATAATTGCCACAAGAGGACGGGACGCGAAAGCTCATAACAATAAAGAGTGAAGAGAGAAGTGCACTGCAATCAATCTATATAGTCGCAAGCAACATCCGCTTATTTGTTTGTGTGTTGTTTGGTCCAAACCAAATTTATTTATGTATTTATTTATTATAAATTTGTTTATGTTATTATATGAATACCAAACAATCGTAGGAGCTTTTTAAATTTGACAAGTACATGAATATTTTATTTTTGGATAGTAAATGAAGCGGCAATCGGTTGACGCCATTGAACTATATTAGTAGCGTAGCAACTACGTAGTAATAACACCTCAATGGTTGACGTACAGGAAACTAATATATAGCGGTAAGTGCGGCGGGAATCAGCTAAGTTATTGAAGTAAGCGATGAACTGTGTGAACTGGCCTCGATAAATGCGGAAGAGCGGTATCAGCTTGCAGCATGCGCTTTCAGCTCATTCAAGACTCGCCTACACAACTAATCATCTTTATTTATTGTTAAATATTATCTTAACGGTTTTTGATTGATAGGGATGTTTCTTATGTCTTATTTGGTACACGAAATGTACGCATAGACGTGTGTATACGTAAAAACGACAAAAATTAATGTTATCTTTGATGTGGCAATTTCAGTTAAAATTTTGAATTAGAAACAGTAGGTAGGTAGCAAGAACATTTCGCTATTCTTATTGAACACGAGCGATGACGTCCTAAGCCGCAATGCATATCGATTTTTATTTAACATCTATTTATTGATTGTCCACCAGATTTCAAGGGTTACTAGTTTCTCTAATTCTGAAGGGATTCAAAATAATTATTTTTTACTGTTAATAGACAACACAACATGATATTAGGATAAAATATTTTTTGAAGCTGCGTTGACATCCCTGTAGTTGTAGAAAAAAGTCATTGACTGTTCAAGTTATTGTTGCATAAAATAAACATATTGAATCATTTGTTTGCACGGAGAAAAAAAGTCAATACATAATTCACGATAATAAAAAAAAATGACGACGTTGGAAAACCAGCGAAACTTGAAAGGTTCTAATAAAATAAATTCTGAGATAATGAATTATATTACATAAATAAATTATGTTTTTAAGAGGGGTTAACAGTTGAATGTGTAAATTATTTTCACTGAACCAGTGATTTGTCGATACAGTTTCTGTTGAATATGAAAGGCGCCGATTAATTGCACCGAGTTACTTGCAATGTTGAAAACCTTGCCTGATGTGCCGGCTACAACTGTGCAAAGTTTCATGTCGATTAGTTAAACGACGCACGAAGCCACTCAACACGATCAAACATGCAAACATGATATAATATGAAGTAAATTAAAAAACTTAAATGTATACTGCTATTTATGTAACTACATTAGTATTAGTAGAGGCCGATTATTACCTGACGTTTTCTTGGCTTTTATTTTATTTTATTTTTTATTGCTTAGATGGGTGGACGAGCTCACAGCCCACCTGGTGTTGTGGTTACTGGAGCCCATAGACATCTACAACGTAAATGCGTCACCCACCTTGAGATATAAGTTTTAAGGTCTCAGTACAGTTACAACGGCTGCCCCACCCTTCAAACCGAAACGCATTATTGCTTCACGGCAGAAATAGGCGGGGCGGTGGTACCTACCTGCACGTACTCACAAGAGGTCCTACCACCAGTAATGAACCTTTTTTTTGACTAATCCTTTTGAATTGGAATGGCTTATTTATGGCTAATAAAACAATACACTATCCACTACTAGATGCGTACGAATCTAGGGAAAAACACAATTCCCTCGGGTTTAGTGGTTTTTCTCTCGAACGCATATGAACATTTCAAGATAATCGCTCGGATAGTTAAGACGTAGAAGCGTTTTAAAATAAAAACCCCACTTTCGCATTTATAATTTTTTATGGATTTTCTGTATACATTGTACATAGCAGTCAGTATAAGTAGTAATAAACAAATATAAACAAACACTTGCTTATTGAATATATGGGTGAACCAGCCACCAGGTGAAAAATAAAACAATCGTGATAATATATTGTGCTACTACCGATCTTGATACATGAGGTCGAAATCTCAATTGTATTGTGTAAGGGCTGTACTATATCTTTTAACTGACTTTTAACTGATTCATGGCATACATAGGGGAAATATTGGAAGTTACACATCTGGACTCATAATACGTATTATTGTTATTGTTTATTGTTATTTTTGCGCGTTTGATTTTAATGACACGATTTTATTTGTTAAGCATCTATCAGGGCTATATTTTATTTCTTTTGAGGCATAAGTAAGGGAATCGAAAATTGAATATTTTCTTGTTAGTCGCTCTTTGGCTTAAGATAGAAGTGTAACTAAAACCGAATAAATTCATATTTTTTTTAAATAATGATACATAAAAGTATAATTCTACTTTGTACAAAATATCATTTTAAGCGTCAGTAATCAATATATTAAATACGCGAAGCACAAACTTTGTACCCCTTTTTACGAAAATTACGCAGACGGAGGGGTATGAAATTTCCCACACTTATTGAAAATATAGAGAAGGAGTGCAGAATGATAATATTTTTTATTATTACTTTTGCATAAAAAATACATTAAATCAATAAAAATAAACATTACCACACTACTATGTATTTGACTCAACACACATATATTTAAATACTCTTTGTTTATTGCGAAACTTTTGTTATTGTTTAAAGTCTGTGGTCAAATTGAGGAGAATAGATTAATATAGTTTGTCTTTAATATTATTTGTCTATAGTATAGTCTTGGCGAAATTTGTGATTATAGAATAGTGTGCGTGACAATAGAACCAATAATAATTAATTATAGTCGAATTTTGACTACTGGGGGACCACTAGTACTACATATTAATTGTTTGTAAGTATATTTCTGACATAATAAAATGAATGATCCGCTCTTCTGATGTTCCGATTTAATGACTGTATATAGCAGACGTAGTGCTAGAAAGATATTGTTGATAACTTATCTGTCTAAGGAAAGCGCGCCCAAAATAAAATAATCAATAAAAATCATCGTAGCCGTAGGATATGACGTGCGGTGCATTGGGATGTAGCGTTGCATCGGTGTTCGAGTCTCACCGGCAGGTACCAATTTTTCCGATGAAATACGTACTTAACAAATGTCCACGATTGACTTTTACGGTGAAGGAATAACATCGTGTAACAAAAACCAAACCCGCAAAATTATAAGGTAGGTAAAAGTAGGGCATCTTATGAGTCCGCACCACCTCGTCCATTTCTGCCGTGAAGCATTAATGCGTTTCGGTTTGAAGGGCGGGGCAGCCGTTGTACTGTTATAGTGTGAGACTTTAGAACTCATGTCTCAAGGTTTTTTAAGGCGGCTTTTACGTTGTAGATGTCTATGGCCTCTAGTAACCACTTAACACCAGGTGATTTGTGAGCTCCTCCACCCATTTAAGCAATAAAAAATTTATAATAATGATTTTCATAGCAACAACCGAAGTACTTTCGTGCGTACCTAAATTGAATATTATTCGTCGTGTCTTTCAGTTGATCTTTAGGAACAATTTAATTTAATTAGTAGTGAGAAAAGTCAATACGTAATTAATTTATTTATCTGTATTTATTTATACAAAACAAATAGGTGCGTTCGTGTATCCTAACGATAACATTGGCGTCTAGACACCTGAGAGAGTCAGTACCTATCTAGAAGTGCTCTCTGTGAATATAATGTCAAATATTTGTCGTATCAGTGTGTGTGATAGAAAAATAATTAAAAACAAATAATGAAGTCACTCAGTCGATTTTTTATCGCTGAATTATGACGATATACAGGGTGCCCTTTTACAAAAGTCTAAAGTCGTCGTGGTCTAAAATATCTTAAGCGAAATATTCTCGTAACAATTGATGCGACTATACCATTGTTCAAGGTAAATGCAGGCAGGTAATTTTTTTTCAAGAGGCATACCTACTTATTTAATGTGTTTACGAATGACTTCCACGATGAACTATTTGTATCAAAATCAAACCTTCAAATATATGTCGAATTAATGGCGGCTCGACATAGTGTATGCACTGACACGGTGGTGTTACCACCACTGTTATTACAAAGCAATCTTGCATTCCAGTTTGAAGTGTGGGCTAGCCATTATAAATCCGATGTCGTGTCTTAACGGCTTTCGCGTTGTGATACCTATGGACTCCGGTGTCTTGAGATTATTGGTGGTAGGACCTCTTGTGAGTTCGCGCGGGCAGGTACCACCACCCTGCTTATTTCTGCCGTGAAGCAGTAATGCGTTTCGGTTTGATGGGTGTGGCAGCCGTTGTAACTATACTTGAGACCTTAGAACTTATATCTTAAGATGCGTGGCGCATTTACGTTGTAGATGTCTATGGACTTCAGTAACCACTTAACACCAGGTGAACTGGGAGCTCATTCACCCATCTAAGCAATATATAAATAAAAAGTCCATTCAGAACATTGTTAATGGAGAGTAAGCACATGATGCACACGGCACTTCTTAATTACATCTGACATTTCCATTGTAAGCGATAAGAGCTCCTGTATTTACGGATAGGCTGATGTACCACCGCCCTAGAGCAATTAGGTATACGCGAGTAACTCACCAACGACATCCCAATGGAACGCCAATAGGCTTTTATATACAGACTTATATAACTCAATATCAAATAGCCCAATATCAATAAACNCATGATGCACACGGCACTTCTTAATTACATCTGACATTTCCATTGTAAGCGATAAGAGCTCCTGTATTTACGGATAGGCTGATGTACCACCGCCCTAGAGCAATTAGGTATACGCGAGTAACTCACCAACGACATCCCAATGGAACGCCAATAGGCTTTTATATACAGACTTATATAACTCAATATCAAATAGCCCAATATCAATAAACCTTTCGACGTTTGTCTTTTCACACTTTTCGTGAATACTTTCACCGCAAAAAAGGTGTTTATTGATTGATTGAGTGATTTTGACGTGCTGCAGATACGCATGTAAAGCATTATGATTGTAATTCATGGTCAAGAAATCCGTAAAGTCTTTTGTTCTTTAGACGTAGTTAAACTTTTAAAAGTAGTAATATAATAGAAAAAAATTAATCCTTTATAAAATATGTTAAATTTATTTTCTAATGATTGATCCTCAAAACAGATTTTCCACTTTTATGAAAAATCTAATTTAATTTGTCTTTTAATTACTGAAAAACGGTTGCTACATGATCAACTTGATCTAATTCATATTTGTAAGATATTGCATGACGCAATATTGTATTTTGATTTTAAATAAGTTATGAAAATTACCAAAAAAAATTGAGTTATTTAATCGTTTTGTGCGTATATTATTAATTTCAATAAAACGGCAGACTAATTTATCGAACAAAAATCAAAGTAGCCCCAAATATTACGAGGTTTTTGACCTAAGTAACTTTATTCGAAACACGATTTAGATAATGTGACCATAAATATATGCTGTATCAAAACTATTCGCTCTTAAAAGATAACCCTCACGTTTTAATTACATTGTTTTTTAATGTTGTTAGAACAAATTCTGGGGCTCATTGGCTTTTACAACGATCTTGAAATATAACGAGGAAACGAATCACGTGTTTGTGTTTCTAACTAATTAAGATTGAAAATATTTGTCTATTTTCTCGTTTAGGATCAATTTGTTTTAATGCAATTACCAACCGCTTCCTTTCTTTGCTTATCGAGATTAATAATTGATTAGTAGATTAAGATTTATTGCATGATGAAGAATCGGTGTAGCTTGAACTAATGCTTTTTTACCAAAAACGATGCAAGGGACCCGTTACCGAGCATCACGTAATACCTTAACATAAGCGAGAAATACATACAATAGTCTAATTTAAAATATATTAAGCAAAAATAAAATACGCTAGACCAAACTATAAATATTAATTTTAACAATATTAATTGATAGGCAAATTTCGTTCTATTAAATTTTTACGTATTGAATCTAAAATCTTGACTAGTGGTAAGACCTCTTGTGAGTCCACACGGGTAGGTATCACCACTCTGCCTATTTCTGCCATGAAGCAGTAATGCGTTTCGGTTTGAAGGGTGGGGAAGCCGTTGTAACTATATTGAGACCTTAGAACTTATATCTCAAGGTAGGTGGCGGCATTTACATTGTCGCTATCTATGGGCCCGGTAACTAACCAGGTGGGCCATAAACTCATCCACCTATGTAAACATAATATTACTTTGGGTGTTTATGTCATGTATTTTATTGAGGAATACTTCCGAAGGTTTGTTTGATGACACCTTCAACTACTTTTTGTCATTGCAAAACCTAAGTCGAGAACTTTTTTCAATGATGGGAAATGGCATGGCTTTGCCCGTAACTTTGCTGGTGTTCATAAAGATGATCGATCTTACCATCACTCGATTGTGAGAAAAAAGAGAGAGAGAGATAATACACTATGGCACACCCAGAACATAATTAAAATTAAAAAAAATACAGTCAACGAGCAGATATAGTGTACAATCGGCGGTCTTATCACTGAAAGCGATCTCTTCCAGACAACTGTTTTATTTACAGAAATTCTGAAAAGATAAAGACACGGCAAGTTTGTTGCAGTGTACTATTAACAATACATTGTTAAAGAAAATACATATATACAATAAATATATTTATACCGTTTGCATATATTATGAAATCACTATACGATTTATATAACAATATACTTAAATACTAATATCTATATATTAATACACGAAGCAAACACTTTGTACCCCTTTTTACGAAAATTGCGCGGACGGAGGAGTAAGAAATTTCCTACACTTATAGATAATGTAGAGAAAGAGTGCAGGATGCTAATCTTTTTTAAATTATGCATAAAAAATACATTGAAACTATAATTAAAAAAATACGCACACTACCATGTATTTCACACAACACATATAATATAATAATATACTCTTTCTTTATTGTCAAACTTTTCTTATTGCTTAAAGTCTGTGGTGAAATTGAGAATAGATTAATATAGTTTGTCTTTAATATTATTTGTCTAAGTGTAGTCTTGGCGAAATCTGTGATTACAGAAGTAGGTATAAGAGTCTTTGACAAACTTTGATAATGTTCAACCTTATAATGTTCAATTAATTATAGTCGAATTTCGACTACTGAAGGACCTCTAGGACTATTTATAATACTTCCGATTATCTCGGAAACAAACACTAACAAGTCGAAATATATGCATTGCTCACCCTTTTTTTAAGAGTTTCAATGTGATTCCGTTAATCTTCCATTCTCGTTAAATTTTGATATCAAAATCCAAATTCGTCACTAAAGAAAAAACTATTAATTAAATTGGTCAACGTGTTGTCGTAAGATAACTATCAATACGTGTACATTCAATCGAAAAAGTCAATTGTACGCGGCTGTTTACTGTATCTGATATAATATTTGGGTCTAGGTTCATTATCTAGACTGTTCACAACTAGGCCAATGCATGCGTCGTTCCACATTGCTAGTAAAATAAACATATTTGTAAATTAATTGACGGAATGCATATTCAAAAGCAATCGTTGATAACATCCCGTTATCCCCTTACTACTCGACAACAAGCAATTAGGTCAAGAATCTTGTGGTCGCCGCCAGCAGTTTAGTTAAATGAACCGCATTATCAGCCACCAAGCAATACATTCAATTGAATGCGTTATTATTTTGAGTGGTGCGTGAGGTCACACGCCCTTGGGGGATCGTTTACCGAATGTAGAGCAGGAGACGTAGTAAAATATAGTACAAGGATTGCATTGTTTATTTATTTCTTATCTTATCTCCGATATCTTGCTAGTCATGTTTTGTGACGGTTCTTTGTTGGATTGTCCTTCAACTTGCTTTAAGTTCATTCAACATAATTACAAGTATATCTACACTCGAGCGTTGTTGCATAGTTAACTGATTTGTAATTCAAATGTACTATATTGGCATGCTCCAGCAATTTTGTTGAAACTCATTAGTTAATACGATTAAATAGATTTTGTAGGAACAAGGACGGTTCTGAGAAAAGTAAAACTGGGTAATAATGTTTTGGCAAATANAACTTGCTTTAAGTTCATTCAACATAATTACAAGTATATCTACACTCGAGCGTTGTTGCATAGTTAACTGATTTGTAATTCAAATGTACTATATTGGCATGCTCCAGCAATTTTGTTGAAACTCATTAGTTAATACGATTAAATAGATTTTGTAGGAACAAGGACGGTTCTGAGAAAAGTAAAACTGGGTAATAATGTTTTGGCAAATAAAGATTTATTATTATTATTAAATAACACAGGAAACAAAATGCGCAAACAGCTTAATATACAAGAGTACCAATAAACTATATTCGGAATGGAATTAATATACCTTAGGTGTGATGATTGCTGAAAATAATAATTAAGTATGGGATTGCTATAGGCATGACTTCAACAGTGAACGTATCATATTTAATACTCTATAATGGTGCTTGGTGACAAACTGTATTATCTGTAAATACCCACAAAGCTGTTCAAATAAAAATTTCACTATTTCGATGAGCTAAAAATAAACATTATGTTTTATTCTCGTGCTTGCTTATTTTATAATTTCTTTAAAGCACACTGTTTCCAGGAAGCAAACTAAAGATGATAAGAAAAAGCCGAAAAGTTCGTAAACGGAAACACAAATCCGCTCGGTCATATTAAAAAAATTAAAATTGTGATATCACACACGCTTCGATGTTTAGGAGCTTTCCTTCCCTTTAGTATGTGCTTCCAAAACATTGTCAAAGATAACCAACGATTGAGGTAATTTAGGCAAAATTCTGCTATAATAAAAGGATCCAATTAAAGTACTGGTGGTAGGACCTCTTGTGAGTCCGCACGGGTAGGTACCACCGCCCTGCCTATTTCTGCCGTGAAGCAGTAATGCGTTTCGGTTTGAAGGGTGGAGCGGCCGTTGTAACTATACTGAGATCTTAGAACTTATATCTTAAGGTGGGTGGCGGCATTTACATTGTAGATGTCTATGGGCTCCAGTAACCACTTAACAACAGGTGGGCTGTGAGCTCGTCCACCCACCTAAGCAATAAAAAAAAAAAGTAACTTTATTCTTATCATCATCATTTATTTACAAAATTCTATCAATCGTTTATTTAACAATCAAATCTAAAAATACCAATACATACTTTTTATTCAGTGAATAATACATTGTAACATACGAGAGCTAACAATAAGTAGCTCAGTGTGTCGTCTCCTCATTAAAACTAAGTCTGGTCACGGTTGACTGCTTTTGTACTAGTTCCAGTTAAAATACAACTTTTTTGCCAGGGTCACATGGCTGGTAGTCCATTTTAAGTTAAGAATATTCCTGTTGAAAAACTCAACTTTGGTCCATTAATAGAAAATTGCTAAGTGACGATATGGTTCAGGTCCTCAACCTGTATAGTCGGTATTTTGTATTATTCCCTGAAGTCACGATAGGATAAGACGCAAAATACACAGATAAATTATTTGTGACTTGCGATATTATCGAAATAATGTAAAATACTGTTTACTAAAATTTAATGTTACTGTATTTATCAACAGTAACCATGAACCGGTGAATCCTTGCAATTGCAACGGAGAAAGTATAAGTTTAATTGTGATAATGAACGAGTTTATTGCATGCATCACTCATTTAATACAATATTATTTATAGACCGTCCGAAATGTATTTTCTTAGTAAAATGCTAAGTGGTGACACTTTGTTTTCAAATTTTTTTACTTTTGTTTTACAAAATGTGTATTATATAATGAATGGGTTTTCGAGTTGTGTTATTTTATTGCTATTGTAATGTTTCGCTTCAATTACCTTTTTAAAAAACATGGAATTACTATTTAGATAAAATAATAGAAAATCGGTTTCAATGTGTTCACACTTTTCGTGTGCAACTATAGTAAAGTATTCTATTGTAGAACAAATAATAATTAAAATACCTACAATTTTTTTCATTAAACAAGAAGAAGCCAAATATTACGTACAATCACCAGATGAGTCCGTAAAAAAGTTACCGTTAATGTTACGGATGTGTACAAGTGAAATGAACGGACCCGTTAATGTGTTCACAAAAACTCGCACTACCGCTTTTCAAGATGCCAATGCCTGCGACTAGCCGTGTGTCAATTACTCACATATTTACCTGTCACCGAATGCAGTTAGACAGATCGGACGTTGACGTACGGTACGCGACGTCAACGGTGGTCGCTCGATCTTACATAACATACGGTTACGCAAAGCCAATGTCAAGAACACGTCACACGGCGTCGAATGTTGAGCAACCGTCGGTCCGGTGCGCACATATTATATACTACATATTTAATTCAACGTATATTCGGCTATTTGCACTCGTCGACGCATGCAGGTCGACGACCGCTGTACTCGCACACGAAATAAAATTTGAACTTGTAAACATTACATTCAAGACTTATCAGAATTATTTACTTGGTTGATAAATAGCGATATGTTGTTCTGCGTCTCCTCGGTAACTCGCCAACTGTTTGACTAGGCGAAATTTGAACTTTAATTTAGTAACGCGTTTTATTTTTGCATTCACGTGACACGCATTCTTTTCACGTACATATTATTATATAATAGTATATATTTTTTCTGTTCTAGAACAAACAGTATTACAAATTAATTGCGACGTACTGTAATAGCTCAGATATACTTTGAAATTAGACTAATTATTTTGATATTGCTATGAGACCGAGCCATATTGTGATGCAGAGTACATCTCCTCCTCTGCTGGACTGGTCGTGTGTGCCGACGCTGGTGCTTGCCGTGATCGCGGTGGTGGTAGCTGTAACCGCGTTGCTAACGAGAACATCGGATGCTAAGCACTCGTGTCGTCTACCCGGCCCTCAGCCTCTTCCCTTCCTGGGAACCAGGTGGCTATTCTGGAGTAGATACAAAATGAATAAGCTGCACGAGGCTTATGCAGGTATGAAAAGATAATTTTTTTAAATTTGTTGTTGCTTAGATGGGTGGACGAGCTCACAGTCCACCTGGTGTTAAGTGGTTACTGGAGCCCATAGACATTTAGGTACAACGTAAATGCGCCACCCACCTTGAGATATAAGTTCTAAGGTCTCAGTATAGTTACAACGGCTGTCCCACCCTTCAAACCGAAACGCATTACTGTTCACGGCAGAAATAGGCAGGGCGGTGGTACCTACCCGTGCGGACTCACATGACGTCCTACCACCAGTAATTACGCAAATTATAATTTTGCGGGTTTGCTTTTTACTACACGATGTTATTCCTTCACCGTGAAAGTCAATCGTGAACATTTGTTAAGTACGTATTAAGTGCGTAAAACTAAATATAATAATTATATTATTATGATTTAAGAAATTCTGGCATGAAATGAGATTGGCAGCTCGTAAATTAAAACCACTTTAGGTCCACTACATGTAGTAGGTACTTATTGATTATTGTGTAAGATAACAATGTGAGGTTTGCACGCAGACATGTTCAAGCGTTATGGGCCAGTGTTCATGGAGACGACGCCAGGTGGTGTCGCCGTGGTGTCGATAGCCGAGCGGACTGCTCTTGAGGCCGTACTGCGTTCGCCTGCTAAGAAACCTTACCGTCCGCCCACTGAGATCGTGCAAATGTACCGCAGAAGCAGACCAGACAGATACGCATCAACTGGACTCGTCAATGAGTGAGTCAAATTGCGTAGATTTTAACGACTATTCCACGTTTCAGACCGGAACACAAGAGGCTTGCTGGTCAGAACTGGGTAGGATATCGGAATCAACTTGTTTAGGCTCAAAATACAGTCAATTGGACTAGATTTTAACGACTATCCCACTTTTCAGACCGGAACACAAGAGGCTTGCTGGTCAGAACTGGGTAGGATATCGGAATCAACTTGTTTAGGCTCAAAATACAGTCAATTGGACTAGATTTTAACGACTATCCCACGTTTCAGACCGGAACACAAGAGGCTTGCTTGTCAGAGCTGGGTAGTATATCGGAATCAACTTGTTTAGGCTCAAAATACAGTCAATTGGACTAGACTTTAACGACTATCTCACGTTGCAGACCGGAACACAAGAGGCTTGCTGGTCAGAACTGGGTAGGATATCGGAATCAACTTGTTTAGGCTCAAAATACAGTCAATTGGACTAGACTTTAACGACTATCTCACGTTGCAGACCGAAACACAAGAGGCTTGCTTGTCAGAGCTGGGTAGTATATCGGAATCAACTTGTTTAGGCTCAAAATACCCCCTACCACCAGTAATAATTATGATTTAGGCGGTATTTTGTTAGGAAAAATAAGTATACAACAGAGGACATATTGCCTATAATAAAGTAAAATCAACGATTGTGATTTTTTTATGAACATTACAGTAAAATTTGTTTTTATTCGCTATATTGCATTTTTCTGTAGTTCATTCACTGATTTTGTCAAAAAAACTGCTAATCCTTTTTAAGAGTACTTACTGCTTTGTTTATTAAATTCATTAGTTGTTTTCAATATTTCGAGCTATATTTGACCTTCGCTTTAGACTTTGGCAGGCTATCCATGGCTTTTTTTTTTTTTTATTGGTTAGATGGGTGGACGAGCTCACAGCCCATCTTGTTTTAAGTTGTTTCTGGAGCCCATAGACATCCACAACGTAAATGCGCCACCCACCTTGAGATATAAGTTCTAAGGTCTCAAGTATAGTTACAACGGCTGCCCCACCCTTCAAACCGAAACGCATTACTGCTTCACAGCAGAAATAGGCAGGGTGGTGGTACCCATCCGCGCGGACTCACAAGAGGTCCTACCACCAGTAAAGATGTATAATATACATAATAGAATATGATACAGATAATTTCAAGTTTGAATTATATTATATTTTTTTCGCATAATAAAGCCGTGTTTCACAATCTAACTTCATTGTTTCGTTTTTTGCAGTTGTACTTGTGCAAAAATTCATAAGTGCTCGATATCTTAAAATCTTATTCATTCATCACAATAAACGTATGACCTCGAGACCAAACGAAAATTATGTACTTCTTGTGAGTATTCAAAGGAGGCCATAATGGTTTTTGACTGGCCTTTATATTTGCCGGTCACGTCTGTTACAGACATGGCTGCGCCATGTCCATGCCGCGACCGTGCCAATAGTTTTTATACTAATGCTAACTTGGTATTTCCTGTCTGGTCTTTGTAATAAATAGATCATAAAATGTTACCAATTCTAGGAAGGTTACTGAATAATTAATTTACAAAAATATATTGTAATACTTTAGTTAATATCTTTATGTAATAGCTAAGAATTAAGTGTTAATAGTTTGCAATGTATATTTTTAATTCGTTCGTTTTTAATTTTTTCTTGTTTTCGAATGACATATTCGAAATATGAAATGTACTTAAATGACGTGGAAATGTAATAGAATTTCTGAATACTGTAAGGGCGGAAAGAATTAAAAATGAAGAGTATTGAAAACAGGCACAAGATTTTAATAAAACTGCAACGCGGAGTCCTTGTCTATGAATAATACTTAACTGTTTGTGACTAATTTCATGATAAAAAACAAAATGTGTGCAATTCACACGTGGTAGAAGTGAAACCTTCCAAAATTAAAATACAATTATCCTAAACGTCTTAAGTATATGTAAAATTTTGTCATTAGTAAATAATTGTTAGGTAGCGCCCTCTGTGAATTGATATTTTAATTTCACGTATAATCCTAAATTAAAATTCACTACAAGAGCTTTTATACACACGTTAGTATTAAAAAATCTCACAGATGGCGCTGTATTAAATAGTAGGTATATTTCTGTCTCATTCTTTGCTGGCTTCATCCTACACATTTTTGTATTTGTGTCTCTTACCTGTCGTTTTTTCCGTTGCATCCGGTTTGAAATCACAACGATTCTAAAGAAGTTTTCACTTCAAAAATAAATTACTTTTAATGTTTGTAATAAACAACTTCATCTAACTATGTCTTGAAATAGCGAAATCGTTTGAACCTTCCAGGCAGGGAGAAAAATGGTACCACTTACGGCGCAACTTGACTACTGATCTAACGAGTCCACATACAATGCAAAATTTCCTTCCCCAATTGAACACCATCTCCGATGACTTCTTGGAGCTACTGAATACTTCTCGGCAGTCTGATGGCACAGTATACGCCTTCGAACAGCTGACAAACAGAATGGGTCTTGAATGTAAGTATTATTTACAGAAAAAATTGTGGAGGACAACTTAATTCATTGGAATGAAATATATTTTTAATACGCTTTTGTTAGCTTCAGATGTATGTATGTTAGTATGTAACGGAATCTTTGAACATGATTTTGACCCCCTTCAAAACGTCGGATTAACTCGAAATTTGGCATACTTATTAAGGACCGATGACAATTCAATACCTAAAACAAAAAAAATTGAAAAATGGAAATTCAACTAAAAAATGAAAACTAAATCTTTATTTAAAAAAACAACAAAAAAAAATACGCTTTTATATAAAATCCCACTAAAAAATAGAAAATAAATTTTAATAAATTTGAATTGAAAATAGTGTAAGAAAAAATGAATAAAATCATTTTTTACAATAGTAGAAAAAGCGTGGGATGCTTTTCAGGATATCATCATATTAATCCTTCTACTCATATCTGTTTATAACTTTTATAACTATTGATACCATGCATTTATTAAGATTTNTACGCTTTTATATAAAATCCCACTAAAAAATAGAAAATAAATTTTAATAAATTTGAATTGAAAATAGTGTAAGAAAAAATGAATAAAATCATTTTTTACAATAGTAGAAAAAGCGTGGGATGCTTTTCAGGATATCATCATATTAATCCTTCTACTCATATCTGTTTATAACTTTTATAACTATTGATACCATGCATTTATTAAGATTTATTTTCTATTTTTTAGTGGGATTTTCTGTAAAAGCGTATTTTTTTAGGTTTTTTAAACTATTATTCATTATGAAGCAGGAAGCGACTTTATAACTTTAATCTTTGTGACTATAAAACGTGACAGTTCTTTTTTTTGTTTTTTTTTTATTTATTTTTTCTGTAAATACACTAAAGTACACACACGCGACGCATTTTAAACACACATTGATGACACTAAGTATTATTTGCAATGCCCCGAGTTTCGACAAAAATACGAAACGAGGTTGATGAACCCGATAAGTTCTTTAATAAAATTCATGAATCGTCTTTATTCGTCACGCTTGAATGTGGTTCTTTTACTACATATCTTTATAACCTTCAGAATTAATATCGTCAGTGTTATAAGAACGAAAGATTAAGAAATATGTAAATGACATTTATATCGTTCTGACTCAAGGCTAAGGTCGACCCGTCTGTGTTGTAACTGCCGTTCCTAAACTGGGATATTCTTATCTCAACAAAAGCCCTGAAATATGACATTCGTAAAGACGACCACTAGATTAACATAATTATAGTGAACTTAACGGAAGACCTGTTTGTTGGCCTACTTTAACTAGGTTTACAAGATACACTCGAAATATGGGCTTTCAATGCTATCTATTTATTTATACGAAGATAACGCTGGTTTATTGGGATCGAACTTGACGCGTCATTAAATTTAAGCATAAATAGAGCGTCGTTAATTGGAACGGTGTGAATGAATTAATATTAATTATAGCCTTGAATTTAACGTTCATAGAACTATTGAGCGACCTCGGTCACGGACAAGGAAATTCTATCAGAAATATCACGTTTGTTGAAATTAGCGCCGCTTATATTGGGAACGGGTTCATTTTGTTTTTGCGCTCTTTTATGGAGACTACTAGCGACCCGCCCTCGCTTCGCTTCGGAAACATTAAAACACACATGAAACCAAAAAAATCAAATAATTTTTTTTTTTTTTAAACGTAGCCTATGTTCATTAGGGAGAATGTCGGCTTCTAATGGAAAAAGAATTTTTCAAATCGGTCCAGTAGTTTCGGAGCCTATTCGAAACAAACAAACAAACAAATTTTTCCTCTTTATAATATTAGTATCGATTAGGATTATTATTGCCAAAATTGTGTAGGTGGATGTGCCGTTTATGAATATTTTATTCGCGAACTATTTAGACTATTTTATTTGAATTTACTTAGTCTGGCCATAAATACTGTTACAATTAAAAATAAACAAAATATTACGTTTGAATTTGGAATCTGTCATTTTTATATAATTGCTCATTGGGTTTTCTTATTTTGGCGCCAATACATTGCACAATATGTTGCGATATTAAAATGGAGTGGGGTGATAAAGAGAACCGAATCGCGGTGATTGCATTACACAAAGTAGGTATGGAGCCAAATGCAATTTTAAAAACTCTCCATACGTTTGGTATTAGTAAAATGTCTGTGTACCGAGCTATTAAAAGGTACAATGAGACTTCCTCTGTTTGTGACAGAAAAAGATCTGGCCGTCCACGTAGTGTTCGTACGAAAAAGGTGGTCAAAACAGTAAGGGAAAGAATTCGAAGAAATCCTGTCCGAAACCAAAAGTTTTTATCTCGGGAGATGAAGATAGCACCTAGAACCATGTCGCGTATTTTAAAAGATGACTTAGGACTTGCAGCCTATAAGAGACGTACTGGTTATTTCTTAACTGATAATTTAAAAGAGAATATGGTGGTAAAATCGAAACAACTACTGAAGCAAAGGGAGGTCATAGAAAAATTTTGTTTACGGATGAGAATTTTTTTACAATTGAGCAACATTTTAACAAACAAAATGACCGTATTTATGCTCAAAGCTCTAAGGAAGCTTCCCAATTAGTCGACAGAGTGGAACGTGGGCAGTTCAGTGATGGTTTGGTGGGGTATTAGCTACGAAGGAGTGACTGAGCCATACTTTTGTGAAAAAGGTATCAAAACATCGGCACAAGTGTATCAAGATACCATTCTTGAGAAGGTAGTGAAGCCCCTTAACAACGTCATGTTCAATAATCAAGAATGGTCCTTCCAGCAAGACTCGGCGCCAGGTCATAAAGCTCGGTCTACGCAGTCTTGGTTGGAAACGAACATTTCGGACTTCATTAGAGCTGAAGGCTGGCCGTCGTCTAGTCCCGATCTTAATTCGCTGGATTATGATTTATGGTCAGTTTTAGAGAGTACGGCTTGCTCTAAACGCCATGATAATTTGGAGTCCCTAAAACAATCCGTACAATTGGCAGTGAAGATTTTTCCCAGGGAAAGAGTGCGTGCTTCTATTGATAACTGGCCTCAACGTTTAAAGGACTGTATTGCAGCTAATGTAGACCACTTCGAATAAGCTTTTTATACTTTAAATTGTTTTATATTTATGTATTTAACTAACACACTGTAAAAGTAATAAATGTTATTTGCAATAGATTTTTTTTAATTTTTTATTGTAACAGTATTTATGGCCAGACTAAGTAGATATAGTTTTATTTTTATTAAAGTAAGCACAAACATAGTTTATTTCGTAACGCTTCAGTTATATGTGTTCGGCATGCGATATTATGTTCCAAAGACATACTGCCATTAATTATTTTGAATGAAAATTGAATGACGTCATCATTTCTGCCAAGCTGTCCATCAACAGTTATCAAAGCATAAGTTGCATACAAAGTGAATTTTATGAACATAGAAATGCGTTTATGATAATAATGAAGTACGGCATAAGATAAGAAAATGTGGGTCAGATAGTGTAGAGCATCGTTAGGCCGTCGCGCCCGCAGTTTGCAAGGAATGCAACATTAGAAACGCACTTTGAAATTGCCAACAAATGGAAATATAACGAGATATAATTAATATTCAGTTTTAATTCATTAATGAACTGAATTAAAGCACTTACATATTACATCAAAATCAAGATTATTTATGAAGTTTATGAATAAATTAAAAATCACTTATTTGATATGGAATCGTTTGAAAGTGTGTGTTATACTTAAAATATTCTAATTTCAAATCTGCGGAATATTTGTTTTCCGATATCATTTAATGTACATGTTTTATTTTTAATGCCATACACACGGTCGTTGTTTTGTTTATTCATATATGTACGTTTGTTTGTATTTTTATTAAAACAATGAGGAAGGATTACTCTTTAAGTTATCACATACGCTTTCCTCGTTATAGATTTAGTTGAAGTTGAATATTTTAATATTAATTTAAAATTTTCAGTTTAGATTTGTGAGATTATACAAGCCTTTTGTTCGCTTGTTTTAAAATTTGAATTGGCGGAACAAAGAGGTCGAATCTTAGTTAAGTTGAGTTTATTATATACTAGTTGACCCGGCAGACTTCGCAGTGCCTCAATCGAGAAATAAAAGACCTAAGCTTTTGCATAAAATAAATTTAAAACAAACAAAAATAATCCGTCCGACGCGGGACACATCAAGGGGAAAACAGAATTGTTTTTTTTTTCCATAGAATTTTTTTTTCAAAATTGTTATTATTTTTATTTCATAGATATTTTTTTTCATGTTAGAGCATTTTCATATTTATCTACTTTTTAAACCTTCTCTGGACTTCCACAAATAATTCAAGACCAAAATCAGCCAAATCGGTCCAGCCGTTCTCGAGTTTTAGCGAGACTAACGAACAGCAATTCATTTTTATATATATTTAGATATATTTGTGGTTGAATAAAAAATACAAATTGACTCTGATCGAATATATCCGAATTGTTTATTAAATAGAACTAGAGGTCCCGCAGTAGTCGAAATTCGACTATAATTTGTACACTATTATGATTGTATTTTATACTTCTATAATCACAAATTTCGCCAAGACTACACTATAAAAAATATTAACAAAGGCAAACAATATTTAATTTATTCTCAATTTGACAACAGACGCCAAGAACAAAAGTTTGACAATAAATAGTTTGCATGCGTGTGTGCGTCAAATACAAAATGTAGTGTGTGTAATGTTTTCTTTATCGATTTAATGTATCTTTTATGCATTATTTAAAAAAAAATTAGCATTGTGCACTTCTTCTCTATATTCTCTATAAGTGTGAAAAATTTCATACTCCTCCGTCCGCGCAATTTTCGTAAAAAGGGATACAAAGTTTTTGCTTCACGTATTAATATATAGATTATTAAATAGAACGAGCAAAATCGTCTGAAAGCCATATGAGAGCATGCGAAAACGAACAAGGGCGTATGTCGCAGTAACGATCAATGTTAATTTAATGCAACATGTCTAGACATTCCCAAATGGAATTTAGGGAGTGACGCGGAAAGGGGCTAATAAACAACACGATGGAGGGTGTATGCTTTGCCGACAGCGTTTTATGTTTACGAGGGGGTTTGATGCTCTGTTCAATAAAAGTCTGGCGAAATATTTTTTAATAATAGTCTGGGCTTTTTTTTTTTACAGACAGACATTCATGCAGCTTGCAAGCTTACTTTTAGGCAACTATACGTAGGCAATGCCATTTATTTTTTTATGTTTGCATAATAGTCATATACACAGTTCACGTTGCTTATGGATACGGATAATACGCAATTTTGTATATGCAAAATATTGTCCTCACAAGTTTGATCTCGATTTAAATAAAATAAAATTTTAAATGTAACAATAAAAACAAATCTACTACATTTAAAGTACTAACTAAAACGCGAAAAATTATAAGAAATTTTGCTCTTGTTCTTCATACCGTTATTCCACTATATGGGTACAGCGCAGTATATTCTTTTTTTCACTATCAAATCATGGCGCATAGTGATTTGGCCACATTTTTAAGACAGGGTTCCTGCTTGACATCGACCTTCCTTGGGAATGCTATCGTTGGCCTAAGAAGAGAAAAATACTTAATCGCCTTTTACGACACCCTCGGGAAGATATGTGTCGGTCCAATTATATTATAATATAAATGTTATTTTAATGTTCAAAAAGACATTGCCGAAGGAGAAATGTTTAAAATACACGCAAATGCTTTATTCCTTTTTTTCGTGGATTTGTTCCTTTTACAGTTAAGACGAATCTTATAAGTTGAAATTCGTCAAAAACGCGTAAGTCGTGCTAAATAACTAGACGATTATTAATCATTACCCGATGAGGGCAGTCTCGGATAAAAGAGCATTTCTTTCATTCTAAACATTTTTGTAGGTTATTTTTGTTTATTTCAAAAACACTGTGTGTTTTCTGCAAGTGCAATAAATACTTTTTTATACAGCGGTATGCGGTCTGATGCTGGGTTCAAGACTTGGGTTTCTCGAGCGATGGATGTCGGGACGTGCAATGGCTCTGGCTGCTGCTGTCAAGAATCACTTTCGAGCACAGAGGGACTCTTATTACGGTGCTCCGCTTTGGAAATTTGCTCCTACAGCGCTCTACAAGACATTCGTTAAAAGCGAGGAAACTATACACGCGTAAGTGTCAAGAGTTAGTGTTTTTTTTATGATTGTAGGAAGGTTGGTAGGCCGATGGTAGGCAGCAGCTTGGTTGGTAGGCAGTGGCTTGACTCTGCCCCTGGCACTCCTGAAGTCCATTGGCGACGGTAACCACTCACCATCAGGTGGGCCGTATGCTCGTCTGCCTACAAGGGCAATAAAAAAAAATCTCAATAATGTAATTACTAGTGGTAGGGCCTCTTCTCTAGTCTGTACGGGTAGGTACCACCACCCTGCCCGTTTCTGCCGTGAAGCAGTAATGCGTTTCGGTTTGTAGGATGGAGCAGCCGTTGTAACTATACTGAGACCTTAGAACTTATATCTCAAGATGGGTGGCGCATTTACGTTGTGGATGTCTATGGGCTCCAGTAACCACTTAACACAAGGTGAGCTGTGAGCTCGTCCACCCATCTAAGCAATAAATTAAAAAAAGTCCATTCAGAACATTGTTAATGGAGAGTAAGCACATGATGCACACGGCACTTCTTAATTACATCTGACATTTCCATTGTAAGCGATAAGAGCTCCTGTATTTACGGATAGGCTGATCTACCACCGCTCTAGAGCAATTAGGTATACGCGAGTAACTCATTAACGACATCGCAATGGAACGCCAATAGGCTTTTATATAAAGACTTATATAACCCAATATCAAATAGCGCGTCCACCCATCTAAGTAATAAAAAAAAGTACACTGTGGTCTGCGGTTTTGGAGTTTTAAAAACATTATTGCTCACGTCACGTATATAATGTCAATTGATTGCATAGAGGTGACACTGTGTGAATGTAATGTATTTCTTTTTTCTCATCTATATTGCATCCTATCCTTTACTCTTAGTAGATCCGTTGGATCGGTATGCATGTTGCATCAATTTTGTAATTTGATTAACTTTTTAATGGCCGATTGATGGGCCTAGTATTAGTAAACCAGGATAGGAGTTAATAGAACGATTGGGTTAGTTAATAAAGTAAGGATACGACTTCTATTGGGTGGTATATAGTAGTAATTAATGGCAGCCTGGAGATGTAGTCCAACTTGAGACGTACTTTTTAATCTTAATCTTGTTGGTGCTTTTTAAAATGAATTTTCAAAATTCGATGAATCCAAATTATGAATACTAAAAATTCACTTCAAAAGTCCTAAAGTTAAAAACGAAACCGCTTCGTTTTTGAACATTGGTTTCGGTTGCTAAGCGCTAAAAAGGCAGACATTGTACGTATGTTACTTCTTCAATTTAACATGATTATTTATTTATATGTTTGGTTAGCACTAACATTGGACTGTTTGATCAGATTATATCTATTGCTTTTACTAAGAGTAGTAAATACGATTTGAAAGTTAAAAATTGCACATTATTTGCCTTTTTCTCGTGATAAATGCAAGCGAACTGTCGAATTTGAGTCATCTGATCAACTATGTTTGTTAACTGTTCGTTACATAATTTCTTGCCTCCGCAAGTAAGAGACATTGCATAAAACGAAAACCGTTGTTCCGGACAGGATAGTATCGGAGCTGATGGAGGAGGCAAAATCTAAAACCACTGGTATGGCCCAAGACGAGGCGATACAAGAGATTTTCCTCAAGATACTAGAAAACCCAGCACTGGACATGCGCGACAAGAAGGCTGCCATTATAGACTTCATAACTGCCGGTATTGAGACGGTAATTATTGTTGAATCGCTTTCTTGTCTTAAATATTGTGTGTCTTTATTAATATTTGTCTAAAGTGTAGTCTTGGCGAAATTGACAATAGAATCTTAATAGTGTAAAAAACTTCTAATCCCATTCTTTTTTTAATTGTCATGCATAATTTATTAATAAATATTCTAATAAAATTTCTTGTCGATTTTTTTTATTGATAGACGAACAATTTTATTGCATACTTTGTGTTAAGTCATTAGATCTCATAGACACGACAACGCGAAGGCCATCCTCCACCTTAATGTATGGTTCAAACACTCAATTTTATTGTTAAAAGATCGTTGCACTCTTCAAGCTAGGACGTATTACCGCTGTAATAATGCAAATTCGTAAATGTTACAGTACGATTTTTGTTACACGATGTTATTCCTTTACTTGTCCTAAAACGTTCGTGAACATCTTGTAACAAGGAATTTGTTCAGAAACATTGGCATAGACAATCAGACATCACTTAACTCTAACTTTAACGGGCACTCAGCTCAGCCCCTACCATTGGTGATCTCCATGAGCGACGGTAACCACTCACCATCGGGTGAGCCATATTCTTGTCTGCATAAAACGGCAATAAGAAAAAACCTAGATCACAGACTAGAGCACAGAGTGGTTTATCCTTTAGACCATGACGACAAACATTTTAATTTTAATCACCGAACATTGCCTATTTTACTGAAACTAGCGAATTTTGAATTTAACGAGGAGTTTCATCCTGTCCTTCCGTCCTGGGTCTCCGCGAAGCATTCGTTCAAGTTGAGTGCAGGTTTAAAGAGGAAGTTTGAAGAAGGAAATCATCAATTTCACATTTAGCTCTCTAGCTGGATAGGATCTTGAGAGCAAGAAACGCTCGAAGAGTTGTTCGTTAGCGTCTTAGATTGCTGATGATAATACCTATACCTATTTTTTAAAAGTTTTTTAAAAGCGGTTGCTTTGAATTCACAGCTAGCCAACAGTTTGGTGTTTCTTCTGTACCTACTGAGTGGTCGTCCAGATTGGCAAAGACAAATTAATTCAGAACTACCACCGTATACAATGCTTTGCTCTGAAGATTTGGCAGGAGCACCTTCGGTCAGAGCTGCGATCAATGAAGCTTTTAGACTATTGCCTACAGCTCCATTTCTTGCACGGCTCTTAGATTCACCGATGACGATTGGAGGACACAAGATCCCGCCTGGAGTAAGTTTTTTTTTGTATGAATAAAGGTTTGATCTTTATGGATATGGTGAGGTCCAAAAGCTCACGCGGCACGTGGCCTGGTAACTAGCAGATATAAACATCGCAACGTGAATACCGTCACCTTGAGGTATGAAGTTGTGGTGACTAAAAAGGCCATTACTACATTAAGGTTGAATGACTTCAACCTATTTGGAGGATGTCGAAAAAGAAAATAATTATTGACAGTAAACAGTGACAAAAATAGGAGAAGAAAAAATATGTAAAAAGGGTTTTATGAAACGGAGAGCAACATTAATATAAATACTAAATATTGTTGTTGTACTAAATGTTTAATTAAACAGGCCTTAAATGAAATGTCTTTAAAGTCGAAGTTTCAATTGTATTATATTCTTAAAATGAGATGTCCTATTGCTTACAATTAGTTATTATTAAACTAGTGTTTGCCCGATGATCGAAATTGTCGATCGAAACTTGTACTTGTTTTATTCCTATTTCTTTTTCTTTTTAAGCCCCAGCTTCTGTCTATGAGCAGGTTTTAGAGCAATCAGTGTATTATATTAAATTATTAAACATATTAAACTATAGGTGGTCATGATTCTTTTTGCCATTCCATTCTAAGGGATGTGCATTTCTATATCAAGTTAATCATTTTTTTAACTGTGGATATTGTTATTGTACAAACTCATACAAGTCGGCAGATATTACATTGCTGTTAGATAAAGATTTAATTTTGACATTTACGCTGTCACATCTATCTATGGATTGTGATGTAACGGCACACGTAACTTGGTACACCCAAATGACACATCTAAAAAGTTATCAAAGAGAGTCAATTAAAGTTGTTGTGATTTTCTTTTCTAGACGTTTGTGCTCGCCCATACGGCGGCGGCTTGTCGTAGAGAAGAAAACTTCTGGCGCGCGGAGGAATATCTTCCGGAGCGATGGATTAAAGTGCAGGAGCCGCACGCTTACTCGCTAGTGGCTCCATTCGGACGCGGACGCAGGATGTGTCCAGGGAAACGATTTGTAGAACTCGAACTACATTTGTTACTCGCAAAGGTGATTGTTTTTTTTTCCTACCTAATGATAGCCTAAGAGGCTATTATTTCAGATACGCCCGGACGGAGGTAGGTGAGCTCACGGGCTCAACCTGAAAGAATTTGCTAACACTAGCCTTAGCAAGAGCAGTGCTTCGCAGAGTTTATCACCGGATCGGAATCGCAATACACTGAGAAGATCCGGCAAGAAACTCAGTGGGCTGTGTCTATGGGTTAGTTCGCTTAGTTAGCGCATTCGATGGGTTAGTTAGAGCACGGTGACCGGTACTTGACGGTCCTAAAAGCACCGAGAGTGAATCCGACAAGACACTTTTCGGGCGATGGCTTTGCGTTGCTTCGTCGCGGTCGGATAAGTAATTAACGGCGGCCATAATAAGATAGTTTTCGTGTCGCGCCGCTCTGTTGTTCTCGTTAAATTGATATTACTTACAATGGTTACATGACTATTACTGGTGGTAGGACCTCTTGTGGGTCCGCGCTTAGGTACCACCGCCCTGCCTATTTCTGCCGTGAAGAAGTAATGCCTTTCGGTTTGAAGGGTGGGGCAGCCGTTGTAACTATACTGAGACCTTAGAACTCATATCTCAAGGTGGGTAGCGGCATTTACGTCGCAAATGTCCATGGACGTGAGCTCGTCCACATATCTAAGCAATAAAAAACGATCACAAAAAGACAATTGATCTTTACATTGACATAAGCTGTGTTTATTTTTTCCCTGGAAGTTCCTGGAGGAAGAGTACTCTGTATTCCAGTAATTCAAAGACATCTCGATTTATCAAAAGATTTTAACGAAATAACAAAAAAATAAATACAATTCCAAGATTATCTGAATACATAACAAACCCGTGTCCGAAATGTTTGAGACACAGCTTAGTGTTAAGAACAATTAAAGAATCTCTGTTTAGAGGATAGTGATTTCCCAAAGGCAAGACGGTGACAGCTCTGTTTAGAAATACATTATATAGAAATATCTATCAGAGACTGTAAAATAACTAGAAATTTAAAACCATATTGCCGTTTTCCATCATCGGACAAAAATATGTTTGTTGCTACTTTTTTTTTTTCTCCCCAGATAATGCAAAAATGGAGAGTGGAGTTCGACGGTGAACTGGACGTACAATTCGACTTCCTGCTGTCAGCAAAATCACCAGTCACGTTGCGTTTGGTCGAGTGGTAACCATTTACCGTTATTCGTTTTCTTTCCTCAATATGACACAATATAACTTGGTTTGTCTCTTAAATTGCATTATTTGATGCTATTATTGTGTTAATTTAGAATCGATTTAACTGTATTTGGAGCTTTTGTAATGGATGTTACAGACAGCGCTACAAAGAAAGCGCTACAGATAAAACAGTAGGTACATAATTTACTGATCAATGTTCTGGGACCAATATTTTTTTGGAACGAAGTTCCTTATCGCGCGTTGTGAAAGGGGGCTAGACGGAAAAAAATCTTACGAAAAGTTGTCACGACACTTTTTAGATCCGTCATTCTGACCAATCAACGTGTAGGCGCTTATCGCGTGACATTGCTCGTATCCGATTGGTCCGCGTAATGAGTACAGTTTCTCTAGATAGCGTTTCAACAATAGTAATTTAGTTCATAGTATTGTTTTTTTCTTCTTCATAATGCCGTAATTTATTATTATAACTTAAAAAAAAAATTACAATTCCTTCACTAATTAATCGAAAGGAACTTCGTTCCATCCGGGTGTCCCTTGACACCTCTGAAGTTTTGTTGATTATTAATATTATAGGCAATTAATTCCTATAATATTCATAATCAGTATACATTCTGCGTATTTCATCAGTTGTTTCAAAGTTATTTGTATTACGTTAAGGATTGTATGAATATATAATTTTTCTATTAACTAAACCATCGTTGCCATGACAACCCGTTAGTCAGGGGAGGCGTTACAGGGTATCGGCAAATCTGCTCAAATAACGTTTTTCTTGTTACATTAGAACTGATATAATATATTGTAAGCCAAGAAACGTTTTTGTATTCATAGTTATATTTGTGTAGCAATACTGGGTTGGGCGTGCTTCGTTCAGAAAGAGTTGTCACCCTTCTGGCAATGGAATAATTGATATTAATAAATACATACTATGTAGTTTTTAGTACTATATGCATACATACTAAATACTATGTATTATGTAGTTTTCGTATTTGATAAATATATTAACAAACAAAATTCATAGCTATAACTTACGTCAACTCTTACTGAACAATAAATATAAAACTACTATTATAAACCATGGCTGTGTTTATATCAAAAATACATATTTTTAATATAAATTGTTATAACCATAAATACCTCTTGTTATAAGACTGCTTATTGCCAGCACTTGCATTTGTCAGAAATTTAATGTAATCCGTACAATTAGTTTACTTAATTTAAAGAAGTTGGATGACATTATATTCCAATAGATGTATTCGTTTTAAAGATATTTTCACGAGTCTTTCAATACTCATAGATCTCTTATGAATATGCCTTTATGCTTATTAGAAAAGTACAGAAGTGTTAATTAAAGTTTGTATAACTTCTTTTGAAATCGTCGATCATTCCATTGTATTTGCTAATTAATATTATTATTTTAGGTGTTAAAGATTTCAGCTTCAATGTTACTGTTTAAACGTCAGAAGTGGCCATTTTCCTATGTTAATTATGTTACTCGCCTTAGTTTAAAGCAATTCCTGAATTGTAGGAGAAGCAGTTTTGTAGTTACTCGTTTTGAGATTTCATATCGACGCTTGAAAGGCAAACGTGACTAAGCGACAAGTAACTGCTTTGTACATAAATGATAAGCAATAACCATATTCGATGCGCAAAACAAAATATATTTCTAGGTCTATTAAAATCATTTCAATCCTACAACTAGATTCGTTAAAATAGAATTTTTTCAGGTATTTCAACTTTAAATTAGTCTACTGTAAAGTTCACGTATTGTCGCTTATTCACGTTTGCCTTTCAAGCGTCGAATTATGCATTGCCCCTAGAAAGTTTCTAGGTACTTATTGTCTAGTATTTTCTTTGATTTTCGCCAGCCGCAGACCTTAATGTTTTCGTATTTCAGATTAAACCGTAAAATGAGTTTTAAATATAGTTATTGTCTATTGAAAACATGAACAATTTCGAGGAACAAACCGATAGAGTTTAAGTCTTGTGTCGTCCCTACAATTGAACTTGCGAACAGGATTAGAATCATCACACGTGTGAACCTTAATGAACAAGAAATTAAAATTTGTAATTTATTTGTCATGTCTAATTATATCGCAGTGCACACCAAGCTATAAGCAATTAGTTAATTCTTCAAACCTTAGATACCTATCTGTTGTTCTTAATTGCGATACAGATTTCATAATATTCCCTCACAGTACCTATGCGGGAAATGAATTCACTCTAGACAATGTTCATGTGGGCCATTGTCTATTTTATCTGCATTAGATGCCATAAGACTGTATAGCAAGTGTGTATCCTACAATTTCGGTACTGAATTATTTTATTGTTTAAAAAAGTACATAATGTATTATTTTAAGTTAAATAGGCACTATAGTGACTGCGTTTTGTTAGTTTTTTTTTTTATGTTTGAAAATATAATATTTTTGTTAATTGATTTACGTGTATTTTTATAAGATATTGTTTTCAAATAACATAAACGTGAAACTAGTAATAAAGCTCATTAAGGTATAGCAAGGTAATTTTATTCTACTCCTAATATCTAATTATTTGTTTGAAGTAAAAAGTTTTTAAGAAAAACATTAAATGAATAATTTAATAATTATCTATATATAAATTTCCGTCATATAAATTAAGTTAATCATAATTAAAAGTAATCCAAGAGATCGCTTTTAAAATTAATCGATGAAGTGGTTGAATTTTAGTATTAGATCTTACTAGATCTAGATCTAGAGACTAGATTTTAGTACTAGGTAGGTATATATACTACCTATTTAAAATTTCTTCATTCAGACGGCAGTGCTCTGAAACAACGACTATTTAAATGTAATAATTTGTTTCTTATTTTGGGTACTGGTTTATTAAAAATAATTGAATTTTGTGTTCATTGCAATTTGATACATAATAAAAAAATATGCGTTTAAGCCTTAAAGAGGCTTTAACATCATTATAATAATGGTTAACTTTTTTGGCGAGAATGGTTTACAAAGAAAAGATAGATTTATGTTGTCACGGGTTTTTTTGTAAGACTATTTCAGATAAACATTTCCATTTTACATTAAAGACGTGTAACTCCAACGGTTTTTACGGCGCACGTCAGAATAGCTCGCAGATGGCAGATTTTTTTCCTTTTTACTTGACACATATCGTTATATTTTGGGTAATTCACACTATATTTTTATAAATTATAGTCTATGTGTTATTCTGATGCGTAAGCTTAGTGTCATATTTATTTATATTGAATCTACAGCCATATCCCATACAAATTTTCACCCCCCCCCGCTTTCAACCCTTTACAACCTTTTTTTCGCATGAAAAAGTAGCATAATAATATGTCCTTTCCCAGGGTCTAGACTTTCTGTGTAACAAATTTCATTTAAATCGGTTCAGTATTTTTCCAGACAGACAGCCAACACAGAGTTACTTTCGCATTTATAATATTAATAATAAGTATTTTTTCCCTACCTATGCTGATACCTTGAGAAGCTATTTCAGCTTCTCCTTGACGTGTAGGTGAGCTCAAGGGGCTCAAACCGGGAGTGTTGCTAAGACTGGCCCTAGTCCTAGCAAGAGCAGTGCTTCGCACAATCTACCATCGGATCGGAAACGCGACCAACGGCGGATCCAGGGTCATGACCCCCCCCCCTGAGCTAGTTCCAGGACTTGAACTAACTTGGACTAATTGAAGAACATCATGATTTATTTATTATCTATTGTTATCAAAATTAAATTATAAGTTCTTAACTTGCCCACGACTATGTGACCCCCTCCTGGCGCCAAAGCTGGATCCGCCCTTGAACGCGACCCACTGAGAAGATCCGACGAGAAGCTCAGTGGGCTGTGTCTATGGGTTAGCTTAGGTACTCGTCGAGCCCTTGGTTGCAAGCGACGGGTTCGGCGAGAACGGTGACCGATAATAAGTAAAGTAAGTAATAGTAAGTATGGATGGTTAATTCATTTCAGTTTCTTTTCTTTTTCGTTTCCTTTTAAACTTATATTGTTTAAATATTCATATGTATTTGTTACTCTAAACATATTTCTATAATACCTATAACACCCAACCAGTTTTTATATGAAATAAGTTATTTCCGTACCAGAAAGATACCATTTTAGGCAATTACACCATACATTGCTAGGTATCTTTGATTTATGTTAACAGTGTGCGATAAAGAGTTTTCTGTTTTCCTATTCTGTACAATTACTGCTAATAGGTTCGCACGTCAGCAGGCGTTGGATTTAAACTCAAGCGCCAAAACAATTCTAACCTAAGTAACGTTCAGAAACTGACTGCAATCTTATCAGTTAACCTAAAATTATATTTTTGAAGTTTTACATAAAAAATAACAAAATGCAGTATCATCTGAGGTGTCGGTTAATTGCAATGTGGTGAGATAAGATATTTTATGATATTTGTTCACACGTACCCAACAATAAAAACTGTGAACTAAAGTTGAGTCAATCATTTCTGATCTTACTTTATTGTAAACGGTTCTACTTCATATACTATACGTATATAAATAATTGAATTTACATAGTTAACCTCTTACAGTCGAGAAAAGAGATCGTATAAAATTTTATTATAATGAAATTCTGTGCTAATCTGTCTTTTATGTTTGCTGAAGCTTCTTCCATTTTGGAACGATATGCTTTGGCTAAAGACGCTGGATTTAAGGCTGTAGAATCGGGTTTCCCTTTTGGTTTTAGTTTAGAACAAGTAAGAAATGCAAAACAAAGCGCCGGCTTACAACAAATCGCGATTAACTTAAAAACAGGTGAGTAGGTATTCAGTTAACATTATTTTCATATTATGCTACAATATATTTACAGAACAGAAAATGGGGACGTAAAACTTATTTTCGCTTTTGTTATTGTTTTTTTTTAATTGACGAATAGTTATATTTGGTGGAAGCATAAGGCCAGATCTACTTGTATTAAAAATCACCTTGATTCGGATTTGTATGTTTTTTTATGAATTCTTTTTAAAGATATTTTCCTATACTAGTTCTTAATTCATATTGTGGAATGACCATTTCATTACTTGCGAGTGGCGGTACGATGGTAGGGCGGTTGTAAGTTTGCAAAGCTAGGCAGCGGTTTCCTGCTTATTTCTCCCGCGAGTACTCATGGGTTACATTTTGATGGATTGGACAGCCATTATTCAATAAGATTGAGACTTGGAGCTCGTATCTCAAGCGGGTTATGTGTCTCCTACGGCTACGGAAATACTTCCAGACCTTGACTTCTAGGATCTTTCCTAACATTTCGTACGAAAGTGGACCGTGAGTTCGTCTCTGCCCACAGCATTAACAAAATCCATTATAATAAAATGTTTTTAAAATGCTATCTTTAAAATCATAAAGTGTAGTTCCAATTGAGAACAGATCTTAACAAGGGACCGACAATTACCGAAATTAAAAAAAGAAAATCGATGAAATTGTAAAACTATGTGCTGATTTGTCTCTAATAAATTTTCTCAAAATATAGATAGGTTTTAAAGGTCACCGCTTTAACAAGTTTTATCTATTGTAAGTTGAATGATCTGCCACAATATTTGTTAATAAAATTGAGTTATAGCATAGCTAGAGCAGAATTACTGGTAGCGAGTTTTGTTATCTTGTAAGCACTATTTTGCTTATTTCTGCCGATTTTAGGGTTCAGGAAGTCCTCATATAGACTTTTGCAAAGTGATGAAATTCATTTTACGATGTCTTCATATACTTATGCTCCAGTTACCAATTAACACTAAGTGGGTCTTACGTGTGTTTGTACATCTAGAGGTACCTATTTTAAAATAACATTTAATTATCCTATTGATCATATTTTGTTTCTATCATCAATCCGATAACCTTAGCCGCTTAATATTGGTGTTTTCAGCATCACATTATTTATCTGTATGGCTATATCAATAGTTTAATTAAAAATACCGTATCGCATTTATAGGAGACACGACCAAAGGTGAAGTTGGCGTAACTTCTGTTCCGGGTAAAGAAGACGAATTTAAAACAAATTTGAATACGACAATCGAATATGCGAAGGCCTTGGACGCGAAAAAAATTCACATAATGGCTGGCAAAGTGGAAAATCCAACTCCGAAACATTGGGAGACGTTTGAGAAAAACTTGCTATATGCTGTTGACGTCCTAAAAGGAGAGAATATCCAAGGACTAATCGAACCAATCAACCAGTATTCTATGCCCAAATATTTCTTGAGTGATTATGGAAGAGGTGATCTTTGTTTTTTTTTCTTAACCAATAGATAAGATTTATTGATTGTCGAGATAGCAAGAGACAACAGGTTCGATTGCAATGTGCGATACGATTTTTCCTTAACATTATACAACTTGTAATCATATGAGCGCGAAATTACCTACTTCGATTTCATGATTGATTTGAGTAGATTCAAATGTAATTGTATTCTTCTTGCTATGATTTAATTATGTTTTATTTTAGCTGTGGACATTATTAAACGTATTGACAGTCCAAATTTGAGATTGATGTTGGACATTTTCCATCTTCAGCAAATCGCCGGCGACATTACTCATAATATTACGAAACTATTGCCGTACATTGGACACGTGCAAGTAAGTGGTTTAGTACTAACAATGGTAAAGGCACTTAAATGGAATCAACTTTATTCCTATAGTTATTGGGTTCATTTAGCTTCAGCGACGGTTCTAAAGATATGCTAAGCTTAATGGTTTTGATACCCACTTCGATAAAGCGGCACGACACGAGAACCCTCTCATCGTGGCCGCCGGTAACTACATTCCCGATTCTGCGGACAGAATGGAAAGCAGTCGACGTCGCCCCAAACACGTCTTTTCGGATCCTCTCGATCCACTAACGGTGCTTTTAGGTACCTCAAGCACCGGTCATCGTTCTCGTCGAACCCGTCGCTTGCGACGAAGGGCTCGACGAGTAAATTAACCCTCAGACACAGCCCACTGAGTTTCTCGCCGGATCTTCTCAGTGGGTCGCGTTTCCGATCCGGTGATAGATTTTGCGAAGCACGGCTCTTCAGGATTCGTGTTAGCAACTTCATCAGTTTTGAGCCCCGTGAGCTCACCTACTAGTTAAGGCGACGCTCATATAGCCTCTCAGGGCTATCAGCTTAAGTAGGAAAAAAAAAGTTTTGATATCGCCATCTGTAGTCGCGGCCAGTACCTATCCAGAGTGTGCGGGAACCGTCCCTAAAATCCAAAGGATTCAAGTACTACTACTATCTGAATGTAAAATAACAACAATATTTGTTTTCTAGAAGTCCTAGTGGCTCGACGGATAAGACGTAGATGTAGTCGTATGAAGCCGTGCGCGGTGTACAAGTCGTAAGCAAGTCGAAATACGTATATAACGCATCACGAATTCCTAGCATGTAGAAATAAAATCGCGTAAAAGTTAAAATCAAACCTGAAAAAATGTAATTGACGTTATAACTCCTTGTAGAGTATTGTAATCTCGTACGGATAGGTGCCGCTAACTGCCCCTTTTCTGCCGCGAAGCAATGTTATTTTGAACAGACGTTACACTATGCGACCAAAACTTACGACATTAAGCTTTAAATTCATGACAGTTTTAATGGTAACAGCTATGCGCTTTAATAAGCGTTCAACATCATGTGGTCCGTGAGCTCGATCTTAATAAAAATAATTGTGAACTTGGTATGTACTGAAAGCGACGGTACCTAGCAATCGGCCCTATCCTACTACGGCACTAAAAGTACATTGACCCGTGCATCAGCTGATATTTATTGTGTTAGATTAAGTGCTGTACATAAAAATTAAAAGATTTTTCTATTTTATTTTTATCTTAATAATTTGTTTAATATCGGATAGGTATACTTACTTTGCTCAAATGAGTAAAATTTCATTCTTATAATCTAGTCTTAAATTGAAATTAAAATACGTAAGTTTGTTCTTACCACTTAGTTCATTTAATTCCACTAAGTCTGATATGAATATTATTAAACTCATCAAAAGCATCATCATAAAGACAACAGCCAGTTAATACCAAAAATTTTTAGGGGAACTTATTGTCTTAACTGATGTATTTACAGAGGTTTAATATCATTATGAAAGTCATTTTTAAACCACTTTATCTACGTACAACGAAATGAGAATTAAAATTAATTCGTTGAACATTCAAAACTAGTACTCAGGTTGCTAATTCTTAAAGCTGTTTTAGAAATAAACTTGATATAATAATACGCGATAATAAAGTCACCTTAATATAATTTTAGGTAGATAGTGTATTCTTGCATGCATGGGTGGCGTAAATATTTTTTTTAATTTCCTTTACATTGAATTTACTTTTTTAAATTAGTGATTAAATAGGATATGCAATTTAGTACAATTTTATTGTCATTACAAACAATCTGTATATTTTATTGTTATGTAAATCTATTATACCTATTTCAACTAAAAATTCGGATTTAATAAAAATACCAGCAAAACTAACGAAATTTCGTTCCATTTTAAGTACATTAACTACCTATTATTTATTTCAACATTGTCGCAAATGTACTCTACAAGCCTACACAAAAATTTTTTTTTTTGCACGTAATAATTAAGCATAGTAAATTTTCTTTTTTTTTTTAAATTAAGTACCTTAGGCAGACCAGCTCATAGTCCACCTAATGTTAAGTGGTCACCAATCTATAGTTGAACACAACTTGCAAGTGCTCATTGTGAGATAGAATAGAAATTGACCGCTGTAATATTCGTATCGTTTTGTGTTCTATTACATTACGGCATTATGAATGTCTTATTTTTAATTACAGATAGCTCAGGTTCCGAATCGTAACGAACCGGATACGCACGGAGAGATAAACTACAAGTACGTTCTAGAACACTTGGCTAAGAGTGGATACGATGAATGGGTTGGACTCGAATATAAAGCCATCGGAAACACGAAGGATGGTTTGACTTGGATCAACAATTATGGTTACAGTCTTTGATTTTGTTATCTCTTTTTAAATATTGATTGAATATATTCACTTTATAACAATATTATTATATTATTTCATATGTTATTTACGTGCTGAGAAATCGATGCCTTGATGGGTCACGCATTGAGGAAACGATTTTCAGTTTTATTCTTACAAAATTCCCTTGTTCAATCTTAGATTCTTAAAATATAATACAATAATATTGTGGAGTAAATGTTGAACTTTGATATTTATGTCGTATTGCATTTGTTTTTTGTTTGTTAAGCTTGTTCAATAAAAATATATTTTGTTAACAATAATTTATGTGGTTTGGTTTGGAAATAACTTTTAATGCAATAAAGTACCATTTATTTAAGGCACCTCAATTTGGTTGATATTTTTAAGAGTAAATATGTAGTCATTTCGTATTTTTAGGTACCAATTTTTTTATCTATTCATTCAAAAAGGTTAATAAAATGTGGAACTTTTAAAAACAAAATAACTCCTTAAATATGCTAATTTATTATAATAATATACATAATAGTAAATTAAAAAAAATTATTGCTAATTAATAATACTATACTGTCTGAAATTGTTGGACCCAATAATGTTTTTTTACTCCTTCAAGGGACAATCTATCTTTACTCGAGTGTCTTAAAAGCTGTAAATAAAAAAATACATTCAGTAAACACTTCTGTTTAAATGTTATCAATATTTGAAGAGATAGTTGAGGTCAAAAGTTCCAATACAAAAATAGCAGTGTATTTTTTGACATATTTGACTTATAAATTACTCCAGGGTCAACTTTGTTCATGTACACATAGATTAGTTTAACTTGTTGGATTGACAGATAAGCTCACAGATTCACTCAGTATTAAGCAGTCACGGAAACAGTGTGAATGCCTTCATATTTTGTAATAAAGTCCGTTTTTCAAAATGGATGGCATGAATTCTTTACAGTAGCGGAATGCTAGTGCATACAGTAAACAATTTTGTAGTTTTAGAGAAACCATCCGTAAGTCTGAACAGGATATAATTAGTATTTGAATGTGAAAGAAATAATTGGATTAAAGGGGTTGTACTATAAAAAGTGAGACTATGAATGGTGACAGTAATGCAGAATTTTCCCATGTTAATCATTACAATATTCACTTACATGCCCATTTTTAAAACTGCTACAAATATCTGCATAAGTAGATAAGATAAGATAAGATTCTATTATTGTATATTGAAAAAAATATTTCATTGCATGTAATGTAAAAATCTTTGTAAAAAGAAAAAACTTGGAAAAATATTGAATTTTTTAAATATTGTGTATATGACCTATCAGTTCTGTCTGTTTACCCATTTTCATCTTCAAGAACAGGTTACTTTTACTTTACCTAACTATTTAAATATGTATATCAGAAAAAGGTTTGTTTATATCATTTGATCTATAATTTTATGATGTTTCTAATATTTCTATAGGACACAGTTACTATAACACTATAACAGAACATAGAAGTGTTTTAAGTTACCTTAAACACCAGATTTAAGAAAATTATAATTGAACTAAATATTAAATTTTTTACAATTTTAATTACCTTTGAGATCAAATCCTTGGCTCCATCAGGTATATGACTTGGGTATACAATATCGAGACTCAATATTCTTGCATATGTCTTGTCTTCACCTTCAGTTTCAAATGGAGGCTTTCCCACTAGAAACTCATACAGCAACACCCCTATGCACCAGTGGTCAACAGACACATCATATACTTCACGTTTTATCATTTCTGGTGGCAGATAATCAAGGGTTCCACACATCGTTTTACGTCTGTGAAGATAAATTTAAATTTTTATAACCAGTGAATTTTATTCGAATATTATACACACTATTATTTAATGGGTTTTTATTTATGGTAATAAGACATACTGCACAGGGTCACAGGAATGTACCTGTTATCTGGCGCTTCGATTGCGCCGAAATTTCAGAAACTTATTAAATAATACAATAACCAGTAAGTAGTAAGGACAATAATTTTTTACACAATGTGCCTCTCGGCAAGAGTTTAGAACAATTTATTGGCTTAAGGTGAGTATGCAACATATAGCCTTCAGTAATTTTGAACCTGCACTCCAAAATGCACTAAAGTATGGTTAAGATGAGGATTGATTTTTTTTCTGTTGAATGATTAGAATAATGTTAGCATTAATTAATGATAGTTGAATGTCTATGATAAACATTTACTAATTTATGCTTTAAGCCTAGTATCTGATAAATATGGAGAAGTAAACTCTAAATATTTAAACTAATGTCAAATACCTTTCAGATGGAGCATGGACTGACCAACCAAAGTCAGCAAGTTTAAGATCTCCACTAAAAGCCACCAGAATATTTTCTGGTTTTATGTCACGATGTATTACATGATGTTGGTGACAGTATTCAACAGCATCAGCTACCTGAAGATTGAGATACGATTGCTCGACGCGAATACTTCAACTAAGAATTTGGTATTTTTGGAAAGAAGGCAAATTTGATGATGAGCATAGTATACTGTGAAAGAATACTATATTTTTGCACTGTACTGACTGACTACTACTTTGAAATGTAATGTTTGCTGAAAAGTGAAGCCACAATATAATAAATAAGTAAAAAAAAATTGTCTACTATTAACACTCTGTCATGCCTTTTTTTAATGGAGGACAAAATACATGTTTTAGAAGTACGCATTGGCTTGACTTTTGTATAGAATTGCTGGGTTTACCATGAGTAGCTATAGCGATAAATCACTAAAAGATTCCCAAAAAACCCTTTTCTCTATTACAAATAAAAGTACTACTTCAACTATTTATATTTGGCATGAAGTAGATTACAAAGTACTTGTTGCAATTACACCTAGTATTCTTTTATTGTAGACATTAATACTATATCTTCAACTTTGAAATTATTAGCAGTTGACACATTGGAAAATAAAATTGTTTTAATTATAGTATTTGTCCAGAAGATTCCAAGCGATTCAAATCTTTGTGTAGCCTTTTTTAAAATGTTTGTAAGAAATTTTTTACTAAGAATATTCATTGAGCGATATGAAGCAATTCTTAACAATTTCTATCAAATAGTCAGACAGTATGAGTTATATGAGTCGACTATTATCAAAGCCGGCAATGTGACTTTTGGACAATTATTGGTAAATCAGAAAAACGAATTATTGAGTTGGCAGTGACAAAACTCTTCTGAACGACATCTTAGATAAATAACAGGTTAAGTATTAACCTTTATTTAATTCAGGTTTTGAACCGTATTCTTTGAAGGAGACGATTATATTCAAATCAATCTGTATTGACATATCAAGAACATTTTTTTGTCCAAATGCACAGATTGCCACCTTTGATAATAGACAACTCATATCATGTTATGAATAATAATATCATAGTCATTAAAAAAAGAACCTGGTATATGTATCTTGCTGCTTTACTTTCTGGAAAACGTCCTTGGGGTGAATTTGTGAGATGTTTGTACAGTTCTCCACCAGCTGCAAATTCTACAACCAGATATATGCGTCTCTCATCATGAAACCACGTCAGCAGTCGAAGTATGTTTGAGTGTCTACAAGTATAAGTCCACAATTAATAAACCAACTGAGACAATATTCACTTTCAAATTATCCACTAAAAGTGAGCAACTCTATAATTCGGTGTATTGTATATTATATTACAACAGAAAATAATGAGAAACTTCAAGGACTACAGATATGGGATGTGTGTTAAATTGGATGAACAGAATTATTTTCTAATTATGTAGCAAGATTTACTGCGCATTCAGAGGAATCTTAGTTTGTTGAAAATTCTTACTTACTTCAAATGTGACTGAATTTCAATTTCTCGCATAACTTGTCGTTCACATTTCGATTTCACGATTTGAGATTTGAACAAAGTCTTAATGGCAACAAGGAATCCAGTTTTTTTCTCTCTAGCTACGTGAACATGTCCGAATTTGCCTTGGCCTAGTGAAGATCCGAGCTCAAAATCTCTTGGAGACCACTTGTACCTGTAATTTAATAATTCAAATATGTTATTAAGGCCAAAGTATGAGAATAAAAGCTAGAACTGTTCTTATTGCTTACGAAGATCCGTAGGCATCATGGTTTATTATTTTTGTTTCAAGTTCGAGCACTTCGCTCTTCATTGTCATAATCTTAACACAAAAATAGACAAAAATCAATTAAACAATCAAATGGTGTATTCTGTTTTACACAAATATAACTTTTATTAGCTTGCTACTTTTTCAAAGATCTAAGAGCTGCAGTCCGTTAAATCCTAATTTCAAACTTCTGTCAAACAAAACACTATTTTCAAATTTTGTTTTTTTACTGCCTTGATTCTTACTCTTTTTAGCCAAATCTTTTTGAACATGTATTATTTTTCACGTAAAGGAAAAAAAGCTGTGTTTCGAAGTGGATTGGAGAGAAATGAAATGAAGTGGATTTAAAGTAATTAAATATAACATGTAGTCGAATGAAATGAAATAGAAGGTGAAATAATGTTTCAGTAAAATGACGGGAATTTAATGCGATTTTAGAACCGAGAAGCCTTTTTTTGTTAAATTATACTGTCGTGATGAAACAGATCATCAAAAATTTTCACGACTACTCTAATTAAGATAGTGTCTACCTGAGACTTATAACTCAAAAAATCCTAGGGGGTCAAAATATCTTCTCAGCACATCTGAGATATAGAATTTAGTAAAGAGGCGATTTCTATTGCATTTATAGAGCTTGCTTGCGTTTTTTAGTGCAAAAGGCAGATCTTCCTTTGTAGAGTACTTTCCTATAAACTGCCTAGTTAGAGCCAACAAAACTTTGTTTTCAGACGACATTCGGTTCCATCTAGTCCTACGTCATGGTTAGTGAGTCTTATCACGTGACGACCTAATGACCATCACAGAGTTTTCAGGAAGTTACAAATTTCCCGACTGCTCTACAATATTTGAACTGCAAGCATTACATTTGAGCTCTGTCTCGATTTACCGCAAACGCAACACGTGGACGACTGAGAAGGACAGTGGAGTGACTAAATGTTAATGCAAGCAACCGTTAATTATTTTTTTTGTTTTTTGAAATAATTCCTTTATCAAATGAGAAATGCAGTGGGCCGAATCCTTTTATATTAATTGTTTTCCTCTAAAATATTTTTTAATGTTGCCACTGATTCTTCAGTACCTACAAAGGACTGTGTAGTTGTATCTACCGGCGAATAGAATAATCTGATAACGCCTGAACGATGCTTACAATTTACACAATCACAATTTTATGAGATCTCACATTTGAACAACGACAGTGGAAAATCTTCTATTTGGGTTCAGAAACGAAAATAGCTGCAGGTGTTGTGGAGTTGACAGCCAGTGTCATTATACTTACATAATAGAAGCACTAGAAGTTTGTCAGTGTTTGTTAAATTCGTTGACAGGAAAGTTATTAGACAATAAAATTATTAAATTTTCAAAGACATGGTATAAGTGTATTTGATTTCTTTGAAAAAAAAAAAGGTTTTATGTATTTAAATATCTAATTAGAATAAAAAATTATGAAATATGTCTTTCTACGTCGTCGTGGCATAAGACGCCCGGTGTATCGAGCGATGCGAATGTGCCGGTGTCTGATTTCGAATCCCGCAAACAGGTACTTATTTTTCTAATGAAATACGTACTTGACTAATGTTCACTAATGACTTGCACGGTGAAGGAATAACGACGTGTAATACAAAACAAACTCGCGTATTATAATTATTTGGTAGGCAGCGACTTGGGTTGCTGACGTCCATGAGCGACGATAACCACTTACCATCAGGTGAGCTGTATGCTTGTCTGCCTACACGGGCAATAAAACTATTAACGCAAATATATATATTACTGGTGGAAGAGCGTCTTGTGAGCAAGCTCAGGTAGCTACCACCACCCTGATTATTTGTGCCGTGAAGCAATAATGCGTTTCGGTTTGAATCGGGCAATAGTGTTATACTGTAAAACTGGGGCCTAGCCTAACTCATGGTGGTTGGTATTACGCTCAACACCAGGTCGGTCGTGAGTTCGTCCACCCATTAAAGCAATTAAAAAAAAACATTACATATAATAATACCGTAGAACTGCATTCGGTGTCTGCACATTAAATATTTGAAAAAAAAAACTATTCTAAGACAAGAAAAGACATCACGAATGGAAAAAGTTTTTGAAATTTCTGTCTGTTGATTTGTTTCCTTCCAATAAACATAAATATTTTTCAAGTCAATACGAGCAGGAAGATTGAGATTTCTAATTTAAAGACATGGCACAGGTGTTTTAATCACGCTATTGTTTGTTTTATCTTTACATTTCGGTTAGTCTTAATATTGTATCTTTGTTAAAGAAATTCAGTATCAGGACTTTGAATGTATCGATTTGTTCTTGTTTCTTAAGTGTTGTTCCGTCGTCTATAATACCAAGAAAATCGTAGCTTGGAGCCGCTGAATTTTGAATGTTTATCATTGAAATGAAAAACATTATTTAACGTTGTAATTTAAAAAGAAAAGGTGGCAAGCATAATCATGGGATTTAGCTTCTGAATAATTGACATATAATATTTCTTAGAGTTCTTTCTACTTTTACCGTGCGTTAAGTGCACACAACACGTGCAATTTTTTTAAATATATTATCTTGTTCTCACCGAACTTGTTTCTTATTATTCCTACTTTTTTATTATGATTAATTGGCAAATAACTTATTAGAACTAGTTTCTGATCGCCTTCATACTTATCTATATTTGTAGTTATCTAGGTCATATAAACATGTAGGTATTAAGCGGCGTTGCAAAAGTAATAATTCCCCAAAACTAAAATCGTTATCATTTATGAACTGCTCTGTAAAGTATCCATACAGACAGGAAGCGACTTCATTTTTGTATTACGTGTATTGCGGAGAAATCTATGATCTGGCTGTCTGTCGATAAGAATCAATTGTACGCATATGGAGGTATTTGTTAAGTACATATTTACGGATGATATATTGATAATTATTAGCTTGGAAATGCTATGGGCTGAAGGAAAGCCGCCTGGTGTATTTGTGACAGCGATGTGACTTGGCTGGGTTCAACCTCCACAGCAGGAGGAAGTTTTTCTAAGTATTAAGTTAACTAAGGCTTCAAATATGAAGGATCGATAATATCGTTTTATTAATATGAGCCCTGGATTATTTTTAATCCAATGTATATCAATAACTATTTAACACCATTCAATTTAATATGGCGTGAGTTTTGCCCACCCAACTATAGCAAATAATTAAAACTTCACTATTTGTTCTCCTCAAAAATATAAATTAAAGATACAATGCAATTGAGATTACAGCTTCACGGAGTTCGTTCACGGCGTTGACTTGCATGTGCTCCGGAAAGATATTAACATTTTTTTTTTTTTATCCTACCTAAGCTGATAGCCCTAGCGGCTATGTCAGCGTAACCCTAACTTTAGTAGGTGAGCTCACGGGGCTCAAACCTGGTGACGTTGCTAACACGAACCCTAGCAAGAGCCGTGCTTCGCAGAATCTACCACCGGATCGGAAACGCGACCCACTGAGAAGATCCGGCGAGAAACTCAGTGGGCTGTGTCTGAGAGTTAATTTACTCGTCGAGCCCTTCGTCGCAAGCGACGGGTTCGACGAGAACGGTGACCGGTGCTTGAAGTACCTAAAAGCACCGTTAGTGGATCGGGAGGATCCGAGATGACGTGTTTTGGGCGACGTCGACTGCTTTCCATTCTGTCCGCAGGATCGGGAATGAGATATTAACAAATTACACAATAAAACATAATCGAAACGATGCAAAAAAAAATCATTCGATAAATAAATACCACAGTATACTGATAATANTCATCGTGGCCGCCGGTAACTACATTCCCGATCCTGCGGACAGAATGGAAAGCAGTCGACGTCGCCCAAAACACGTCATCTCGGATCCTCCCGATCCACTAACGGTGCTTCTAGGTACTTCAAGCACCGGTCACCGTCCTCGTCGAACCCGTCGCTTGCGACGAAGGGCTCGACGAGTAAATTAACTCTCAGACACAGCCTACTGAGTTTCTCGCCGGATCTTCTCAGTGGGTCGCGCTTCCGATCCGGTGGTAGATTCTGCGAAGCACGGCTCTTGCTAGGGTTCGTGTTAGCAACGTCATCAGGTTTGAGCCCCGTGAGCTCACCTACAAACGTTAGGGTTACGCTGAAATAGCCTCTCAAGGCTCTCAGCTTAGGTAGGAAAACCAAAAAAAAGTGACTTGGCTGGGTTCAACCTCCACAGCAGGAGGAAGTTTTTCTAAGTATCAAGTTAACTAAGGCTTCAAATATGAAGGATCGATAATATCGTTTTATAAATATGAAGCCTGGATTTTTTTTAATCCAATGTATATCAATTACTATTTAACACCATTCAATTTAATATGGCGTGAGTTTTGCCCACCCAACTATAGCAAATAATTAAAACTAATACTTCACTATTTGTTCTCCTCAAAAATATATATTAAAGATACAATGCAATTGAAATTACAACTTCACGGTGTTCGTTCACGGCGTTGACGTGCATGGAGCTCCGGAAAGAAATTAACAACGTCTATACAATAAAACATAATCGAAACGATGCAAAAAAAATCATTCGATAAATAAATACCACAGTATACTGATAATATTGTTTTTAAACTAGTTAAGCCTCGTGAAATGATTATGTGGGACTTCACGGAAGAATTATGACACTTGACGTTTTAAAAGCACTAGATTTTGAGGGCGGGGCGTCGCAAGGTTGCTGTTATGAAAACACTCGTTTTCTGCTGTTCCGTTGTAAAGGGGTGCGACGCCCCAACCCACTCTAGCGGTAACGACCTCGAGCTGCCTTTATCTATAGCTCTCAGTTTAAACACTATACTGTTATACTTTTAATTTTAAACATGACTAAAGACTTTTTAGGAAAATCCAAACGAAATTTTTTTTTCGATTAGTTTTTAACCGAATATATGAATACTAATTTATTTATTGGTGTTTTTTTTAATATTACGTACTACGTATGATAAAAATGCTACTTACTCGCGTTACATGGATAGCGTGAATAATTTGCCGCTGTACATATTATAGGTATTTAATATAAAACAACTGCGTCAGAACATGCTTTAATTGCTAGGAAATAATATATGTAGTGGTCGTTATAATAAGTAAACAATGTGCGCAGTACGGCGAGACTGGAAACAAGTTTCCCTTACAAACGACGCTGTAGCGGGAAAATGTGGAAACGTGAAAAACGCGCGCATAGGGGTGGCAGCGGGGCAGCCATTCCGTGGATGAACGCGCGGCCGCGCGCCGCCTAAATCGATACGTCTCCGTTTTTACACTTCCAAAACGAATATTATTTAAGAAAAAAAATCTACGTACGTACTATAATATATTTTTTTTATAAATTAATGTAGATTCGCGTATTGTCACATTTATTATCGTTTTCATTAAAGTGCCAATGCCGTAAATGAGTGCGACGCAGATTGTTTTATGATGGAGTAGGTGAGTGTAACAATTATTGGCACCTTTTGATGACCTACTTAGCATCATGCCGGTTCCGATGTACTCATACATATTAGTTCTTTTGATTCATATCAGATATCAAGACATGAATTGTTTGTTAGCCAAATTGTGATTTATTTTAGATTATCATTGGTCAGGATAATTTTCAATTAAATTCCATTACTCAGTACTTAGTTCAATTTAGATACGTGAAAGTCACATGCTATTCGTCAATTTAATGTTAATGACAGAAATGGTAAATCATCTTTATTATTGCGTAGGTACACAAAATATTTAAATTATAAAAAACGTATTTACAAAATGAACAAATTATATAGATAATTAACAGTATTTATATGCCGGTATAATAATCGATGCATTACCTCATGAAAATTACAATTCATTTTCAAATGTATTTTTTTCCATTGTATGATTATTTTGATGAAGGATAAAGATAAAGTTTACGTTTATTGTAAATTACGAATATAGATGAAATTTGAATTGAATTTTATCCCGGTAAAGTGAAAATAGGTTAGAATACTCAAGTGTCATTGACCGTAGCTTGGAGAGGTACCCCAAAATTCACTCAACATTCGCCAAATACGTTGAGGGGGAAAATATCGTTTTACTACGGTCCTTTTGTCTTGATAATTTCATAAATCACAGCATTCATAAATCAATATACGGCTTACGTGCTATAAAGGTGTGATATTCTAATAACCCTACTCTGAAATGGTAACGTAGTGTTTGAACACAAATGTATAGATAGATAGGTAAGAACTGGAACCCAGGTTCGAATTATCAATCGTAATTCGTCGATAAATACATTTAAGTACAGAGAATAAATAAAATTTATCATGAAGCCAAATTTTTGTGCGAAATGTGACTTATATAATTTTAATTATATAATTAATACTGAACGAATTAAATCCAGACCAATTTTCCTTTCAATGGTTTGATCAAATAATTAACGACTTCAAGAGAAACTTGCGTAAAAACTTTTTCTCTCACTTTCATAAATAGTGTTAATATATTTCACGCATGGAACTGGTTTTCACGTTTACCAATACGAAAGTCAATGGGCCCTTCGTAATGCTTGGAAAGCTGTTTAAGGTGATACTAACGAGTCGGTCAGTAGACGGCTGACGAGCTGCTGATGGAGGAAAGCCTTTTTGTAGTTACAAATTGACATTTTAAGAGGATTACCGGTGAAAGGTTGTCGAAGCGGTAATTGAGCAACTCCGCTGTACATTTAAGTCTACGAAATTAGCTGCGGTTTGAGAAATATTTTGTTGATTTTGATCATAAAAATGTCTACTTGTACTCGGTCGATGATTCTGTTCATATGAATTCTAACATAGTGTTTTTGTTTCCATTAGCCGACTTGTAGACTATTGAAATACTTTCCCATAAAAACGAATCACATTATAATTTTTGAGAAATGTTATTAATGTTTTCAAAGTGCTTCTTAAAGTTACTGTTTACTGGTGGTAGGACCTCTTGTGAGTCCGCGCGGGGTGGGTACCACCGCCCTGCCTATTTCTGCCGTGAAGCAGTAATGCGTTTCGGTTTGAAGGGTGGGGCAGCCGTTGTAACTATTGTTGATACCTTAGAACTTATATCTCAAGGTGGGTGGCGCATTTACGTTGTGGATGTCTATGGGCTCCAGTATCCACTTAACACCAGGTGGGCTGTGAGCTCGTCCACGCTTCTACGAATAAAGAGTCACTTAGTAATGAAGGTGAGGAGACATAGACACGAAAATCACGATTACGTATTAGTGGTAAAAGGAGCATTTATTTGCTATTAAGACGAAAAAACATTGGTGGTAGCCCAATCTTCGGGGCTACATGCCCACATCTTAAACACATGCCAAAAGTCACTGATATTTAAAAAGAGACATTTCAGATTCAATTTAATTTTACGATATCGTTGATTATTTGGAGATATTCGATGTAATAGATGTCAGTTACACATATATTTTTAATAGCTTGATAAAGTTGAAATACTTAACATAAAAAAAAAAACATAATTTATAAACTACTTCAATCTGCCAAAATAATAGAAAGTTTGTAAAGGTTACGAGATAAACTCAATGTCACGTTATGGGAGTTGTACTGTGGTACCGTTAATGTCTCAGTAGGGACACTTTCACTGTCTGGCCCACGCCCCGATCAAAATCTGATAACCGTTCTACCATGACGTACGACTGTCGGCAATACAAGCAATTACCATTGACCAAAGCATCTTTCGAAATCGTTTGTCACGTTATTTATTAATCTTTAGGGAACGAAAGGCGTCATTACATTTCAAAAGGCTTCTCAAGTGAATACGGGATCACAGAAATCAGAAATTACCGCACTTATTTTGATAAGTTATTGAAGCAACATCGTAATTCGCAGATTACTTGTTTCACAGGTCTTAAGAACGTGATTGACCGAAAAGATTTTTTACGCCATCTTACTTTTATGTTCCAGCGATGTTTCGAATACTTTATGATGTAGGATTAAAGATAACCCATAAACTTAAAAACCCATAAAACTGTTTTTCGATAACTAATTTATGATTCTTGGTAGTTTCGAAACTCAAGACTTGTGTCTTCTTCGTCTTCTTCATCGCTTCCTCATTACTGAGGGTTGTGACCATCTTGGTCCAGTTTTTGCACCAGCTTCCTCCAATGTTGTCTGCATTCGGCCTGCTTAATGGCGCCCGAGACGCTGGTGTTTGTGGCCTCCTTGACAATGTCCGTCCACCTGGTTGGCAATCTTCCTCGACTTCTCTTTCCTTCCACGTGACGCATTTGAAATGTGGTGTTGGCGCAAAATGTTGGCTGTATCATGGACGGAGCGCCGAGCAAATGTGTCAATTCTCTCGGAGCTAAACTTCATGACCCGTCTATCTACGAAATGTATTCAGCGTCTCCTCAAGTACTTCGGACACGTGGCCCGACGAAATCCTGACAAATTGGAAAAATTTATAGTTGCAGGTCACGTGGAAGACTTGTGTAGATACAATAAAAAAAAGTGTTCGCGAGAAGTGAAATGAACCCTTGTTTTAATTTGAAAAATATGCAGCGAAGATATTCCCTTCATAGCGGACGGAGATTAAACGAGGGAAGCGGACTGTTTCCCCTCATGAGATATTAATTCCTTTGGGAAGGGCTGTTTTATGAGATAACGTATTACGTAGCCGCATCTCAGAAAATGATATGTCAAAGAAAATTTATATATTTGAAGACATTTATGAGCTTTGCCGTTTTATTTTGGTTAGCCTCTGTCTTCGTGTTCTAAATAAGAATTCTGAATTCTCGTGAATGTTTTATTTGATGTAGGGGTGAGAATTTTCACGGTAAATTCTCTATACGATTATCAAATAAATATTATATTACCAATATTAGTATCAGAGCAGTAATATTTTTTGACATGAAATTTAAATTTTTTAGTTTCGTTCACCATTCACGTTGTTAAAGTATCTGAGCACTTCATGACTGCCCATGACTTCTTTCGCGCATCTAAACAGAACAAATATGTGTAAATAGACATAAAATAAATTTCGTATTGATATTTCACTGTTATAAAGGCAAAAAATATATTTTTATTAATGAACTAGCTTTTGCCCGCGACTTCGTCCGCGTGGAATTATTCACAAATAATGCTTTATTTTAAAACAAATTTGGTTAGCATAAAAACGTTATAGTGAGCCAACCTTAACATATAGACATATGCTGTCGCGGACTTTTTTTTTAGATCTTTTGAAAGGGAACAATTCTGTCATACATTATTTTAGCCAAACTTGAATCGTTTCTGCAGCGCACGTAGCGGAAGTTCTCAAAAGGGAAAAAAGCCGATTTTGAAATATTCTTTATTGGTGCTCCGCTTGTATTAGTCTTAGCATGATGTTATATAGCCTTCCTCAATAAATGGGTTATCTAACACTGAAATAATTTTTCAAATCAGATCAGTAGTTCCTGAGATTAGCGCGTTCAAACAAATAAACTCTTCAGCTTTATTATTATAGAGTATAGATTATTTGCACTATATATGAGTGTAGATTATTTGCACTACCAATGAATAACAGCTGGGACAACAATCGTTGTATCAGCTACTAGCTGTGCGATATGGTATGGTATTGTTCAGGGTATTGTCCAGCAGATAGACGAGGGAAATGGAGCACGACGCGACGAGCGGCGACAACCGCTAGTCCGAACTATTGTCAATTATATTCTTCGCAATTACTAGGTACCTGTTCTTGTTCGTTGCCCGTATCATACCAAGCATCGTGGTTTGCTATGTACTTTTTTAGCACAGATGGATAAGCCAGCTCCATGTTTGCTTGGTGTACAGTAATCAATCCATATATTGGCAACAATAAAAACTCACCCAACCTTAGTTCTCGAGTAAAGTCATCGTTGTGCCTTTTTTAAAGTAGTATTACCTAATTATGTATTACGTAGTAATGATAATAATATGTTTAAAAAATAACATTTTTTCAATTATATATGTCCTTTTTACCTAGGTAGGCTTAGTTTATTTATAGTTCAACGAAGGATTAATGAAGTGAAGGAATTTAAACGCTGGAAATTTATAAAAATATCTTGTGTTTATTTATCTTTCTCTTATTCTAATTAACCCTTTGACCGCCTTTTAGGTCACCGGTACCCTACGTGGTGCACTAAGTAATTATGTCGATTTCTTTCTTCGATCTTGTTACTTAGGCGCCAGAATATCTAGCAGATTCTGGGAAAGGCGAATTCGAAGATACTGGGAATGAATTTATTCCTAAGAGACCTACAAGTCTACAGCATACATATTAACAAACAAAAGAAAGCAAAGTTAGGCAATCCAGGCGCCTTGGTAACAAAATATCAACATAACTACTTCAATACACCGCGTAGGGCACCGGTGACCCACACGGCAGTCAAAGGGTTAATGATGTGTTTTGGTCCTTTACAGTTTTACATTGTTTTGACCAAAGACTTTTGATAGGAATCTTACTTGACTCTTTCAGTATTTTAGTTGAAACATAAATCATTATCAGAATAGGGAAATGCGAAAATAAAACATCCAAGTACCGTTGGTAAACCGCAACTCATACCGTTATGTAATTATATTTTCGATGAAATTGATGAATTATATAAATAAAATTTGCTCTGAATTACTTTTAAAGTAAAATATTGCTTATACAAACGGTAATTACATAACTTGTATAAGAATAATTTATGTGCATTTCTTCAATTCTACAATTGAAGCCAGCGTTTATAATTATTAAGGGTTTTTTTTAAACTAATACAAATTGTTTTCAAAAGAAACTTCATACCGCATTATTATACTCGTAGCTTACGATCCTAAAACAATAATTTCACTTTCATCTCATTACATAACACCGATCTGATTAAACCTAATTGGCGCTTTTCTCTTTCCAGTGTTTACCTCCAAATTGTCATCGTCAGTTTACATTTCCGTACTTTTGTGAGTGTAAGTGAAATTATATACGAGTACCTAGTATCTTGGGAGTCTTACAATATGACAGCAGCACCGGCGGCATCGTGTATGAGCACTGAACACGGATGCGTTATGTTCGACTGCCTTGTTCATCTATGGGAATGGTAAGTTATGTTTCTGTAACTCCACCATCGAAACATCTCGTCGGATCCGTTACTAGTTTTTTTTTTATTGCTTAGATGGGTGGACGAGCTCACAGCCCACCTGGTGTTAAGTGGTTACTGGAGCCCATGGACATCTACAACGTAAATGCGCCACCCACCTTGAGATATAAGTTCTTAGATCTCAGTATAGTTACAACGGCTGCCCCACCCTTCAAACCGAAACGTATTACTGCTTCACGGCAGAAATAGGCAGGGCGGTGGTACCTACCCGCGCGGACTCACAAGAGGTCCTACCACCAGTAGTCTCGTCAGGCTACTGTACCAATTGATCTGAGTTCGGTTTCCGGGGGCGCTATCTTTGTTCAAAAAATTGGTGATCGTGTCTTAACTTTCTTGTTCTTTCCGAAAATATTAGTTTGAAGTTAACTGAAAACAACTCGTGCGTATTAACTGATTTTTAACTAAGTATGGTTTTATTGTCCTAAAAATCCCTTGTTAAATCAGATATGCGTTTCAGTTTCAAAGGCGGTCGCCTTATGTCTCAAGGTGGGTAGTAGCATCCAGGTTGTCATCTCTATTGGTCCCTCTAGGTCCCTATAGGCATCTCTATAGGTCCCTGTATCCACGTAAAAACTAGTAGGCTATGAATATCATCTAACTATAGTGGAATAATAATCTGGATTTTATTGTCATATGTAATAATAAGTGTAATCCTCACGTTAAGGTCTTACTTAATAAGGACGCTATAACGTAATATATGAACTTCCTTATACTAATAATTGAGGAAAAGCAAATTACTTCAAAGTATGTTAATCTAAACTGCGCCTCAGTGGAAAAGCGTTTGAAAATTATAGGCTAGTATTATAATGTAGGATAATTGGAGTTAATGAAAAACACAAGTGCATAGAGTCTGCGTTTATGTTTGAAATGCATGCAAGAATAATATGAATTACTCGCTCATAATTATTTAAATTTTTACTTGTAAATTGTAAAAAGACAGATGTACTGTAACTACTATGCAGTAAGAGCTACAAAAAACTATTGATTGTGTAAGATGTATAAGATACACACTAGCTATATTTCCGACTAGTTGTGCTTGTCACTTCGTCCGTCCGTGCGGACTTAAGTGGCTTTTTTAGGCCTAGGGGGACTGGTGGTGGGCTTCCCAAGTTCATCACCAATAATAGTTCAAGGAATCTGCATCATGGCTAGTGTATTCCTACCGGATTTTGTTCGTAGCTATTATTAGTTGAGCTAAGAGCAGCAATTTAAGATTTATTAAATATAGATATCGTGATGACTAATAAGAACTAACTCAAAATTTTAATGCAATGTATTAATTACGCGCGGACTTTTACAAACCGCATTCATTTTATTTATACAGAAACACTAAATGTAACAAATATAAATCTGCTAGAATATTATTTTATTCTAAAGCAGAACCGTGCTTTCGAGTTGCAATTCATAATATTCTACATACAATGTCCTATTTTATGTCTAACTTTAGAAGGCGGCGCTGAAAGCATGGCTGTGTAAGGCTTAACGAGAAGTCTAGACGTATTGTTAAGCATACGGATACATGTATACATCTAAGAATTTTCAGACAAGTGATGAGAGATGGTCCACGTTAACAATATGTGGGATCATAATATTTAAACTGTTGTTGGCTTATGTACTTGCAGCCGCTGGCAGCATTTTGAACATACATTGATATGTTCTGTGCTACAGAGAGAAAATCCGCCGGACTTTTTGGCGGGAAAACAAATAATCTTCATTTCATTTTATTTTATTTCACTCCATATTATCATTTTTCATAAAATTAAGATTATAAATAAAAATAAGAAACGACTTGAAGGTCTTAGTTACCAGGTCATAAAATCCCTTAAAAAAAAAGAAAACCCGCCAAAACTAAAGCTTGTAAAATGACAGTCTTATTATTCTAATTGTAAATGTCGGATATATATTGTTATTTCACGTTTCATACCTACATCTTGCATCTTGCATAGGGGCCTTCAAATCTTATTATTTTGATTATTAGCTGTAAGTATACATAGAAAATACAATGAAACTAAACTAATGAGTTTTCGTTTTAATGACTGTCCGAATACAGAGAAACAAAAGTTATTAAAGACGAAACGAAATTTTCTACCAAAGTCTCTGTTAATTAAGATCGATAAAGGTTTTAGGGGCGCTTATCACTAGTCTGCACAATATCGAAATCATTACTAACATTAGCATAGCGATGGCATTTTCTAAAAAGCCAGGTAAGCAGAACTGTATCAAAAATAATGACAAATACTGCACGCTTATTATAATACCTAATCCTCGCTGAATGGCAAATTGGGCATACGTTGTGGAATTCTGTAAACTACAAGTACATAGTAGCGTACGTATACGCACGGTGGTGGGGATATTTATTCTTTATTTTTGTACACACTGTTAATATAATACAGTAATTGCGATAAGATATAAAAAAAAATGGCGAGCTTAACTCAACAATTGAGTTATCTACCAGCTAACCGTTCTCAAAGAAGGAAAGCTTTACATGAGTGGGTAGATGAGTACAATCTAATTAATTTAATTATTTATACTATAGACATTAACAATAAAAATAATAAAAATAAACACTAATACATCATCATTCATCATCATCATTTCAGCCTATCGCCGTCCACTGCTGAACATAGGCCTCTCCAATAGATTTCCAGTGCGACCGGTCCATTGCCACCTGCATCCAACGAGACCCAGCGCTTTTTACTAGGTCGTCGGTCCATCTAGTAGGTGGCCGTCCCACACTGCGCTTGCCAGTACGTGGTCGCCACTCCAGGATCTTTCTGCCCCATCGACCGTCCTCTCTTCGTGCTATGTGGCCGGCCCATTGCCACTTCAGTTCACTAATTCTACGGGCTATGTCAGCAACCTTCGTTCTTCTACGGATCTCCTCATTTCGGATTCGATCACGTAGAGAAATGCCGAGCATAGCCCTCTCCATAGCTCGCTGCGCGACTTTGAGCCTTCTAAAAAGATCCCTAGTGAAGCACCACGTCTCCGAGCCGTAAGTCATCACTGGTAACACACATTGGTTGTACACCTTTGTCTTAAGGCACTGAGGTATTTTGGACGAGAAGACGTTGTGCAGTTTACCGAACGCTGCCCAGCCGAGTTGGATCCGTCTACTGACCTCTCTCTCAAAGTTGGACCTACCTAATCGGACTGCCTGTCCTAGGTATATATATTCGTCAACAACTTCAAGAGTAGAGCTCCCA
>NW_021011516.1:1855587-2163898 GCF_003987935.1 Bombyx mandarina | reverse complement strand
AGGAAACAGACATCCGCATAGTCAAGGAGAGGAAGCATAAGGGATTGGGCCAGGGTGACTTTAGCTTCAAAGGGCAAGAAACGCTGAAGACGCTTGAGAGACTGAAACGTGCAATGCACTTTCCTGCTAACTAAATTTATCTGACTGGACCAAGAGAGATGACAATCAAGAACGATACCTAGGTTTTTTGCTGTTTTAGAATAAGCGATTGGAATTCCATCTAGCGTCACAGGGGGCAAATTAATGTGGTCAATCGTGTTGTACCTATAGGAACTACCAATTACTATGACCTGTGATTTTGATGGATTCACAAGAAGTCCAAAAGATTTAGCCCAAGCACTAATTCTATCAAGATCTCCATTGATTTCAGCAATAGCTAGAGCAACATCATCAGCTTTAAAATGTCTATAAATCTGCAAATCGTCAGCGTAGAGATGGTAGTGAGAAGTCAGCACCTGGGTGATTTCGTTAATAAAAATAGAGAAAAGCAGAGGAGATAGTACGCCACCTTGAGGTACACCCACAGTTAAATCACACCATTTCGATGTAGCATCATCAGAGCGGACACATTGCGAGCGTCCCCGAAGATAAGATTCAAACCAGGTTAGAGCAAGTGGAGATACATTAAGAGATCCAAGGATACTTAGAAGGATGTCAAAGTCTACTGAGTTAAAAGCACTGCTGAAGTCCAATAAGGTCAACACGGTTAGCTGCCCCACATCAATCGCGTGGCGAATGTCGTCGGTGACCTTGAGTAATGCAGTGACCGTGCTGTGGCCTTGGCGGAAACCAGACTGAAAATATATATGCTTTTTATTTATTTATTTTTTCCTACCTATGCTGATAGCCTTGAGAGGCTATTTCAGCTTCGCCCTAACGTGTGTAGGTGAGCTCACGGGGCTCAAACCGGAGTGTTGCTAGCATTGGCCCTAGTAAGAGCAGTGCTTCGCAGAATCTACCATCGGATCGGAAACGCGACCCACTGAGAAGATCCGGCGAGAAAGTTAGTGGGCGGTGTCTGTGGGTTAATTCGCTCGTCGAGCCCTTCGTCGCAAGCGATGGGTTCGACGAGGACGGTGACCGGTTGGGGATATGCATTGTGGGCTATTCCGCATTAATTAATAATGTATGCATGGTTGTAGGACACATACGGGTATCCGTAAATGGATTCCCCAGCGTTAAAAAAAAAAAAAAAAGGACACATATTTTTGGCGGTCGATGGAAAGACGCCTTTTTTATAAATAATAAATGTCAACGCGAATGCCTTAGATTTGATAAAAAAAACCTTTTTTTTTTACAAAACTGTGACATATCTGAAAATAGATATGTAGGTATGAATATAGAAGACAGATGGTTTAAATTAATTCAAAATATTTTGGTCTTTAAGAGTTGGTCCCTTCAGAATCTAACGATTATGTTCGGGGTTTGCGATGAAAGTATGTAAAAAAATACCCTTTCATTTATTTTAATGACATATTAGGTTATTAGTTTTAAATAACTTAATTACATGATGTAGTTGGCAGCGTATTTTCTAAATTTTCATTAGTACTTCAAACCTACATGCTGTAAGTATATACAAGTTATTTTAATAAATAGGCATCAATTGAAATATTCTGAAACCTATTTCACCGCTATATTATGATAACAAATATTTAATATCATATACATTATCTATATATTAATACGTGAAGCAAAAACTTTGTATCCCTTTTTACGAAAATTGCGCGGACGGAGGAGTATGAAATTTTCCACACTTATAGAGAGTATAGAGAAGAAGTGCACAATGCTAATATGTTTTAAAAGTAATGCATAAAAGATACATTAAATCAATAAAGAAAACATTACACACACTACATACCGTGTATTTGACGTATAAAATACAATCATTATAGTGTATAAACTTACAATTCCAATTAATTATAGTCGAATTTCGACTACTGCGGGACCTCTAGTCTTAATAAATACGCTAAATATTTTATGAATCTTGTAACACGAAAGTTAGATTAGTTATAAGCAAAACATCGTCAAATTGCAAATTGAGGTTAATGGAGTGATTACGGTCAAAACGGTATCACGCAAGTGTCATAATTCTTAAATTACGTAAAGTGTACCTAATGTTTATTTATGTTTTGTTTATTGCGTTTGTTTAGTATCAGTGTGAGAACGCTTGGCCACATTGCCTCTTAAATCTAATCTTAGATCAAACGGTAGGTTTTTAGCAGTCAAAGTTAATTTGGGTAGATATTCGGATAGTAGATTCACACAACTGATGATTTCGGTGTCGAAATAAATTTATTAAATGAGCCTATTTTATCTGTATTTTAGCTACATTGTAAGTTTTGAACGGTAATCGTGAAAATATTATCCGACTTTGATTTAATACAAACCAAAAAGATGATTTTAGTATAAATAAGAACAAAATCCCTCAGTGCCTGAAGACAAAGGTGTACAAACAATGTGTGTTGCCAATGATGACTTACGGTTCCGAGACGTGGTGCTTCACAAGGGATTTTTTTAGGAAGCTTAGCGTCGTGCAGCGAGCTATGGAGAGGGCTATGCTTGGTATTTCTCTACGAGATCGAATCAGATATGAGGAGATCTGTAGAAGAACAAAAGTTGCTGACATAACCCGTAGGATTAGCAAGCTGAAGTGGCAGTAAGCAGGCCACATAGCGCGAAGATCAGACGGCCGAAATGGGGCAGAAAGATCCTCGAGTGGAGACTACGTACTGGCAAACGTAGTGTGGGACGGCCACCTACCAGATGGACCGACGACCTGGTGAAAATTGCTGGTTTACGTTGGATGCAGGTGGCAACGGACTGGCCGCACTGGACATCAGTTGGAGAGGCCTATGTTCAGCAGTGGACAGTAGACAGACTGTTAATTATGATGATAAATAACAACAATTTAGGATAAATTATTTAAATGAAAATATTATTTCCGTAAAAATGTCTTGATTTCTCAGTTAAGGTTGTATACAATATTTGATTAAACGGTGATTAATTGCATTGGATTCTGATTTAATTTATACGTTTTCTTTAATTTATATCTCAAATGTCTAAAATAAATAGCAAAATAAGACAACCTCACAGCCCATTTGATGTTATGCGGTATTATTATTTCAAAATGAAATTAAGTCATTAAATGCGCATTTAGCAAAATAGTTTTTTGTTTTGCTCATTTATTTGTACATTACTTTTTATTATTAATAATTGCAATATCACAGAAACAATGATATTAATTTACGAATTGATAAGAGATATTTATTAAAAGTATTCACAGGCAGAGGCAGAGGTCGTGAATCGGGCGTAAAAGTTAAGCGCGCCGTAACCTAGAAAAGCTTTTGATGCATCCATCCATATGCGTTCTCACATGAACGAAGTGACTAACCCATGTTCGGTCATTATTATTCAACGTGTAAATGTGTCAGTCTGTCGTGCTGAATTCTTAGACAGCCTATATTATTCTTATCACGCGGATGTCGGGTGAAAAAATGTAGCTTGTGGTTCTTGTTTTGGTAAATTTCACTTCTTTATCGTCACGAATCGAATGTTTAATTCATGGTTAGTTTTAAAATTTCGATGACAAACGCTAATGACAGTTGAGCTAATATAGAAAAAAAAAAACATTCTTACATAGTATTTTCAAAATATTTTTAAATTATTTTATGTTGCTATTAATGTAAAATTTCAAACAACATACCTTAAACTTTTATCTGCCATCTTGTTGAGTTATTAAATGTAAAGTAGAACAAAATTTGTAGGCTCAGTCCTGGAAATATACGTTTATAAGATACTGGTGGTAGGACCTCTTGTCCGCACGGGTAGGTACCACCACCCCGCCTATTTCTGCAGTAATGCGTTTCGGTTTGAAGGGTGGGGCAGCCGTTGTAACTATACTGAGAATTTAGAACTTATTTCTCAAGGTAGGTGGCGCATTTACGTTATAGATGTCTATGGGCTCCAGTAACCACTTAACATCAGGTGGGCTGTGAGCTCGTCCACCCATCTAAGCAATAAAAAAAAAACTCAAAGGTATTCGATATACAAATAATAAAGCACATTATTAATCACCTAAACTCTTTCATTTAGTATGTACGTTTTTCTATGCTTTTTAATTAGTTTTTCGGGCAAACAAAAAGGTTCAAATTTTTTGACACTGTTCTTTTTTAAGACGCAAATGCTAAATTGGAATTAATCGAATTTATCTGTAACCTTATTTTTTAGTAGGACGTCGTATCTGATAATGCAAAGTGTAAATGAATGAGGTTATTAGAAATGAAACAGTATGCAACAGGTGTAAGGAAAGTGTGTCGATATTGGGTAGATTTTCACTTGTTTTGGGAAACAAAGCCACGTTTGTCGTGGCTTGCTCGTGCGTCGATAAGTTAATTGGTAAAAGTGAAGGCTTTTCTTTGTATTCAGTAATAAGAAAGGCAAACAGAGGAGTAGCCGCGTTCTCGAACTCGGAATTATTATTGCTAAACCTATATCCGGAAGGAAATTAACATAATTTACAAAAAAATAGTACACGTAACTTATATTAATTGTAACCAACAAACTTTGTCATTACAGACACCGTTATCAAATAACAGAAATATTGCTTTGCAATGTTTTAAAATATTATATTTGTGATGCAACCGGTTTTAACACGATATTCTAGGTTGAAATTAGTTCCGTTGAAACCGTTAACGAACCTGATATTTAAATTTAATTTAAAATTATCTCTCGGAACGTATGAACCTTAAATACACACACGATAGAGCCTTCGACAGAAACATTGGTCTTTTTCACTCCGTAGGAATTCAAATTACCTTATGGACACGCGGTCACATACAGGTAAAACCAGTATAACATAGTAAAAATGAATTTTAGTTCAAAAGTACTACAGCGCATCAGTATAGTTGTCTGTTTCAAGAGCTGGTTTATTAAGGTACTGTTGGTGACGTAGACTAGCATCTCTTTCTTTCTTGGGTTTATTTCGTATTTTTGTCTCATATCCCTCCTCCTACTCACGACCGGTGCCAGCCGCGATGCTAATAGTATAATACTACTACAGTCGACGGCGAACCATCGTTTGGATTCTTGATAACAGCGTAAAATAAACTCGTATTTTTTTTGGTGCAGACATTAAGTGACTTAATAATTTGTAACATAAACTTGCACTATATTAATGTAAATTTAATTTGTTTACAGTTTTTTTTTTCATTTTTAACAGTGGCAATAAACAAATAAAAGTAATATCCGAAAAGGTTTTTTGTGTAAGTGTAATTGTTCAATAGTGGTTCAATAACATTAAATAGTGTGTTAGCTTGTTAATATCTGCGAAGACAAATGACAGACGAATTTTCAATGATACAGAGGATTTTTTAACAGCAGAAAAAGGTATGTCAAACCGGATATTGTACTAGCTACTAGTAGATAGTCGCTTGACTAGTTTACTATAATTAACGACGGTACGGAGGTGCCTTTTGAAAAAGAAAGAATAATGAAAATAAAATTTTAAGTTATTTTTGTAAGTTCCCCGAGGCTTTCGTTTGGATGCATGTAACACGTTTTACGCAGGAAAACTTTAAATATTTGTAGTTAAAGAGATAAACATTGGTTGCCTACATCGGACCGGTATGACTTCTAATCTGTTCTTGCCAGGTGTGATGTCAACAGGTGGCCTTTTTAAATTAACACCTTTTATCTGTTATTTACAATTTGTAGCTTTCTTGTACGTTAGCTAAGTCGCCTGTTAGTTTTGAAATATATTTTTTATTATCAAGGCCCTACGATCTATCTGAGGGTAAATAGAAGGGTCGCTCAGTCTTCGGCATTTACTGATTGCCATTACTACTATATTAAAATAACATAAAACTGTATTTGCGAATAGAATTTGACATTAATTCCAGTTCTCATATTTACAAAATGGTAATTTGGCTAAATAATAAAACTCACTAGTGTTCACATAATAAAAACCACACGCTTTGTCGAAATACCTTTAGATAACAGTTTGGCTGTACCCCTGGCGTTTCTGTTTTCTACCCGATCTTACTTATCAAACAAGGAGATGTCGTCACCCTTGGCCGGTAATAAATTTCATAATAGAATCCGTACTTTTGAAGAGTTTACCATAGTTGATATCTGTCAGAAAACTAGATTTTGTCAGTAACAAAGTGAGCACCCTAAAACACAACTTACTGAGTTTCTTGTCGGATCTTCTCAGTGGGTCGCGATTCCGATCCGGTGGTAGATAACTGAGGTATTGTTCTTGCTAGGGCTAGGGTTAGCAAATTCTCCCAGGTTGAGCCTACCCGTCCGGGCATAGCTAGAATAGCCCCATACACTACCAGCGAATAGGTTAGATAAAAAAAGTGAACTCTGCATTGTTTTCTGTTTTTTTTTTCGTATTTCATGAAACCACTTGTAAATATGTATTGTTCATCTGAACCTTTCTATTTAGTTTATGTTCGAAATGAGTCATAGAACATGCCGTGTATTCTAAAAAAAAGATAAACTGCACAACATCTTCGGACACATCGATTCAAATACGGAGGGGGCGATGTGTCATCAACATCCGTTTTCAGTCAAAAACACAATATCTGTTGAGTTAAAAGATTTGGGAGCAGGTAGTCGAAGGCCAAGCTTGGAATTTTTTGCTAAGGTATCTTTGTGACGCCAAAATAAGGCACCTAATAGAAAGAGCAGTTAAACCTATTGTGTTTTATGGTTCGTTGCTTATAACTATCTACAATGGGTATTTTTGATTTGGAATCATAGTTAAGGGCTTTTGTCTTATTGTTTAAATTTTAGTCGAAACTTTCACGTTTGCAGAGCTTAATTTTTCACTTAAAACTTTCCTTAGCATTTTTATTATTAAAATAACAGAGATATTAAGGTTGATAAAATTCACATGTAAACAACATACATATGTATATCTATCTATCTATGGATGTACATCTACGAAGCCAAGTTAGGAAGCTTGTTTGTGTTGTATCGTGTAGAATCAGATCATCGTTATTTAAAATTATACAGGCATATATATTTCTCAAGCGTTAAGTATACATACAAATATAACTAAAACCTTTTAAGCATCATACGTAATGAGACGAGGGCAAACATACGTGAGGCATAATTTCTATACCATGTTGATCATTTGTTCATGTAGAAAATCGTAATAAAACAAACTTCAATGATATGAAAATTCGCTTATAAACGAGAAATGGAACGCGATTCCCGTATTACTAAAGGGGATTAATTGATTTTTTGTTGGTTTATTGTGTCATGTACCCAGATCAGGTAGTCGATCCCTTGCCCGCATGGGCATCATAGGAATAAGGACTCTTGGCGCACATTCCATTACCGTAGTGTAATGGACTCCAGTTTTTATTTATTTCGAGTCATTTTTTCCCCTACCTACGCTGATAGCTTTGAGAGGCTATTTCAGCGTCATACTAACGTGTAAGTGAGCTCACGGGGCTTAAGCCGGAAGTGTTTCTAACACTGGCCCTAGCAAGGGCAGTGCTTCGCAGAATCTACCACCGAATCGGAAACGCGACTCGCTGAGAAGATCTGACGAGAAACTCAATGGGCTTTCGAGTCATTTCGCTATATCTATGTGTTTGGTTTGATTTTCGTTTACTAGATATGTCAGTTTTATACTGAAATAATGAAACCCTGCCGTGTTCGCTGTTCGTCTAAGTTACGCGTGAGCTATCTATCGTACTCTCTATCCAGAATCCTTGTCTGAAGTATCAACAACACACAATTTCAAATCAAGTCGATAAATGACTCGAGAACGCGTCAAAAGCGAACAAACAGCCACAAATACTTTTTCTAGACGTTAGACCCAGCATCCTGAGAATTTATTTACGTAAACTGGTAAATGTTATACTTTAATACGATTTTACTGCTGTAGATCGAAATATTTCATTACGTTTGTATCGCAACGTTAAAAGCTGCTCTTCGACATTTAACCGTTGGCACATTGCGTCGATTATTGCGAAGCGTGAAAGGAGCTTCGGTATGTAGCGGACGTCCCTGCATTCTTACAGTGGATCTCAATATCTCGATCTATATGTTTGTACCCAATAGAAGACTGCTTAAATAAAATGTGAAAATACATTTAAACTACTTTGAACTAGTGAACAGCTATCAATCCAGATTTTAATACAAAGTTTCTAATTACGAACGCGAGATAAATTTATGTAGACAGATTTACGGCAGCTGCGAGTTACTTGTATTTTATGTTTAAAGTATTCGCTCTATATGAATGTTGCACTAGACGAGTGACCCGGTCGATAGGTACTGCAGGCTGTGACGGTGAAGTTGCGTAACACCTGCACCGCGGAGCCTACGACCCCTTATCTTGAGTATAATCGTGGGGTTTACCTTAACACCCACTCGCAGACAAGGCTGCTTATCGACAAATAAACCTGGGTTTTGGGTCATGTCACACGTGAATGGTATAGGAATTAATTTCTTGCCGTACTACGGGATTATTGGAAGCGGTGAGGTTTCATTTATTTTAAAAGATTATGTAATGTATTTTAATAAAACTTCGCACAAACCACCACCCTGCCTGTTTCTGCCGTGAAGCAGTAATGCGTTTCGGTTTGAATGGTGGGGCAGCCGTCGTAACTATACTTGAGACCTTAGAACTTGTATCTCAAGGTGGGTGGCGCATTTACGTTGTGGATGTCTATGGGCTCCAGTAACCACTTAACACCAGGTGGGCTGTGAGATCGTCCACCCATCTAAGCAATAAAAAAAAAAAAAATTATAGCCCGTATTCACACACATGTGATACTTTTTACAATTGTAAATAACATGACCCAGTCTAGGCCAGTCATGTCTGCAATAACAAATAAGATAGTGTGTACTGGTTCGTGATTTATGTACGTTTTACAGATCTATAAATCTGTAAACGTATTTTATGGATCAGAGTTTGAGTGACATAATCAACTCTTTATCCCGAGAAAATGATAAGTGTTTATTTGACGTGGCTGGAACCGGCCACGTCTAGTATTTTATTTATCTGTGTTACAATTTCGAAGGGATAATATTTCAATAAACAAACGTTGTCTCCTCGTAGGTATTCTCGAGAATAAGACGAAAACTTCACACACACTACACTGAATAAAACATACATTTCGGCTTAAACGGTGCGACAGCCGTAATACAATAAAATAGATTTCTCCCTCATGTCTCTGGGTGGGTGGCGGCAATCAGGCTGTGTCGCTGTCTATAGACTCTGGATTGACCTTCAGCACGTTCACCCACCTACAAAAAAGGAGGAGCTCATCGTATGTCGTATCACTCTTGTCAGAGCGGTCGTGGTCGTCATCCAGTATCATTGGTGTGGGCAGATGTTATGCGCCTCACGAGCAATCGCCACTCCTCGCGGTTTGTTGTGAGCCTGGCACACTCATGCAAACAGCCGCCAACTGCCGACTTGATCTGGTCGGTCCATCGCATGGGCAACCCTCCACGCGGTCTGGTGTCTTCTACTTTGCCCTGAACGACAAAGCGCTATGGAGTCATTTCCTCGAGACCTCCTTTCCGGGAGACATGTCCAAAAAATGATAGTATGCGCCCATACACGAGCGCCGAAAGACGCTGCTTAATGCCGAGTCTCGAAGAATGGAGATATTGGTGCGGAGTTCGGTCCATGATATACCATGCATTCGTCTCCATCTCCAGAGCATTAACCTTCTTTGTCTCGACCTGCCGCAAAGTCCACTTCTCCTTATAAAAACTAAATAAAACAAAATGTTAGCGAAAAATACATTCCGACTTATGCTCCTGTTGTTAGCTACTGTTAAGTTTATAATCTAATTAAAATTTGATACACCAAACTAATCTTTACTAATGCGATAAATTTAAATCTGTGTTTATAGGTTTCTCTATTTTTTGAACAACCTTGTTCCGGTTGTTGTCCAAAGCTTGGTTTTATATTAGTCTTATCTGAGTCGTTGAAGTCTCTTTCATGGAATGAAGGAATTGTTATTAAAATAAAACCCAAATGTCATTTACGAAAGTAAAGTAGAAATTTCTAGTTACCAGCCGTGATGATAACGGCCAACTCTTATCTCAGGTTTAATTTAAAAAAAATAAGCATTTCCACGCCAATGAGTTACGGTCATAGTCAATGTTGACTACGTTTTCTTAGAATTTACACTCGGCATGTCGAAACGTGCTTGTAATAGCGAAAATGTTATCAAATAATGTTATGTTCTTATTTTAAAATTACTAATTCAAGAATTATTTTCCTTGTTTTTTAATGTATACGAAAATGGGCAATATTTTGTTTGGCCAATATAACGTACACACCATTGTCTGGAGTCTTAAGAATGAAGCTTCATTTGCAATGGTATATTCGGGAAGATTTTATTCGCGGCAGTATAAGTAGGACTACCCACCGGCCGTGAGGCTTTTGACATACTCTACCATTACTTTAGGAAGGAACTAAAGAGCTTCGAATTAGGGAGGTAGTTAGGAAATAGGTGAGGATTATTTTTGTTGGTTTATTACGAACTGTTGACGAGAAGTAGTGTCAGTAAAATGAGGAGGCCACGCCAGCTTTTTTTTATGTTTGAGGGATTACTGGTAGCCTGGAGGCCTTTCCAGTTTTACCAGGATAGGTGGGTGAGCAAGGGCTTAGTCAGGAGGGGTGGGATTTGCTGACAGCTACCCGAGCGCCTCCAAAGGAGGCCTAACAACAAGTCAAGAGTAGTTGCTTCACGAATGAATCTAGTCGGCGACGTACAACGTAACCTAAGCATCAGCCTGCTGAGATTCTCGGCGGATCTTCTCAGTGGTCGTGATTCCGATCCAGTGGTAGATTCTGCAAAGCGCTGTTCTTGGTAGAGCCAGTGTTAGCAACACCTCCCGTTTGAGCCTCGAGAGCTCACCTACCCGCTAGGGTAACGCTGATATAGCCTCTAAAGGCTATCAGCATAGTAGGAAGAAAAAAAAAGTTGCACGTCGAATTCTTTGTCGAGCTCGACTGTTATTGGATCTGATCGATCTGTAAGGACGTGTCTAAGGCGTCGAATTCGGGGAATAGTCAGCGGCGGCAACGATAAGGCGATATTCACGACTACGCCATGTGTGGCAAGGTGAGAAGTATCGGTATAATCTCGCAAATAACCAGATAATTTATCTGATCTTTCAGATAGATTGTCTGATCTATTTTAATCGATATTAGTGACTACTTGAAATTTTAAAGTTAAATTTGAAGATCTCGTTACATTTATGTATTGCAAAATGCATCCCTCCTCCGTGCGTCGTATTCCTCAGTTCTGAGGGTCGTGACCTTTACTGAGCACTTTTGTCAGGACTATGTTCCTCCATTCACTTCTGTCCTCCACGCAGTGGATAGCGACTTTGATGCTGGATTCCAAAGTCGTCTTAATTTGATCGGACCAGCGCATGGGACTACGCCCCCTAGGCCTCTTTCCTTCCACTTTGCCGATGATGAGAAGTCTTTCGAGATTGTCACCCTTTTTCCTCGCAAAATGCATAAAAGAGCATTAATATCTAAAAGTTTTATAAAAGAAAATGCTACGACAAAAATTTGTCTAATTTCGTAAATATTGAAAATAATAAAAGCTACTTAATATAAATATGGTGTATTATATTAAACTTTCTTCTAAAATGAGTACAAGTGCACGCGTCGAGACGTCGTTTCACGTTTGGTAATATCTCCTACAGCCTAGGTATGTGAAACAATAGCTATAATAACATGTAGTTGCATTGACCACTTACGAATAATTGGATATAATAATACTTTTACTTTGTAATTTATTGAAATTTATATATGCTATAATTGAAGTGTGAGTGGTACCTATATTTTTTTTTTATTGGAGTTATTAACAATTTTCTTTATTTCTTAAAAAGAAACGGCAGTATTACATGATAAAATAATTGAGCAACCTACATTAATATTTCATTTATTTTACTTTTACATATAAAACGCGTCACTTCAGAAAATGGCGACTATAATAATTTTTATTTATTTATGAAGCAGATATATTACGTTGCCAAAATTATTTATAGTTAAATATTATTTATTTGACTCACATGAAGAAATGATTGGTTTAAAAGAAACTCTCACTTTAGGCGGGACGCCAACTAGGACAGTCTTGGTTTATTGTCACACTCTAATTTTTCGTCACAGCGAGTTAGATACAGTTGACTATAATATTTCTACTTATGAGACTATCTGGATATTGTTAAATTACACTTGAAGCTCTGTTTATGACAATACAGTCTTATACTTTAGCTAATATCTTACTTTGTACCAATGACGAATGTCAAGAAGGGCAACCCTGAATAATTAAACTGAGCAATAGCTCATATAATAATATATTAAATATTATAATAAATACGACATTGTTGTCGACTCTTGGTGTTATTCTATTCTTAATATTATGCTAACTGTTAACATATTTCATATAATATAATGACAAAAAAACTCGACATTAAAGCGTAAAATTAGTTATTTATTTTTTACTAGCTGATTCGGCAGACTTCGTAGTGCCTCGATCGATAACTAAAATACCTAAACTTTTGTATAAAATTAACTTAAAACAAACAAAAGGAATCGGTCCGACGGGGGACACATCAAAAGAAAAACAAAATTATTATTATATTTTTATTTAATTCCGAGCATTTTCATATTTATCTACCTTTTAAACCTTCCCTGGACTTCCACAGATAATTCAAGACCAAAATTAGCCAAATCGGTCCAGCCGTTCACGAGTTTTAGCGAGATGTTTTGATAGCTTATGTGGCTATCAACTACTCATGGACCGGTAGGTGAACTCACGGGGTCAACCTGCGAGAATTCCTAACACCGACCCTAAAAGTAGTTTTCATTTTGTCTACTTCTCGGAAAAAAACCTTAGATTTTTTGTTAATATTAGGTAACGGAGTAAGCAAATTGAGATAAAATGTTGTATCTCCAATAAAATGTATTGCATAGTCAACAATTAGACGTGCCATATCGCGTTCAAAACAACAGTTTGAAAACTAAGCAGTACCTGTTAATCAATTTTAGTTTTACTTAAGATAGTTTCATTTTTACTTCACGAAGTTAAAAAACGAATGAAAAAATCCTTTTTACACATAAGTATGATTTGAAATCCATTTTAAAATAAATGTATTGGACTATCATAATATTATTATTATGATAATGAAGCGGGTAGTTCACTGTATTGTCGTTTTTACATTGTTTAAAGGTAATTTATGTTTAACCTCTGTCATAACATGTTTCAATAACATTAATGTGTAAGTAAGAAATGAACATCTATGACCACTACTATTTCGTTTTAGCACTAAATACATGGAAGAGATCATAGGTGGATCACACGGGGTTAATATATTGGCTACGTTGGACAGAACTGGGTGTTATTTTAGATTAGAGGTTGATCATTACAATCTTGGCATAGTACCCACGGCACGGCGGCAATTTAAAAATAATAATTACTAATGGTTTTGTGATATCAAAGTGGTACGTACAACCGTGCTACACATATTTATCGAGAATTCTTATGTTATGATATCTGAGTATTGAATTGTTGTACCAATGCAATTAATGTTTTGTCTTGAGGTAGACAGCGGCATTCACTTTGTCTTGTTGACGGACGTATGTAAATCCAGGCGAATAATAATCGCGTCTCTCTAACTAAAGCAGTGATAAGAAGTTACAGATTTTATGTGCTTTTTCACATATGCATGTTAGGTACAAAATGGTGTAAAGAGTGTTGCGGGTTTATAATACACACTAGATGATGACCGATTTTTTTTTGATAACGCCATATTGTTGTGTCTTTAAAGCGGTTAGTTGCCCTCAATTAAGAAAAATAGTATTATTATTCGCCAATAGATGTCGGAAAGAGTTGATTATTGAAAACACGAATAAAACAACATTTTCTGAAAATAAATCGTAGCTAGATCGATTTATCGCCCCCGAAATCCCCTGTATACTAAATTTTATGAAAATCGTTGGAGCCGTTTCCGAGATTCAGATTATATATATATAAGAATTGCTCATTTAAAGGTATAAAATTATACTTGTGTAACAAGAAAATGCCATGACTTGTTCAATGTTTGATAAATACCTTTTAGTTAAAAATAATCTCGAGTTACGTATCGCATGTTTGTAAAGCTATAGGAAAAATCTAACCTAATGTGCCAATAAAAAGTGTATAATAAAGTCTTATAAAAGGCGAGTGTGCGATCACGAACAAACAACCATCCATTTATTTTAAATATTGGACGCGATCTGAATACGAATATGATCCATATTATGTAAGGAAATGAAGATTGCTTTTCGCTTTCGTTAGTCAGTTACTAACATAATTAATTTTCTGCTTCCAAAATAATTCATGGTACTGTTGTAGCGGCATAAACAATTCTATGTTATTATATTATATTAGTTATTAAACACATTATAAATTATTTTTACGTTTTTAAATTTTCGGCGGTAAAAAGGTCCTGTGTCACAGACTATATTCTTTTTTCCACCTCTCGTGCGTTCCGGCTTACGCATCATAAAAATATGCGTTCTTAAATCCCTCTTACTAGTACTATTTAAAAAATGACAAATATGAACAATAAGCACGAAACATCTTTGCCACTATGGAACTGAATTTACACCTTGAATAATATCAGAAATGCCACACAGTATCGTTCACTTTACATAATATTTGCTATGAATGTGGAGGACATTCCATTTGATAATATTAATAGTTAAACCTATTGTAATATGCACGTATATTATGGTATACTTGGTATATTATGACAAGTGAACCGACAAGGTTATAACGTGTAATAAGTCCTAAGAGATTGTATTAACTAAAGTATCTTTGTTTTATACAGTTTGTATGTTTACAGTACGATACCTTGAGATGTCAATATAAGTTTATCTTATGATCAATTTTAATGATTGAATTGTCAGCAACGAGGTTGCTGGCGTGTAAATATGTCTATGGTCTAATTCATAAAACCTTTTATTTAGGGATTTGACACAAAATTCCATAAATTATTTTAATAAATGGAAGTACAAAATATAAAAGTTCTTTTCTAGATAAATCATGTACGACATGGGTGGGTAACTACACGTTTTTTTTACTTTAAAAGTTCGAAAGCGGATGAAGATATGATTGAAATAGCACTTTGTTTCAAGTAAAAAGGCGTTTCTCTGTAAGCTGGGCAATTTGTTCTAAGAAAGCTGTGTAGGTATCTCTTTTGCTTAAATATGTAATAAATCTTATTCGGGCAATAAATACCCATCTTTCTTATGACAGATGAACCGTAAATAACAAGTCTAAGTCTGATAACAAGTCTAGTTTTTACGGACTATAAAGACGACTTCCATAGAATAAAGTTTATTTTTTATATAATTATATATATACATTGAACGTTGTGTAAAGTAAATTAGGTGATTATCATTTAAAACTATCTACGAAGCATGTAAGATATCTTTTTTACAATGAGAAAATGAGTTGCACAGCTTACAGAGAAACACCCAAATAACAATGTTTATTCATTAGCTTCGTGATTTTAATTTCCTGATCTTAGATTGTGATCAAGAATAAGCTGAATTTACATAAGAAATCGGCCTGCTTAAGCTTAAATTCCTAAGACTTGATTACATTACACAGTAATCTTGGCTGCATTATTCATACAACTTTAAAATAAAAGAACGCGTGGACAATAGTTAATGAATGTTTTGTTTTCTTTTATTTTGTTGTCGGAGCATTCCAGACGTTCATTTATTTGCCGTGTCGAATTGTGACGTCACGGAGGCTTGGCAGGAATGTCGCGTCATAATTGATTTCAACATAATAGCTCAGCAACTCCCACGCACCTTCATTTAAATGTGAATCCTGCTTCTATTGGCACGCGGTGTGTGATCCTCAATGAGTATGAAGTGCGATAGCTCACTGGAAATGTGTTAACTCTGAGCGCACGACGTTGTTTGCTTTGGCGCCTAAGTAAATAAAGTAAAGTTATCAGGATAAGAACAGTAAACACATAGATTCTTTGTTACTAAAAGTTCCCGTAGCTAAATAGTTACTGGATGAGTCTTTTCTCGTTGAGAAAAAGCTAGAAAGATAAAATAAAAAAAAACACGTTAAGTAAACAATTTATTATTTCTAAGTTAAAACCAATTCTCGAGTTTTTTTTAAAAATAGAATTAGATTTTAATAAATTATATTTTTATATATTTCGCGTTCCCAGTGTTCGACTTTACAGTTTTTAAGATCACTTGATGTTTTATAGTAAATATTTTAAAGATTACCTCAACCTCAACTACAGTCTAATAATTATTTTCGTTTCTTTGTACCTACACAGAGGAGAGCTAACAGTAGCTGGGGCTTAGACAAATTATGTATGAAATAAATTTTGTCTTGGTTATGATTTTTGACTTTCCAAATTGGTTACATTATTCTTTCTCATCTTGCTTAGTAGATGGGGTTATTAGCATATTCGTTAAAAGCTCGATTTGGCTTAGTTCTGTGGTCATATATTGCATTAATAGATTGGTTTTAATTAAGCAAATATTTATACAGAGTTATTATTTAAAGAATTTAAAGAATCCAACAACACAAAACATTTTTTATATTTAGTTTGGACACGCATATCATTATCTTCTTGGTTCTAAAAAGAGTTAACTATCATTATAAAATTTGTGGGATGTTATCGTGACGCAGAGAAAGTCTTGTTTAATCTCCTTTGTTTATCAAGTGGAAGTCTTGTATATTGACACTACGTTGGTGGCCTAGGAAGGAAGGATGCGTCAGAAGCAAGATCTTAATATATTTATTGAGTATAATTCGATCATAGATATTGATACCTTTCTGATTTTACTTTTCCTTTGACTTTGTTAGTCTTTTTATTTTATTCCTACGAGTATACCTAAGATTTAAGATTATATTAATTTAAAATACTCATTCTCATGTTGTATTTGTTATTTTAGTTATGTGTTATTTGTTCTACACACACTCATAACTTTTAATTATTATTCTCATAATCCTCTCACAGGTCTGCTGGAAGAGATTTCTTAAAGAAATAAGCAGCGCCTTTGTACATAATTTTCCTATTACTCTGTACTGTCTTCTTTTCTGTGTGTACTACATAAATGAATAAATAACTAAATAAAATACTATTGATTGAAGATTTAAGATATTTAAGATTTTTTTTAAAACATGTGTATAGTCAACAATTAGCGCGTTAATGTTTAGTTGCGTCTAAATTGAGTTTTAACAGCAGTTACCATTAGCTTAACGTATTTTGAATGCTAATTATCTATTGCTACATTATTATGTTGTGTTTTTCATGTAAATTTATCATCAGTAATTTTGTTACGTTCAGCACATCATTAAGTCTTTTGGCGTTATTTCTTAATTAAAGTAATACATAGTTCTATTAAATTGTATAAGTATCTCAAACAGAGATAAATTAACTTGAATCTTGATTGAGGCTTTTTATTTTATTAGAATCGGATGTTACAAAATAAAGTTGCTGATATTTAAAAGTTTTTTAAACTATTGAATGTAAAGTTGCGAAGCTATATAGCAAATAACGTAATATTATTAAAATATTAATTCTTCGTTATATTTTAAAGCCCAAAGCATTGAAGAGATTGTTATAAAATTTGGTAAAGAAATAGTTTGAATCCCGGGGAGCTCACAAGCTTCCTCTCATCCCAATGATTTGAATAAGTCTCCATCGACGCGATATAAAGTGTAGTCAATGCAGACGAAGCTGTGTCTGGAAAGATAGTTAATACATATAGGATTCTTATGTTATACTTTTCGCACAATTATTCTTTCGCACCCGTACAAAGTCGGAGCGAGTTACTAGTGTACTCTGTTATGTTATAGAAAAATTAAATTGTTTTAAACCTCGAAACCGAGCTAGTCAAGCTATATATGTGGTGTATTTTCCAAATAATAAAAAAATGGACTATTTTCGAAAAGATACCCAAACTTTTGTAAAGATTTATAGTCAAACTACTGTAATCACATGGGTCGGCTGTGTTTCTTCGTTTAGTGAACTCGATGTGTTTTTGTTTGTTTAAAAACGGTGACGATGTAACTCTAAACCGAGCGAGGGAGGACAATATCGTTACCACAACAAACGCAACATCATTATTGTTGAGTCTTTGTGAACTTTTCACGGTCTGCCGGCTTAGTGCCACGTTACATGTTTGCGCGTTGATCTACGTGTTGATATAAAAAAAAAACATGCTCATTTAAAATTATAAATTGTCTCGGTGATTGTAAAGAAGATAGCATATTTTTTTTTAATAAGCACCTCTTGTATCTGAAGCAGTAAAGCTTGGTTCTTTAAAGAACTAATGGAGCTATACCATAATATAGCTATGATCAAGACTTTCAATCAAAAAGATCGTTGATAAAGATAGTTAATGTTTGAGATTATGAGCAATATTTAAATTTAATTTTAAGTACTACATTTTTGTTTTGTTGATTAACATTTTCAAAGAAATTTTTGTCTGATATATTTCCGTTTTTATTTATTAAAGTTAAGCTCAAGATTTAATGAACATATGGTTTAATAACAAAAGATAAAAGAAAAGTTATTGTAATAAAAATGAAGATTATGGAATTGAACTTGGTCTTTACCTTGCTATATGTAGATAGATTCATTACGGATCCTCCCGATCCATTAACGGTGCATTTAGGCACCACAAGCACCGGTCACCGCCCTCGTCGAATCCGTCGCTTGCGACGAAGGGCTCGACGAGCGAATTAACCCATAGACAAAGCCCACTGAGTTTCTCGCCGGATCTTCTCAGTGAGTTGCGTTTCCGATTCGGCGGTAGATTCTGCGAAGCTCTGCTCTTGTTAGGGCCAGTGTTAGCAATACTCCGGTTTGAGGCCCGTGAGCTCGCCTACACGTTAGGGTCATCAGCTTAGGTAGGAAAAAAAAGTAGATTGATAACCGGGTCTAATGTTGACATGCTTCATTTAGTATTTACTATGCATAACCACGCTAAGAGTATCGAGTGTCATGTTTACCTCAGACATGTGAACAAGCCAAGCACGCTCAGCCCTTGTGGTCACGAATGACAACGGTATACCGATATGGGTTCATATAGACGTGTGGTTGACTTTAAAGGTCAAAACACTTTGGTCAAATAAATGAGTGAAAGTTGCTATGATGGTATTTCCTGAGGTTTTCACTAGTCGTTACACGGTGCTCATTTGCAATCCGTGATCACGAAAATTGTAACGTATGCGAAACGTTAGATTTGCCGTAAATCTGCCTTTCCATTCGCTAATATACTGATAGCTATCGAATTTTATTAAATACTAGCTGACCCGGCAGACTTCGTAGTGCCTCAGTCGATATATAAAAGACCTAAACTTTCGTATAATAAATAAACTTAAGTAAATAAACCTAAAACAAAGGGAATCCGACAGACGGGGGGCAGGCACATCAAAGGCAAAACAAAATTGTTATTTTTATTTTATTTCGAGCATTTTCATATTTATCTACCTTTTAAACCTTCTCTGGATTTCCACAAATAATTCAAGACCAAAATTTGGCAAATCGGTCCAGCCGTTCTCGAGTTTTAGCGAGACTAACGAACAGCAATTCATTTTTATATAGGTATAGAGATTTGTATGTGCCGTAAAATAATCTTAGAATATATCGTGGGGTAAACAACTATTTGGTTTAAGCAACATTTTTCCAACTTTACAGGAGAGTCATTTAAAGCTTACAATTTGGAAAAACAACATAACATTACTTCTTCAACTATTTCAATGGAGTAAACTTGATTGAAGTTCAATTAAAACATCATACTGTTCATCCTAATACCAAATAAAACGCACTTTTATTAACAAATATAAATGTTGCGTATTAAGCGAACTTTCATTTAAACCACATAGCCTTTCTTTCACCCCCCGATATGTAATATTGATAAAAATGTCATACGGACTTTTAGAGCTATCGCTGCGTTTAAATCATTCATCCACAGTAATATTACTTGACTGTCCCTTTCGTTCTGATTCTTTTCTAAGTGTGTGACATACTCGTACACAAAGCCAGTCGCAACGGTTAGTCAAACTAAATTAACACAGCATGATTTTATTCCGTAGAGTTGCACAAAATTTGGTATATTACTTATGTTGTGTAAAAGGGGGAAATGGTAAATGAAAATTTAGTCAATTTAGGGAAAGCTTAAGAATGCATATCTTAAGAAACTTTTAAACGAAAGCCTCGTCGAGGTTTGTCGTAATCGTAACTAAAACTTCTGATTTACGTCAGGGAAGAAGTCCAATAGTAGGTGATAGAAGAAGTTTTGAATTTCTCATTAGAATCGCGAGGGACGCCGGAATGCCGGTCATCGGCGTTTCAACCGTTATCTCCTAGCCGTTGTGTTGTTTAATAAAGCTCACCCGAATAGATCCACATGCATCATCGGTATGCTGCCCTTCGATTAGAACCAGCGCGAGTTGTAAGTTTCTACTTAAACTCATCCCGGTTGCTTTCGTAAAACCAGGGCGTGCAAAGCGCGAAGACGTTTTTCTTAGGATGTTTCATTCATTACCGAAGTAACATTTTATTTTTATTTATTTTTTATTGCCCTTGTAGGCAGATGAGCATACGGCCCACCTGATGGTGAGTGGTTACCGTCGCCCATGGACATCAGCAATGCCAGGGGCAGAGCCAAGCCCCTGCCTACCGCTTAATACTCTCCTCTTCGTTTGAAGAGGGACACGTCATAGCGGGAAACACCGTGGAGGGGAGCTCATTCCATAATATAAATATTGTTGGCTATTTCTGCACGATGCATTGGAGCTTTATAAAAGAAACGACAAATGCTCAAGGAGAAATTTTGAATAGAACCGTTTTCTTAAGGTCACATGACGTGAGATACACACGGTCATAACACGGCCACCCCGGTCGGAACCTGCGTAGAAAGGAGCACGCTGACTCCAAGGACGACGGCGTGCCCGGCGGTTGTTCACCTCGGCAACAAGAATGCGCGGGATCGCGGGAACTGATTGCTTGCGGTCCGGGCCAGTCGACAGTCAGCTTAGAATACTACATTCCGTTAGTACGCAGCGCAAACTTATCTTCCTGCTTGGTTTTTGTTCTCTACTTCTGGTTTAAGTATTGATCGACATGTACGAATTGACTTACATCAAAACTAAGTTGTCTACTTTATCTTTCGTTATCAAATTTAAGGCCGTTTTTTTTTGTACAGCGTTATAGATACCTACTGATTCTTACCGACGAAAATATAATATGTTTGAAGTCATTGTGGCCTAAAGGATAAGACGTCCGGTGCATTCGTATGTAGCGATGCACCGGTGTTCGAATCCCGCAGGCGGGTACCAATTTTTCTAATGAAATACGTACTCAACAAATGTTCACGATTGACTTCCACGGTGAAGGAATAGCATCGTGTAATAAAAATCAAAACCCGCAAAATTATAATTTGCGTAATCACTGGTGGTAGGACCTCTTGGGAGTCCGCACGTTGTAGATGTCTATGGGCTCCAGTAACCACTTAACCCCAGGTAGGCTGTGAGCTCGTACATCCATCTAAGCAATAAATAAAAAAAACGAAACCACGAAATGGTTACGATAATTTCAAAATTTAATATTTCGCGTAAAACTATGGCCGTTGCTAATTACTGATGAAGCGGCAGAGTATTGAGAGTTTTATTAGTTGTCTTACCTTCTTTTTAACAGGGTAGTCGCTATCAAAATAATATCAGCCATGTTTCAAATTTGGAAATTACATTCAAATAGACTGCCTAGGTCGAGAGCTCAACTACAGCCATAAAAACAGATGAATAAATAATTAGGTATTACTTTTTGCTTAGCATAGCACACTTGCAAAAAACATATGTTAATAAATTATTTTAACATTTTTAGGTCGATTTTATCGGTCACGGTTACATAATTATATTATTACATAAATAGGTACCACTCATGATTCAAAAAACAAAAATTATTTATAACAAATTCCACTTTCGTGACATGACTGAATTGGTGGTGTTGTAATTACTGCCCTTGACTACTGGGCTTGGTCGGGTAGTAGGTCGGCAGGGTCGTAGATTCCATTTACACATCGGAAAAAAATCGTGTGATAAACAGGTTTGTTTGCTCTTGGACTGGATGTTTAATATCTGTATCTGTAACATTTGTATTTATTTATAACTATTTAAGTACGTATGTACATCAGTTTCTGGCTCCTACAGTACAGGGAATCATATTTGAGGCCAGATGATCAAGTGTATAAAAATTTATCTTCAAAAACATTAACTTTCAAAGACTACAAAGATGTTCCATGACAATCCGTCAAACATCCTATTTTTATTAATATGAAAAAAAAACATACTGTAGTCATCTAAAGAAATCGTCCTGTATTACGAATCCCTCCCCTATTTTTCAATTGAAGATTGTCTTAATAGCCATTAAGTTATCCCGTTTTTGTGTGTAGTTGTAGACTTTAACGCTACAAATGAGTTAAAAATAATAATTACAAAGCAAAGTTTTCGCCTATTACCGTGCTATGACTATGCGTTGAAGTATCGACGTTTTTTTTGCCAATTCTATAGCTTGACGTCATCCGCTAAATTTGATTTCTACAATAAATAAAAACAGCTATTGATCTTTGCCTTTTGAAAGTGGAGTTTTTGGTTGTTTTTTTCAAAAGCTCACGTGAATTTACATCGACTATTTCGCGAGCGCTCGTCTCTTAGTCGAAACTCGAACTTAATCATTGATGCCTCAAGTTTTTTATTTAATTTAAGTACAAACTATATCGTTTTGTAACTGATATTTTTTCTAAAAAAGTGTTTTTTTTTTTATTCCATGATAACAATACACTTTCTGTATAGCTATTATTATCTTGGGGATTGTTATTATTATGAGTTTGTGGCTTGATATTGAACTGGAATAATTGCGACTCTTGAGGCCTTTATGTCATTCTCCTATCCTCTACTTTTCATTTCTAAATACCGTCCGTAAGTGAAACTCGATAGTGTTTGGAGATGTGGGAACATAGACATTCTGTTCCGGGTACCCTTTGCCCAAGAAGTTTATCGTTGTCTTAAGACTTCAAACCTCCAAAGTTTGTTATGCATAGCCTCAACTTCCTCCATACAGAATTATGGATGAATTGGTGAAGCTTCAGTTGTTGGGTTTCATGGTGCGTGTTTTACATAAAACCTTTACATAAATGAATTTTGAAATTCGAAATGTACATTCATCAAATTAAGCTATTAAATATGACTAGTTTGGAGGAAAAAAATAAGAAATGTATACGTACATAATAAGGGCTGTAATATAACAATTTCGGTTTGATGATTAGGGCATTGTGAGCGGCGAAAAAAATGTATATGTATTAAAGCGAATATAATCCAGTAAGGGATTGTTGAGCAATACGGGCGAGATTCAAGAGCACTTCGTATAATTAATGCTTTTAAATCGGGGACTACACGGTATGAAGGCGACACAAAAATATTAAATATTATGGAAACCAGTCCCATACTTCTTACAATTAAATGCTTAGCAGACTTCGGACTCGGATGTGATCGATTTTATCAAATTGCGTCGGTGTAGCGGTTAGCAACTGGCAGCGAGCGTTTAATTCGTTAATCGTTTGTCAGTTAATTGTTTCCTTTGAGCGTCACGATCCATACTCAATAACTAAGGGCATTTCAAGTTTGTTATTCTTAGAAAGATAACGACTGATTGTTTCATAAACAAGATAGAGGATCATCACATCTGCGATATACGCACTAAATCAGATGTTTACCTAACATTCGAAATAGACTAAAAGTACTATGTTTTAATTTGATTGCTGTAGCTTTATGGAGCATCTGCTGAATTAGATACTTGAAACTAAGCATGGGGAATGTTCTTATTTGTTTACGCAAATACATAGAAGTGATCGTTTCTAGAAGCTTCTGGAATTATTTGAAAGGGTGGAGGTGATCGAGCTCACGATCGACCTGGCGTTAGGAAATTACTGGAGTCGAAAAACATCACGACGTGATTACCGACACCAGCTTTGAGACATTGGGTTAAAATCTACGGAATCTGGTTAGCCACATGATATTACAAATACAAAAAACCATCATTGAAACAGATCCTTAAATTATACATACATATAACTACCCCAATTGCTTCCATGTTCTTTTTGATGTAATACAGCGTTTGAATAAAACAATGAAAGGAGAACCATGTCAGTAGGCAATACGTGCAGGTGTAAGAACATATAATGAGTATTAATGTGAAAATCGTGAGGTGAATTTGTTTTAGACCATTAACAACAGTTTGGCGGTCGAGACTCGGACGAAGCGTCGCGTCGGTGTCGTTTTGAATAAATCACTTAACTTTTACATGAGTCGTCTATTATCAAAGGTGGCAATCTGTGCATTTGGACAAAAAAATGTTATTGATATGTCAATACAGATTGATTTGAATATAATCGTCTCCTTCAAAGAATACGGTTCAAAACCTGCATTAAATAAAGGTTAATACTTAACTTGTTATTTATCTAAGATGTCGTTCAGAAGAGTTTTGTGACTGCCAATGGAATACAAAGTCAATAATTCGTTTTTCTGATTTACCAATAATTGTCCAAAAGTCACATTGCCGGCTATGATAATAGTCGACTCACATGCTTTATCTATAACTAGCGACCCGTCCTCGCTTCGCTTCGGAAACTGTATTTTATTATTGATTTCTCCACTATTTAATGGATGTTATTATACATATAAACCTTCCTCTTCAATCACTCTATCTATTAAAAACCGCATCAAAATCCGTTGCGTAGTTTTAAAGATTTAAGCATACATAGGGACAGAGAGATATAGGGACAGAGAAAGCGACTTTGTTTTATATTATGTAGTGATATGTATAATTTAAATGCTATATTGCTATTGCTAAATTTAAATGCTGATATTCTATTAGGCGCAGTACTGACAGATAGAAAAGATACCGGGGTCGTGTTCACGGGACAAAATCGTAATGCAAAAATCAAACGCGTAAATTGTATTATAAATTTTCATTTTATTTGTGATCGTTGGCCGTATTGTGATTTGTGGACCCGCAAGGGACCGCGTCCCTGTCCTGGTGAAACTGGAAAGGCCTCCGGGCCACCAGCAATCCTTCAATCATAAAAAAAAGGGACCGCGTTGCAAATATCTATTATCAATGAATGCAACTTTCAGATTTAACGTTGCGTACTTTTTAAAATTTTGCTATTTTTGTTTTGTTTTTTAATTTTAAAATCTAATGAAATCGAATCCATAAAAACTGACTTGTAGGCAGAGAACGAATAGAAAAAACTACCGAAACCTTTCTTTCGATTATTTCGTGTTTTTCTTGTTCTTTAGAAAAAAAGTTGACGTCAATTATTTATGTAGTTACTAAAATTACGTAAAATATTACGTCGATGGACATAGTTGGTTGTCGCACTGCGCTGGTGTCTCGGTCAGAGAGCTCCTTACGCAATGACTTGTGAAACCGATGTGATGTCTATAAAATTCACACTTGAGCGGAGTTCGGATATAATATACCGGAAATATAAACTTTTTTTCAGATAAACGAGTGACTAATAAATTTATGGTTTTGTTAGTTAAATTTACATTAGCGTAACTAATTAAGGGAAAAAACATACATAATGGAGGTTAATGTTGTGTTAAAGAAAACGCGGCGTCGATTTCATTGTTGTGCTCGTCTGAGATTTTACATAACAATTACAGATTGTTTATTTTTGTTTAGGAGTTATGTGATTAACCGTCACCCACGCTGTTTAGTCTGCAGCGAAAATATAATGTACCCAATAACGTATACATTGCGGGGCCAGTATTCGGTGTTGAGAAGTGGTTTATTTGGCCCGTGGCCAGGCGACGTGACGCCGACCCGACACTGCCGAAACACGATTGATCTTTCTTTCAATGTCAATCTTACTGGCCGACCTACATAATGGCATGAGACTTGATTTGCAAATGAAATATCTAAAGAAAATAGACGCGTGCTTTCAGATTTTATTTTATTTTAAATCACTATACTCTATTGTAATAAATACATGCGCTCCAAGAGATAGCTGTGAAAGTTACTAAAATATCTTGAAATTAGAAGTTATCAGCGGTATCGCGACCGTTCTTTTTATAATTATTTAACAATATTAAAAATACGTTGCATTTTCCCGGAATATTTATCCATGTTTGATCCATAAATTACCAGTCGATTTGTAGGTCCGTTCGCATGTAAAGTTATAAATCATCGAACACACTGTATTAATACTTGGCGTTGTTCGAGTCATGTCATTAATCATGGTAAGAGTATCCAATGCGCTAATTAAGGCTACAAACTATCTTTCTCAGTAATATCATTCAAAGCTAACTAACCATTTTATTGTGGTTATGTAGCAAATTTATAAACATACGATCTTTCATAATATTTTGAATCTATACTAATATTATAAAGCTGAAGAGTTTGTTTGTTGGAACGCGCTACTCTGAGGAACTACAGGGTGATTTGAAAAATTCTTTCAGTGTTAGATAGCCCAATTATCGAGGAAGGCTATATAACATCACGCTAAGACCAATGCAGGCGTAGCACCAATAAAGAATGCTTCAAAATCGTTTTTTTTTTCCTTTTGAAAGCTTCCACTGCGTGCGTTGCGAAAACGGTTAAAGTTTTGCTAAAGTCATGTATGAGAGAATTGTTCCCCTTTAAAAGATCTTAAAAATAGTTTGCGACAGCATATGTCTATATGTTAAACTTGGCTCACTATAACGTTTTTTATGCTAACCAAATTTGTTCTAAAATAAAGCATTACTTATTTAATTAACTATTTTAATATTCCATTATTTATTTAACTATTCCACGCGGACGAAGTCGCGGGCAAAAGCTAGTAATATTATTAATTAGAAGTAAAGATTCAATGTGTTGTTTGTGTGTTGTTAATTGTCTATGGAAGTCGAATGAAAATACAGTGTATACTACCGCTCTCATCATCTCATCTGCCATCTGCTCACCCATTGACACGAGACCGTAGTCTCAATTGCATCCCTTCGAAATGGAACGGATGACTGCTTTGCGGCAAAAATAGACAGTTTTTTTACACGGATTAACAAAAGATATCCCTTCCCTTATGAATTAAACTAAAAAAATACCTATGCAATACAAAGTTTGTTTCACTATATTATTTAATTTATTTCATAAAAAAAATTGAATTGAAAAACAAGAACATTGGAAGTTTAATAAAAAGCTGCTATCAAATTCTTATACGTACTTTCCAATGTTGAATGTTGAATACGCTAATGTGATCTCAGTTTATTTTAATTTTCTAATGATATTAAAGTCGTTTGTCGTATGAACCATTTCAATTTCATTCCAAACATTTCTTTCTTAAAAATCTATAATATAATACTCGTAATGATAACAAATGAAATTTATTGGTTCAGAAACGCGCTCGTAAAATAGAAATAACAGTTCCATTTCAACATTCTCACAGTCATTCCGATAATGAGAAATACAATTTTAGAAAAATGAACTCATTAGCAACGGCTACTCTGTTGCATAGGATGCGGTCGGATTGACATTCCGTCGTATATTCTATCTTCCGGTCATTAGCCGGTGTCGTATTGTATTCTGAAGAGACTTGTGGTCCGGATGGTAAGGTTTTACTGTAGAATAAACAAGGTTTATGTTAATTATTAAACGCTCGGTACCTGCTAATTGATTTGTCTTGAAAATTAACTATAGTTTTAATATTACTAGTGGTCCCTCAGTAGTCGAAATTCGACTACATAATTATTGATTAAAACTATAAGTTTGAACATCATTATGGTTCTATGGTTACAGACTTTATTTCTGTAATCACAGATTTCTCCAAGAGTACGCTACAAAAAAATAGTATTAAAGACTAACAATATTAATCTATTAATAAGACTGGAGACCTTGCAGATAGCAGTAACTATAGGCCTATCTCACTAGCTACTGTTATATCCAAGGTGTTGGACAGCATGCTTAACTTTAAACTAAATAAATATGTAAATCTTCATGATAACCAATTCTGATTCCGTTCAGGTTTGTCGACAGAGAGTGCAATCTTAAGTCTTAAGCATGCTGTCAAATACTACACGCGGCGAGGAACACCTGTTTATGCCTGCTTTCTTGATCTGTCCAAGGCGTTTGATTTGATTTTCTATGACCTCTTGTGGAAAAAGTTGGAAAATATTAAACTACGCACGGAAATAAACAACATTCTCAAGTTTTGGTATGGGAACCAGATCAACAATGTGCGATGGGCTGCGGCTTTGTCTCTTCCGTATAGGTTGGAGTGCGGGGTGAGACAAGGGGGGTTGAGCTCGCCTACGCTCTTCAACCTGTATATGAACGAGCTGATCGGCGAGCTCAGTAGGACCAGGATTGGTTGTTTCATAGACGGGGTGTGCGTAAACAACATCAGCTACGCAGACGATATGGTGCTGCTGAGCGCGTCTATCTGTGGCCTAAGGCAACTTGTTTCTTTGTGTGAGGGATACGCCAAATCACACGGTTTGGTGTANCAACCTGTATATGAACGAGCTGATCGGCGAGCTCAGTAGGACCAGGATTGGTTGTTTCATAGACGGGGTGTGCGTAAACAACATCAGCTACGCAGACGATATGGTGCTGCTGAGCGCGTCTATCTGTGGCCTAAGGCAACTTGTTTCTTTGTGTGAGGGATACGCCAAATCACACGGTTTGGTGTACAACTGTAAAAAGGCGGGAAACAATGGTCTTTGAGACCAGGGGTGGGACGCATGATAAAATACCTCCCGTAGTACTCAACGGAACGCCATTGACAAGAGTTTATAAATTTAAATATCTCGGCCATGTGTTGACCCCTGATCTCAAAGATGATCAAGATATTGAACGAGAGCGGAGAGCGTTGTTGGTTAGAGCAAACATGATAGCTCGCAGGTTTGCACAGTGTTCACTTGAAGTCAAGGTCACCCTCTTTAGGGCCTACTGTACTAACTTTTATACGTGCAGCTTGCGGGCTGGATATACTCAAAGATCGTACAACGCTCTCCGTGTTCAATATAATAACGCGTTTAGGGTGCTGGTGGTGCTGCCCCGCTTTTGTAGCGCATCAGGAGTGTTTGCAGACGCGCACATAGATTGTTTTTACGCTACCATGCGTAAGAGGTGTGCATCTCTGGTAAGCAGAGTGAGGGCCAGCTCCAACAGTATCCTGAGCATGATCGCAAGCAGGCTGGACTGTGTATACATGGGTCGCTGTGGTGCCATCTCCCATGGGATGTTACGACAGTAATTCATTGTGATGTAAATATAACTACTAACATAGGTGTAAGTCTTATTAACAATTTATATGAGTCATGGTTACTTGCCATAAAAACATTATTATTATTAATATTATTATTCTCATTTTGACCACATACTTTACCAGTAAACAAAAGAGCGTGTGTCTGTGTCATATACATGGTAGTGTGTGTAATGTTTTCTTTATTGATTTATGTATTTTTATGTATAATTTAAAGAAAATATTAGCATTCTGCACTCCTTCTCTATATTTAGCTATAAGTTTGGGAAATTTCATACTCCTCGGTCCGTGTAAAAAGGGATACAAAGTTTCTGCTTCACGTATTAATATATAGATTTACGTACGGTTATTATGAAGATGGTACTGCTATCGGTATTACAGAATTGAGGTATTAAAATGAAACTTTGTTCAGAAACAATTTTTATCATGTATTTTTATTTATTAAATTATCCAGTAAATGAGGCGAGCAACTCACAAACTTATCTTAAATTTATTTAAAAAAAAAACTTTCTATATCGATTTAATCTAATGTTCATTATAAATAACCGAAAATATTTAAATCACAGAGTTTCACTTCGAATAATTGATAATAAATGTTAATTCGTCATCTCTTTATTTTTTAATTTCACGAAATAAAACGAAACTAGGTGACGTTATCAACATTATACGATTAGCACATTCATATTTAGGACGCCGACTGTTCATAAGATAATATTATTATTCATACAAAACTGCTTAGATTATTATCTTTAGTGCTAAGCTTGGGAAAAAGTTAACGCCGTTGTGCATTCAAAACTACAAATTTTGTTGCGAAAAATGTTGTTCAAAACTATTATAATTTGGTCAATGTTTTTTTTTATTGCTTAGATGGATGGACGAGCTCACAGCCCACGTGGTATTAAGTGGTTACTGGAGCCCATAGACATCCACAACGTTAATGCACCACCCACCTTGAGATATAAGTTCTAAGGTCTTAGTATAGTTATAACGGCTGCCCCATCCTTCAAACCGAAACGTATTACTGCCTCACGGTAGAAATAGGCGGGGTGGTGGTACCTACCCGTGCGGACTCACAAGAGGTCCTACCGCCAGTAATTACCCAATTTATAATTTTGCGGGTTGATTTTTATTACACGATGTTATTCCTTCACCGTGGACATTTGTTAAGTACGTATTTCATTAGAAAAATTGGTACCCGCCTGCGGGATTCGAACACCGGTACATCGCTAGATACGAATGCACCGGATGTCTTATCCTTTAGGCCACGACGACTTCAAAATATTCCATTATAAAACAATTCCAATAATTGCAATAATAATCAATTACACTAATAAACATAATAATATTATAATAAAATTCAAATGTCAAGTCAATCAAAAAAATAATCAATAATGAACAGTTTCAACTTCATAAACACAAATAGGTACATATGGGCTTAACTGGGTGATGGCCCGCTTACCTACATATTTGGTATGTAATCTTAATAGGCAGAATATTCAAAGAGCTAAACAAATACAAGTAATTAGAAGTGTAATACGAAGCAACACAAATCGAACAACAAATACGTAATGGTTATCTATACTATAATATTATAAAGAGGAAAGATTTGTTTGTTTGTTTGTATTGAATAGGCTCCGAAACTACTGAACCGATTTGAAAAATTCTTTCACTGTTTGTAAGCTACACTATTCCCGAGCGACATGGTCTATAATATTTTTTGAAAAAAATTAGGGGTCCTTACTAAAACTCCAATAATGTAACCCAAGGTGTAAAAAAAATACCTAAAATTTTTGTTCATGACCCGAGCGGAGCCGGAGCGGGCCGCTAGTCATGGGAATAAACACTTAGGGCTTTGATGTAGTTGTCGTTAGCAAAAACTTTACTTTGTCGTAAATTGAAAATAAAATAAAAGGGAATTCACACGATCCTTTCGAATGGCGGTTGTTTGATACGCGTGGGAAGGGTTCATGTATTTCCAATGGGATTTAACAACGAAATGCTGTGTGTTTAGATATAGTTTTTGCTGCCCGTATACTAATCTAATGTTAGCGCTTGAAAGAATTGAAATTAAGTTCGAATTAACGAAGTTAAATATCTTTTAATCAAGCTTATCTGCAGTACAAAATTAACACATCAACAAAAAGATATGGGGTTCGGTGGCGAATTGACTTGACGAAATCGGAACCGTTATAATTTAATACTGTCATCTATAAACTAATTCTATAAATGGGAAAGTTTGTGTTTGGAAATGGCCGAATCGATAGCATATATGCCTTTTAACAAAACTAAGTAGATATGTTGATATAACTTGACCACGTGTCTCTAGATAAGTGACTGTATTCACGATATACCTATCTGTGGAAGGTTCAAATTAACTCTTAACTGCAATCCACATTTGACCTAACTGACTTTCTCAGTGATATGTTTATTTATGCTTTTAAACTTTTAAAAATCAATAAAGTCTTAGCGTCAAGAATAGAATTATATTGAATACAGTAAGACAGTACCAAATTTGTATTGTCATTTACAATGGGCAAGAAAAATAATAATTAAAAAGATAATAACAAATTAAACAACTTCATTCGATTATTGCAATAGAACAAAAAATATTCCATTGAAATTCTGGGCTCGATATAGAAATCACTACATTACGTGATACTAGAACTCTTTGTAAATTCTCCATAAAATAAGCACGAACTTTATCAGACTTCAATGTCAGTCTGCCTTTTCGATGAACCACGGATGAAATTGAATTGTTCCGCTTATTATGATATTGATCACGCAACTCCATACACGTAATGTGCGATACATACCTACACAATATTTCATTAAATTTGTATCAAAGTCATCGAGAAGATTTACCTTTTTTATACATTTATTTAATACACTATTTATCTACTTTATTTGTGTGATTTTTATTAAGTAAATAAATGTAAGGCCTTGTTTTAACAAGGAAGGAGCAAGTTTCATACAAGCTTCATTTCCTCATTCCTATCTTTTTTACGTATTGTTCGCTTTTTTGTTACAGGCTCGATCCTCCATCATCACAGACACAGTTCCAAATGGAGAATAAAAAGGCAGCGCCGGCAACACAACAACCTTTTACACATCAACATCTTATGGCACATCACGTACACCCTAATGGGATGTATTCTCAACACCATCCGCAACTATCAGCCCACCTCACGTCTACACAAACAGATCAAATACCACCGAATGGCGTCATGCATCAGTTATTACAAAGTCAGTATCACTCAAATTTAGACGCACGATCGCCACTATTAGAAAACAGACATGAACAGTATGGCAGTGCGTATAGTCAAAACCAAGATTACGGAAGACAATATGGAGTCAATGATAATTACAACAATTACCAGCAGTCACCTCCAAGACCCGAACGATCTGAAGTATATCTAGATCATAATGTAAATAGCTCACTCAACCAAAATATATCAGCAGGCTACAACGTTGAAGTTTATCAAGATTATTTAAAACGCAACCCACCGAAAGATTCAAACCAAATTTACCAAAACCATCAGCCTACGTATAGACCGAATGCAAACCAATACAGCTCTAAACCATATTTACCATACTCTAATAGAATAGGGCCCCAAAGCAATACAGAGTTGTTACGAAAACAGTACAACGAAATTCAGCAGATGAAATTGCAGCAACAAATACACTATCAAAACCAGGCACAGATGCATCAACAACAAAAGTTCGCTGAGCGACAACTTCTTTTACAGCAAATCCATGGGGTTCAGCCACCTCCCAATTTACAAAATAGTATATATTCAGATAGTTCTTACCGTGATTTAGATAGATATAGTTCTAAAAATGATTATAAGGATTATAGCAGTCCAGAAACACCAAAAGACATAGAAAAGTATGAGAAGAACAATGACTATCGCGAGGTGGAAAATCGTAACCGTCAGTACCAAGAGCCTCAGTGGCAACACAATCAACAAACAGAATACAGAGAACAACATGAAGTTCACAAAAGGCTAGCAGAAGGAGACAAAGGAATCAATAAACCCTCAAATTCAGCTGGTCAAAATCAAAAAAATAACGTAGTTTCCCCTATGAAGTCAACAAGCGAGTCCAGTTCTCCAAGTGTGAAGTCACCGTCTTCAGAGAGTCGGAGAAGTAGCAGCGGAACCCAAGCACTGAGATCACCAACAGCTCAACGAATACCATCTGCCCCGGTAACAGTAGCCGGTATTTTGTATAAACAAGGATCGGATGGCCTAAAAGTATGGCGCAAGAGATGGTTTGTGCTATCCGAATACTGCTTATTTTACTATAAAAGTAAGTACCATATTCTATTAAGCATTCTATTCTATTGACCTATTAACTTCAATAGCACCATTCATTACTAATACTCCTATTTTTCAGGTCAAGAAGAGGAAAAGTTACTGGGGTCCGTTTTGTTACCTTCATACAAAGTGTCCGTTTGTACCGCAGAAGACAAAGTACTCCGAAAGTTTGCGTTCAAATTAGAGCATGCGAATATGAGAACGTATGTACTGGCAGCACCCGACCAAGAAGCCATGATGAAGTGGATGAAGGCTTTGACGATGGCCGCGGTCATGCAAACTCCCAAGTAAGATAGCCTATGAGGTCATACGTAATATAGAAACTATAACCATCGTTTCACTACCATTTCGATTCAGGTCAATGATCTAATCCGTACAGCAGTCAATTTCAAATTCGTTAAATTTAAAACCCGTAGTAGCATAAGGGTAAAAAGCTTTTTTGCATCAAGCATTCCGACAATGCCCGTTTTCAAATGACGCAGCTGTAGGGAAATACGTACTCAGCACGTGTTCACGAACAACTTCTGCGATGAAGGAATAGCATCGCGCAATAAAAACAAATTCGCAAAATTTTAAAATTTCTCTATTTTTGTGTATTAGATGTCGAGTATTAAGCTATGTAGCATTTGTGGTGTGATGTCAGTTCCGGTAATCAACTAACGCAAGGTCCAATGCTTACCCCCGATAAATAAAAATAAAATATAGAGTTCATTGTAGTACATTGTAAATGTATTTTTATTTTCAGCGATCCACCACACAGTCGAAACGATTTGTCCACTACCAAAGCAGAGGTGAGTATTATAGATATATAATGACGTATTTTGTATGTATGTATGTATACACAGTATTGTTAGACTTTGTTGTGCCCTTGGAATTGTTGGTATCCATGACTCACTCACTATCAGATGGGCCGAATGATCATCTGACTACAAAGACAAAAAACACAAGCTTACATATTAAAATATTAAAGAAAAAAAGCTATTTACTTGGATACATAAAGGAGTTCATATCGCGTCGATTAGTTCGATATACTAAGAGCCTAGAATACTATTATTAGATGAAAGATTATTTGAACTTTAAAAAGATATTCTTTTGTGACAGAGGTAAAGTTAATTAAAGCTAATTCTACTTTACAGGACGGCGAAGATATACCGATGTATGCGAATGCACCACCAAAACCTAGACGCTCCAACGAGGGATTCAATTCGCCAAGCCCGGATATGTAAGTATAGTGAATGTGGATTGCATTGTATATTGTATATAACAACTATACGTCGATAGCATTTTTTTGACAAACACGAAAATTTACAGGTACGATCCAAATTATGACCTACTCAAAAAACCGGCGTCGCATTACAGCCAAAGCATCAGTCACATACGAAACCAAGAACACAACTACTCGAGCACAACTCAAGACCAGATTTATACACAAAGTCCACAGTCACCGTCGCAACAACAACGCACACATCACCAGAAAAGACCATACGATTCGCACAATCTCTCGTTGCCATTAACAAACACCGCAATGGATAGATTAGAGAACGAGCCGAGCACGTCAACGAATGATTTTAACTCTCGGTCTTTTGATAGGAGTCGAGGAATGCAGCACCAATCTCAGGAGCAGCGCAATAAAAACGAACAAATTTACGAGCGGCAACCGCAAAAGAATCCGTTCTTGCACGAGCCAACCCCGAAAACGGGTAGCTCGTATAATATCGATATGAATGCGCCGAATCAAAATTATCAGACGAGAGGAAGTGATATACCACAATCGGGTAATAGAGATGATCATTCAGGAGTGAATTTGACGCCGAATCCGGTTGAGTCCGCCAGAGATTTGTATGGAGAATTAGATTCTCGGGTGAGTAGATCTAATAGCGCAGCCAACGAGCGGCTATTGATGGAGAGGCGAACTCCTGACGCGTACGGTAGATCTACGACCATGTCGTCCTACAACAAAGAGAAGACGGGAGACTACGAGGATATATACGGCATTTACGGAGTGGAAAACGATTATGGTAAAATGACCACTAAATCGTCAAGCATTAATGAAACTAAAGATAATGCCAGCAGTCACCAACATCAGTTGCAACACAATGTAAGTCCCTATAATTATACTATTACTCGTAATATCTGTTTTAAGGTTTAGTGCCCCTCACTCCTATACAGGATATAATTCTCGGTAAATTACAGTATTTATTTCAGTCTTCTCGAGTCGTAGACATAAATAAAACTATTTTAAGGGTTTCGAACGGTACTTTACGGTTTTCGAAAACCATAAAGTGGTCGAGAAACATCGCAAATAATCTAATATACGCAAATAATAACAAACACGATATTAAACTTTAGAGTAATTTTAATTATATCTGTATTAGTCTCTTCATGAGATATTGTAATAAATTTGATACTGATCTCAGCTTTTTGCCATTGAATTAATTTAAATTACTTTCTTTGATTCTTAAGACGAATTTAATGCATTTTAAATATAAAACGAACTTGAAATTTAGACGATTAAAAATTGAACTTTTTTAGGTTCAAGAGAAAACCTTTAGTGGCCCGTCAGTTCTGAGGAAGAAAAAAATGCAATCGAGCGGTATCCAACCACCGATGCCTAGGCCTCATAGTGCTGATTTTCTCGAATACGAAGCGAAGAATGAAATGAAAAATAAATCTATGCCAACGAGGACAGCCCACGATCAAACTCGGCAGCCGCAAAGACCAAAATCTAGTCTCGACATCAATTCTTACTACGACCCCAGCTCCGAGACATATTATTCGGAGGAGAGCTACGCCGAAAAAATGCGGCAGTCGGTCCAATATTTACAACAAGGAATGAGGGCTCGTAACATGGAGATACCTTTGGCGAAGTACGCAAGTGGCCTCGCCCAAAAGCAGTTGAGCACCGCCTATTCTCAAATCACAAATCATAACTACAACCCTGATTTGAATACGACGAATAGGCTTAGTCGTGATCAGGTCAGTCATAGCTCGAAGTCGGACGTGGAAGCTATGAACTCTAATTGGACATTGAAAGAAAAGAATGCCGAAAATCAAAAAGACTACATGAACAGAAGTGGAAGTGTAATGAGCGATGGATCTAATGCGAGTGCAATGGTCAAGGATGCTAGGTACGATCCAAATGGCGAAGGATTTTTGAGGTCTGCCAGTGCCAGGCTACCGTCAGCAACGGAAAAGGAAGGCGATAAGAAAGTGCAACAGGTACAGATACTTATTATAGGTATAGATTTGATATAATACATTTGAGGCAAAAAAGGTTAAGAGTACTCATAACCATTCTATTCATGTCAAGAAAAGAAAATAGTCTTAAGCGATTTTGAGCTTAAAATAATAATAATAAATAATCAGTTATTGCCTTTCACAGAGATTTAGATTATTACAAGTAAATAAATAAAAGGAACAATTTTGATTGGAATTAATCCATATAAAAAAAGTTTTATCGTATTCAATATTATTTAAAAAAAATTAAAAACGCAATTCAATATGAACTATGAATGTAAGTGTACTTTATTTTTTTGCAGCGCGAAGAATCAATGAAGCGTTTATTAGAATGGAAACAGCGAATGTTACAATCTCCGTTGACGAGAAAAAGTACACCGGCCACAATATCTCTGGCTCGTTCTTTGAATCAAAGTCGACAGTCGCTACGATCTGATCAGTATAAGCCGAAGACATTTTCTAACGCTTCGTACAACAGCTACTCTTCTGATGATGAAGGTGTGTCATTTGTTTTTCCCTACGCCTGGCATGTTCAGTAGCAAATAGTCTTATCCAAGTCTAAGCTCAGTTTAAGGCTTAGATGATGTCCAAATATCAGACTTAAATAGAAGTTACTATAAATACGTTTATACACGTTTTTTAATGTTCTTATAATTGCATGAGATTACGTTATTTATAGAAAAGTTCATTTCCATAGAAGAAGCATGTGACGTATACATTCAATCAAAAATGCTGCTGATAGTAATATTAATGTGTCATAGTAATGTTAAAACATAAATAATAAATATACATTATATACCTTGATTCATCTAATAATGTAGCAACACACAAATGTTTTTTATAATATCAAATTAATATAATAATATCAGCGTTATAATAACAAATAGATAAGAACATATTTTTTTTATTTAACCGTTCTATTATTAAATATGTATATTATTATGTACTGTAGTTAAAGGATTTAGCTTTGCGGAGAGGGACCTTCCTGCCTGCGGGGTTACTGAGCCACTAACATTGTATTTATTACCGGTGATGGGTCCGTCATTGTTATTTACAACGTCAGTAGAATTTAACTATCTAACAGTCGAAATATACAGCACTAACAAACTGTGATGGGAATAAAAATGAATGCAATTCAATAATAAAAATCAGTTATTCATAGAAAATAACTGTAGGTTTCAATTTTGCACCTCAGAGGGAACACCGGGCACTGATCTGCAAAAACCCAGTGAAGTGCAGGCAGGAAGGTCTCACAAAGTGAATGTAACGAGTCCAAATGCAATGCAATCAATAGTACTGCATGCGCCCTGTGATACTCATCATGAAAGTTATAGTGGCGACGGTCAAAATATAACTACTTATGGAGACAGTCCCGAGAATATATATGAAAATATATTATGTACGATTTCACTACCAAACATTAAATTAGATGAAGAAAATGATTATGAAGAAACTGATCGCTTACAACACAATGAAAACGATGTAAGTAGTTTAGATGAGAAGGAAAACGGTTATGAAACACACGAGAGTGAAGCAGAATCGGAAACTCAAGAAGAGTATACAGATAATGACTTAGATGAAGTATTACTGGAATCAGAATGTGAAACTTCTAAAGCTATAGCAATAGAAGGCGATATTTCGAATGATACAAAAGATGAAAATGCACATAGACCAATAACGCCAGTATGTTTCGGAGAAAGCCATTATTTACCGATGAGTCCACGAAAAATGTCAACGACGGAATTACCTCAAACTACATTTCCCTGTCTAAGCGAACTTCGTGTTTCCAATCCTCACAATAATGAAGATAATCCATATGTGGAAATGAATGTCGGAAGTGAAAACGAAGACACGCAAACGTATGAAGTTGTCTGTGTCAATAATGAAAAAAATATGGAACCGGTATATATGGAACTAACTAATGTACGTGATTACGATGCAAAAGAAAATAGCCCAGTCTCTTTAAAATTGTCTTCGGATGTGGCTTCTAATTTTGCTGACACAAAGGAGCAAACATTGAAAAGAGCTTCTAAAATGGCGAAAAAGACTGGAGAAGTCGATGGTTCTGACGCAGAAATTGAAACATTAACGGACACCTCCCTCGAAACTCCATTTAATCGATTTAGTATTTCGGATACATTTCGTCCAGCTTCCTATTACTTGAGTGGGAGCAATTCCGTCCTAGACGTACAAGATGTAACTGAAAATGAGCAGACTTATCCTCCTTTACCGAGTTCGTCACCTCCTTGTGATGAACTATCGGACGATGCCCTATCTAAGTATATTTTAGAAAAGCTCGACCAGTCTAATATGTCAAATGATAATTCTATATTGAAAATGTTAACTACCGAGAAACAGAAAATGAGTACCCTTAAAAGAAAAACTACATCTTTAATGATATATGGTAGTCCTACCTCTATTCACGACACGTTGTCGAGAGGGGAGAAAGTTCGTCACAACAGAGCTACCTTGTTGTCTGAGAGGAATAAGGTAACAAGCTCCCAAGCTTCTTTATTAAAAGATACGGATTATTGTTATCAATCAAGCAGTATTGATACAGATTCGTTAAGAAGCTTTAATGCAGAAAAAGGATCGTCTAGGTTGTCGTTAGAATCAGACATAAGTAGTAAGTTTGAAGTAATACCGTCAAGTGCATCTTCAGAAGTGAACAGCTTAAATGAAAGTGATTTAGCAATAGATTTTAGAAATCCTCACAAATGTAACGACGTGGAAATGATGAACAAAAGACGGCCGCTTTCAGATGATTCACTTTTTGAATTAGTTGAAAATGAGTTCCCAGTTCGCAATGAGACAAATGTCAACGTAGATTTGGATAAATATCTTGACAATTTACAGCCTTGTACTAGTACAAATAGAAAATACACGGGAAACGCTCAAGCAACGGTCCCAACAAATGACGTTTCTTTTATAAAAGACAACGCGGTTCAAGCAGCTCTCCAAAGTAATATACACACTCGATGCTCTAGTACTCCAGTTAGGAACATCGGTGGGCAGATTCCTTCATCTTCACGATCACAAAGCCCGTGCAGTTCTACGAGTATCACTAAAGCACCAATGTCTTACTACAGCAAACAATACAACGAGGAAGAAGATTTAGCAAAAAATCTAAATCACGATGAAACATTAAATAAAATCAAGGAATTTGAAAACGAAAAATCAGTACTTCGGTCTAATCACGATCGTAATGCCTCCTCTTCATCAATAGGGTTCCATAGCCGTGAGAGTTCAACAGAACAGAGTGCACCTTATTACTATTCGGATCTTTCATCACAAGAGCATGTTAATATTCTGCCTACATCTCACTATCTGAAAAATACCAACCTACATCGAAAATTGAACAATCAGCGCCGACGAGGTCCCTTACTTAAGAAAACCGAAATTTCGCACATCCATAATCCAATCAGAAAAAATCAAGTTATGATCTCAGATCAGTCTTTTGATCTTGTCGCAAGTGCAAGAAGCGTTTCAGTAGAATTTTTGAGTGCTGCTGACAAGGATCCGGAAATTGATGTGAAAAATATCTATGAGTCGACTGCGAGAAAACATTCAAAAATATCAGAATCGATGAGTTTAATATCAACCTTGGGTTGCAAAAGTAATTTAAGTAATGCAGAAAGCATTGCAAATAAATCAACCGCTGCGGTTGACCCTAGTTCATTGATAAAACTCTCATCGACCAGCATGTCGTCACATTGTAGTGAAAACTCATCGAATACAGTGTATTATGATGCGGAAGCTGATAATATTCCTTACGAAAATGTGTTGTGCCACGGCGAAAAACATTGGGATGAGGATTCTGTATGGAGAGATAATTTGAGGAGGGTATCACATAGACATGCTCGTTCAATGGATGATTTAGATACTGTACAACCGGATGCAAATACAACTCAACGTAACAGCTTAGATTCGTATGTAACGAATAGTTTGAAAAGAATACAAAAAAACACACCTAAAATTACTCGTAATGTAACATACGTTAATTATACTTTTCATGCACGAACTACTACTGGCGGTCCAAAGATTTTAACAAACCAAAAACAGCAAAAATTAAACGACAACGACGTGTATGTCAGTCTAGCAGAAAACGCAGAACTACCCGAAGAAGATTTGGATGAAGGTGTTTATGAACAATTAGCAATAGAAAACCGTGCTACAGCTGTTGAGCAAAATAAAAAAAGGTTTGAAATTGATAGGGAAAAGCTTAGGCAATGGGATTTGATGTCAAGTGGTCTCATGAAACGGGTAGCAGGGCGTGTGCGTAATATTGACGCGCGTTTGGACACAGGCGAAGTAGCTCGTAATTCGGATACCGGAACTGATAATGCAGGCCGCGAAGGTATCCTCTAACATTACAGTCGCGTAAAATACATTATGTAAGTTTGAAATTTATTTTAATTTTCTGCAAAGCTAGGTCATTTAATTATATATGTAAATACGAAGTATAAAATCATATTTAAGAGAAAGGGGCTTAAACAAGATAAGGTGTACAGCAAATTTAGCATGCCTATAAATTATTGTAAATAAATTTCGCACTCTTTAATTTTTGGTTTGAATACTAACAAAGCTACGACACTTTATCATGTTACAAGCATTTAAATTATTAAATGAGTTAAAATTCATGTTTAATTTACCAAAGATTGTTTTAATTTTACTATTTTTCCAGCTTCTATGACAATGTCAAGTAACTTAGAACAACGCATGAATAACAGTTCAAATAATCAACAAGCATTGTCAAAGAAAGCTTTTGTCGGAAGTAATACTTCAATTGGAAGAAACAACAGAGATACTAATATACCCGTACGCGCTGTGAGTCCAAGGGTGAGATGGGTGGAAGATAAACCACCTGCTGATACCTACGGCTCCCAACAGATGTCGACTTCGCAGCAAAATGTAAGTTTTTGTTAATTAATGCTAATACGGACAATATTGAAAATCATGATGAGTAGCAAAAGTCTTACACTTTGAACAGTACAGTTTTGTGTTACCACAGACAGGCAAAAACTTTCTGTTTGAGCCTGTACGATCTAAGAAAAGAGTCAAAGAGCTTTTTCATGTTTATAGTTATATGCATTGGCTACTGAGGATTCATGGGCAATGACAAGATCACCATCTAGAGCTTCTCAACAGCCAATTAGTGCTGTTAGCCCAAGGGTTCGAAGGAATAACGAGAACAACGAAATGGTATGCATACGAAAATTTGTTTTGTATTATTTGGCTTTGACTGGCATTTTGTTTTTGTTTTTTTTTTTGTTTTGTTTTCTGTAGATTTCATCCTTTTTAGTTTGTAGGGTAGCGAATGTATTTGTTTATTGTTTGTCTCTTAGCAAAGAGGTGTTCAGCAACATGGTCAGATAGATCAATTTGGTGAAATACCAACCGCTGGTGAATTGCTTGGTCGCACACACGAAGAGCTGGTGTTGCTGTTGATACAGTTAAGAAGACGTCACGCAGCAACGCATCGAGCTATAGAACAGTGTTGTACACAAATTAGTAGTATCGAGGTGCTTATGTTTGTTTTTCATTTGCTTATGGTTTTGCATTTTATTTTTATTTATTTATTTATTAGGCACACGATACACATCACAAACTAAAACAATACATAAAAACACAAGTAAAAAGAGACAAAATCTGGCTTGCAACATAAGCCCTGTGCGCACGACCAAACAAGATAAAGTGCTGAATTTGTACACAATGTTCCTTACAGCTACACGACAAAACAACACGATAATTAAAACTAATCTAACTTATAATGTTAGGAAATAATTTTATTTACATTAAACAATAAAATTAAACAATTACACTACTAACCTATTATTAACGTGGAGGATGCCCTTTAACATTTTCATTCATTTCATTTCATTGCATGCTCTTTTGTTTGAATTCAATTAGGGGAAAGAAAAACTCTGGTAATGTTTCAAATCATATTGTTTAATAGGAATGTTTGAGCTCTTTGAAAGCCGCAGAACGAGACGAGAGTCTGAAAAGATTGGAACAACTGAAAATGCAATTGATGGAATTGGAACATCAGTATGAAAAAAGCAAACCTTTGGTCCAGCTAGTGGATAATATGGTGAAGCTGGGCTCATTATATAATCGGCCAGGATCTACTATAGAACGGCTGGAAAGGAACCAGAGACTGAGACAAAAAGTTTTGGCCGAACACGCTTTAGAACAACAAAGGTAATTGAAATTCGTAGATTATTTTATTATTGTTACCTTCAAATACGCTCAAAACACTGAAATTTAAATAGTACTGAGAAATTATAATATATTGGTCTCAAATCATCCTGAACCTACAAGATTTTTTCAAATATCTATGGGGTAGTTTCTAACGTAGCTTATTCTAATGTGAAAATTTTTATTTACAAGATGCAAGTTAAGCCTTGTTGAAAAATTATTTAGTTAAAAACAGTATAACTTAAGCATTCAATAACTAGTAAAACTGCCAATGGATTGAAGGACTTGAAAGATGTTTTACAATAATATATATAAAAAAAAAGACAATAAAAACCTAAACATTCCATATAATGAAACATTTCAATATCTGATCTTTCTGTAGATGGTTAGAGAGTGTGGCTGCAGGCAAGCCCCTAGAAACAGAAGCAGCGAGAGCGAGAGTAGCAGAATTGTGGTCGCTGGAACAGGAACTGGCACACGAAGCCGATATACTGCAAGGATTCAAGTCAAATAAAGATACTATTGAGAATTTGCTATCAGGTCAGTAAACTATATAAAATCTGATCTTTCTTGAATTGCCGTTGAAACTTTTAATTTTACAGGTGAAATTCATTTATAAGCTCACGTTATTTTAACAACACCCACACGAGTATGAAGGCGTCGCTTTAAAATTTCTTTCCCAAAGTGGCCGATAACGCTCCCTTGTGGGCGTTATAGATCTAAAGGGGGGCGGCAAGAGTCCCAGAAAAAAGGGGAGGTTGTGTAGAGGTTTGGGAAGCGATTTGTAATTTCATCTAGGAGGACTCTTATACACCGACTGAGCTCTCGCTATAGTGCTTTTTTAGTATGTGAAATAAAGGGGGCGCTAAAAAATAATTTATCCTCAAAGTGGGCAGTAGACAAAATAAGTTTGGGAGCCCCTGCTTTAAATGAAAACATTGCTTTTACTGGTATTTTTTAATACTCTCAATATTGTAGAGTGCACCAAAAATAAAGCATTGCTTTTTTCAACAAACTAAACAGACTAAGTAATTATCATAGACCCGACTGCCTTACTCTTTAAACTCAATCTTACTTTATGCCAGAAAGTGGCATCAGGATTTGGTACCAACAAGAATAGCATATACATAATATACCATGTCAATTTCAAAATTTCCGTTAAAGTCGCTCATAATGAGACCGAGTCGATTTTTATTTGATTAAGCAAACGGGGAGCGTGTTCACTTTGATGAAACCGAAAATGACATTAGTTGTCATTGGCGAAAACATCAATCAAATCGCTCGCTTTATAACGCAAGCTAGTGAAAAGACTAAAACTAATTTAAAAAAAAAAGTTTTTATTGCTTAGATGGGTGAATGAGCTCACAGCCCACCTGGTGTTAAGTGGTTACTGGACCCCATAGACATCTACAACCTAAATGCCGCCACCCACCTTGAGATATAAGTTCTAAGATCTCAGTATAGTTACAACGGCTGCCCCGCCCTTCAAACCGAAACGCATTACTGCTTCACGGCAGAAATAGGCAGGTGGTGGTACCTACCCGTGCGGACTCACAATAGGTCCTACCAACAGTAGAATTAATTGAGTTATTATAGTAGTATTATTTGAATGTTTCAGGTGTCCGTGATAACGTGCAGACTCACAAAGTTAATAATGTTTATGAAGGAAATGGCGGTCCGGGTCGATCGAAGGCGGTTCCAGGCGAAGACTTGGAAGCTGAACTGGCCAGAGTACACGCGATGTTGGCGCACAATTCTAAGGTTTATAAGGTTTTCGTCTATATTCATGCACTTATTTTTGTTTATATTATTTTGTACTTAAATTCTATTTGATTATTAGCTCTCAATTTCTTTATATCCTTTTAATTATTGTTATATCTTTTAACTAATAAGAAAACAAGTGGAGATAGTTTTTATTTATTTATGTTTATTATAACAATAATTTTGCACAAACAATCCTAAGTAGGCAGATACAGTTATTAATTAACAAGGTAGGCACTCTTAGTGAAATTTTCTACTTGATAAATTTAAATTATATGAAATGCCAAAGGGGAAAATACCGGGCGACTCTTCTATCGTATTTCTACGGTTGAAATGCTGTTTTTCGGAAACTGAGATATCAGAGACGCAGTTTTTCAAAGATTATAAAATCATTGGTACACTTACGGTAGTATCACAATACATTTTGCCTAATATCATATGGGTATGCGCACTAAATCGAAAGCGTATAATAAACGAAGTGACACTATAAATATGAGAACTACACACATAATATGTAAGCTATTACGTACCAAAAATTTAAAATTCAATCCTTGGTAAGGGATCGTTTTAGCATTTCCTACTTTAGGAGTTTAAACATTAGAAGCTTTTAAATTAAATTGAAATGCACGTCAATATTGAAGGTTTGTATTTTGTATTTGTGCTCCAAACTGCTACGGTATGAGTGGCCCTTTAGCCAGTGCCCTGTAAGACAGGCCTGGGTCCTTTAGTGCAAGTAGTCTTTATTATTTATTCCGGTTCAATAATGGTAATACCTTATTACCAATACCAGGCTCAACCAGTTCTTGAAAATGTTCATGTTACGCTCTAATGGGACCGATCTATTATCACAAATAGATATATTGTTGCCAATAGTAAGCCTGCTGATATTGTGATAATAGATCGGTCTGCGCGTCGAGCAGTGTTGGTTGATTTCACCGTTCCTCATGACGAGAGTATCGTGTAGGCAGAAAAGGGCATAGTAATAAATAATTTAGACCTGAACCATGAGACTACCGTCATGTGGCATGTTGATACGACCAAATTGTTCCAATAGTTGTGACGGTACATGGTTTGATTGCGAAAAGTTTCGTTAATAGCTGGGTTAGGGGCCCAGTACGTATTGTGAGGAGGTTCCTCACTCTGGAGTCCTAACCACCGGTGGCTTGTGTCATAGACAACGCCATCAGCGTTAATCTATTTTCATGTATAGTTTTTTTTTAAAAAATGTTTAATTAATAGGATTTTAAGTAAATATAGTAGATAATAATAACAAAGGATTGGAAATTTGTGCATTTTACACGTAGGTATTTGGAAATAAGCAAGCCCTGGGTTTATTTGTCGTTTCGTTTCAAGGGTGAAACTACATTCGAATCTGTAACTGTATGAATGTAATTTTTTACTGGTGCTAGGACCTCTTGTGAGTCCGCCCGGGTAGGTACCACCACCTTGCCTATTTCTGCCGTGAAGCAGTAATGCGTTTCGGTTTGAAGAGTGGGGTAGCCGTTGTAACTATACTTGAGACCTTAGAACTTATATCTCAAGGTGGGTGGCGCATTTACGTTGTGGATGTCTATGTGCTCCAGTAACCACTTAACACCAGGTGGGCTGTGAGCTCGTCCACCCATATAAGCAATAAATAAATAAAAATGTCCTTAACCTATTCTGTTTATTTTAATAAATTTTGTAAGCGTATTTATTGTATTTGACAGAAACTGGAACAAACAGTGGCCGATAATGCGCGTCTCGAACGAGAGTTACACCAGCTACGGCGCGCGCTGCAGGCTCGCCGGGCCTCGGCGCCCGCGCACCCCACTGCGATGCTTGAAGACGGTATGCTTCCTAAATATATCATTTAATAACTCAAAATATATCATTTAACAAATCAAATTCACTTACTGGTGGTAGGACCTCTTGTGAGCCCGCACGGGTAGGTACCACCACCCCACATATTTCTGCCGTGAAGCAGTAGTGCGTTTCGGTTTGAAGGGTGGGGCAGCCGTTGTAACTGTACTGAGACCTTAGAACTTATATCTCAAGATGGATGGCGCGTTTACATTGTAGATGTCTATGGGCTCCAGTAACCACTTAACANTCAAATTCACTTACTGGTGGTAGGACCTCTTGTGAGCCCGCACGGGTAGGTACCACCACCCCACATATTTCTGCCGTGAAGCAGTAGTGCGTTTCGGTTTGAAGGGTGGGGCAGCCGTTGTAACTGTACTGAGACCTTAGAACTTATATCTCAAGATGGATGGCGCGTTTACATTGTAGATGTCTATGGGCTCCAGTAACCACTTAACACCAAGCGGGCTCTGAGCTCGTCCACCCATCTAAGCAATAAAAAAAAAATGAGTCCGCCATTTATTCAAAATCACCAAGAAAGCAGTCCATCTACACAAATATTAATTTTGACACGAATGTTCCATAAATGGCCTTGAACGGCTTTGAATGCATGATTTCATATTTAATATTAGGTCTTCATTACATGTAGATGCTCTTTAAATGGAGTCTGTTGCTCATATATCAAGGTAAGAATATATCAAGGTAATTCGCTTTTATTACAATACTCCTTCGAGTCACTTCAGACTTTTTTCGCGTTGAGTATTGAGAAATCCTTGTTCTGTGTTAATAGTTTAGTGGAGAATAATTAATAATGATTTCCACAGAAGTGACCAGAGTCCAGCAACTAGTGTCAGCTCTGCAGCGACAGCGGCAAGAGTTGAGTAGAGCCGTCAGACATCTCACACAACAGTCTCAAGCATTGCAGAGCACGCAGGACTCTAACCCTGGTAAGCAATCGTTACTATTCAATACTGCCGTATTCGAAACCAAGCAACACTCCTTTAAAATTGGTAGGCAGCGGCTTGGCTCCGCCCCTGGCATTGCTGAAGTCCATGGGCGACGGTAACCACTCACCATCAGGTGGGCCGTGTGCTCGTCTGCCTACAATGGCAATAAAAAAAAATTAAAGTTGTGAAATTAAATCGTACCATCAATGTCCGCTAGCCAAAACTACATGGGAGAAGCTGAGGATCATGCTCAATAGCGTGCGATTGGAGAGGCCATGTCCACTAGTGGACTGCTATAGGACAATGATGATGATGATATAAGGAAACTCATGTTCATATATAGTTGTATGAGCGTACTCGTAAAACTGGGCAAAGATTTCGCAACCTAACCCATGCATCAGCTCGCTGAGTTTCTCGCCGGAGTTTCTGAGTGGGTCGGGATTCCGATCCAGTAGTAGATTCATTCGCGAAGCGGCTACTCTTGAGTTGTTAGATCTTCTCCGGAAGTGGAGCAGCTGTTAACTCCACCCCTCCTGGCTGAGCCCTTGCTCGCCCACCGGTCCTGGTGAAGCTGGAAAGGCCTTTGAGCCACCAGTAATAGCTCATTCTTTAAAAAAAGAAGTTGTGTCTCTGTTAATATAACCTTCAAGACCCACATGGGAGAAATGATTCGTTCAGTAAAAAAGAATTCTATCTGCAGATCGAATAGAGTGTCAGTAAATACGTACTCCAAATGTTATTAGATATTTTACAAGATTAAAGAGATATAGGGGCTAATTTATTGATATAAGATTTCCTCGATCACAGGTAAAAACCGGTCTATGTCGTCATGGCAAGAGACCAATTTAGACACTGGACACACGATCGACCACGGCCATTCAGATTACGAATACGAGAGCCCCCTACTGCCTCCAGGATACTACGACCCCAACCATGTGGTCACACCGTTATATGTGGACACGGGAGTGCCCACGCTAGATGTGACGTCACCGCAGAATGACGACATGCACGGAGGCTTCGGTAAATTTTATTTGACTTTATTTAGCGTTCTTATTTGTCAGGTTAGAGTAAACAAGACTCTCTTCTTTTTCATCATTCGATCATGGATGACATGGACTGCATGATATAGACTACCCTCAACCTCTTTCTTAACCAGACCTGACCATCTGGGTGGTGTTCTGCCCACGGCGCGCTTTGCTTCTATGCGACCTAAAATTATGAGCTTCTGTAATTCATGTCTCCCAGACATGCGTGATGACCCGCATGATGCGTCCCGCAACTTAGGGTAGTTGTAGTTCGGTGGACTATCCTTGGTATAGCAGTGTCTGGGATTAGGTTAACACTACACCAGTCCCGGCTTTTGAGAGCGGTATCTCTTGATCACATCACCCTACCTTCCTCCTATGTTCCGATTAGAATCGCAGGGATTGAGTTTGGTACGATTCGCATACTGTCCACGCACACAGAGTCGAAATGTTGCCATGCCAAAAAAGAGAAAAAAAAAGTACAAACCTAATATGTATATTTTCAAATTTAACAAGAAAAATATCGTTTAGGTTTTTTTGTTACTTACTGTTAAGTGGTCACCGGAGTTCATGGTTGTCCAAATTTAATCAACTGAAAGAGGCTTAGAGACTATCCACCTTATGCCCCAGGGGGTAACAGTAACTGGACAGATAGAAGGAGGTGATAGATATTGAGGAGACTGTAAAGTGAATCGACCAAGCGTCTGGATAACTTCACACGGATATTACTAACACTAATCACTGTACCATTGAACNACTGTTAAGTGGTCACCGGAGTTCATGGTTGTCCAAATTTAATCAACTGAAAGAGGCTTAGAGACTATCCACCTTATGCCCCAGGGGGTAACAGTAACTGGACAGATAGAAGGAGGTGATAGATATTGAGGAGACTGTAAAGTGAATCGACCAAGCGTCTGGATAACTTCACACGGATATTACTAACACTAATCACTGTACCATTGATCCTCGAAAGTACCGAGAACTCTCCAAGAAAACGCTTAGTTAGGCTTATTACGATGAACAGCAATTGACGAGCTACTTGAAGACGAAGAAACCTCTTAGATATCACAACTTGAATGCCCTCATCCAATTTAAGACGCGAAGTCGAAACAAGAATTATATTTACTAAAGCTCCTTAAGCTGAAAGGAATGTATCTCTGCAGTGTCAGATATTATATCATATCTAACTGTTTGCTAAGGCGATCATTGCTTTAGTAAACGAATTAATTTAGCACAAGTATCGAAGTATAAGATGTGTTTTGTTCCAGCAAACCTATCCAACGTCGAGAAGCAGGAGATCAAAACGGTACGCATCGTCAAACGTGAGAGCGAAAGACGCCAACGCGACCGCGAACGTTCCTTACAGCCAATGTCGGATTGGCCCAACAATGTTACGGCCAACATCGAGCAGTTACTTGAAGAGGAGCTCGCGCAGCCCACCAACTACTCGAGGGCTGCCTCAGTCCCGCGAACCGAATACAAATACGACAACTACTACACCAGGCCCCAACCCGCGCCGCACGTTCGATCTAATGACAAAAACCCAGACCTCAGTCCCAAATACGTGTCAAGTCCGTCTTTGTCGAATTACGATTATTCCCGAGACATCTCCTCGCTGAGCAGCAGCTACAACAAAAGCTACGATCGTTCCGGTTACGACAGGACCATTTCTCTTTCGACTCAGTACCTGAACAGTCCCACGGATAGTTCTAGAACGTTGACCAACGATCCACTATCGAAGACGAGTAGCATCGTCAGCCTGACCAGATCCAACATGGAGCTGTCCCCTATATTCAAGAGCGAGGCGGCCAAGCAGATCATCACGGAGATGTCTTCGGATGCCCCCAAGAACGGTTCGTTGCACAGAAGACAAGTGCCGAAAGAGAAGAGGCGGCACAACACCGCGCCTCATCACCTCAGCGCGAAGACTCTCTATGAAATACCCAAAGATACTCCCAATCAAGACGTAAGTATATGCGATTAAGTTGCTTCCTTTTTAATAGTGGTTTTTACTGGTTGTAGGGCCTCTTGTGAGTTCGCACGGGTAGGTACCACCACATCGCCTATTCCTGCCGTGAAGCAGTAATGCGTTTCAGTTTGAAGGGTGGAGCAGCCGTTGTAACTATACTTGAGACCTTAGAACTTATATCTCAAGGTGGTTGGCGCATTTACGTTGTAGATGTGTATGGGCTCCAGTAACCACTTAACATCAGGTGGGCTGTGAGCTCGTCCACCTATCTAAGCAATACATAAAAAAACGTGAACTTGATGTTTTCATTATGAGATAAAAAAAAAATATCTGTATAGTTTTCGTTTCTCAAAGTTGAAAGATAAAACAAATAAAATGCATATGTAAATTTACTCATACAGCAAAATTGATTCTTTAATAGATTAAATAAAAAATAAATTGTTTTCCTAAACAATGTTATTTAATAAGGTCTTTACAGGAGTTTTTATAATAATCAAGGGCTTACTATTGGTTTGATTTTTCACAACTGTACAGAATCTGCAAGAAACTTAGGGATATCTGTTTCTTTCAAGCACGCCTTTAGAATTGAAGTAGCTTTATTCAAAATATGTAGTAAACGCTAAAAATGTAATTGAAGAATATTATTTTTTTAGTTTTTCGTTTTTAATATTTTAAGTCTTAAATCTTAAACTCTATCTCTCTCTTCTCTTCTCTCTTTTACTCTTTTAAGTCAAGTGCATGTTCTAAAGTTGATTTAAAAGAGACCGACGAAATAGTCCTTTCATAGACTAAAAGATACCGTTTTTTTTATAAACTGATAGAATACATGTTTAAAAGTGGTACAAAGTATAAAATTGATTTCCTTAATTTTTTTAATTAAGACACTTCATTCTAAACGTGCCTTATGTCATCATCACTCTCCTGCCCTTCTCCCAGTCACCCGGGGTCGGCGCAACATGTTTTCTCCTTCCATACTCTTCCATCATATACCATTTCTTCGCTCACTCCCTTCTTACCCATATCGTCTTTCACGCAATCCATCAATTTCTTCTTAGGTGTACCTCTTCCTCTAAAACCTTTCACATGTATAGTTAAAGTTCTCTCTCTCTTTCTCTTTTTAAAGGTGCGTTATGTATGTACTTAAATAAATCAGTTTATATGGCACGAACGACAGTATGAGCTCAGCTGATAATTGAGTGTGGATGATTACACGTCTTTTCGGATCCTCCCGTTCAACTAACAGTGCTTTTAGGTACCTCAAGTACCGGTCATCGTTCTCGTCGAACCCGTCACTTGCGACGAAGGGCTCAACGAGTAAATTAACCCATAGACACAGCACACTGAGTTTCTCGCCGGATCTTCTCAGTGGGTCGCGTTTCCGATCCGGTGGTAGATTCTGTACTCGCCTAGTTACACTGACATAAGCTGCTTTCAGACTACGCTATAAGTGTATAGCTCATAGCACAACAATATCGCACTCACCATACATTGTCATGGACACGTTCACACTGTACTGTACTATATATTATTCGCTAAGTATAGGCTGCTATACTATATGGCACTATAGTATAGCGTAGTCTGAAACCATATAGCCTCTCAAGGTTATCAGCTTAGGTAGGAAAAAAAAAGAAAACAAAAGTGGATGATGAAGTGTATTAAGCGGTAGGCAGTGGCTTGGCTCTGCCCCTGGCATTGCTGAAGTCCATGGGTGACGGTAACCACTCACCATGAGGTAGGTCTGCCTACAAGGGCGATAAAAAAAAAGAAAAACTTATGCGGTGCAGACGATGGCGCGGTCTGTGGACGACGCGGACATGGAGCGCGCGCTGCGCGGGGCGGCGCCGGACGTGGTGCGCTCGGCGCTGCCGCCGCGCGACTTGCGCCGGGCCGACAACACCATCGACCAGCTGCTCGCCGCGCCGCAGAAGATCGTCATTCCCGAGAGATATATCCCAGAAAAGGTATTAGACAAATTGACACACGAATAATCCCCAACATTTACAGTCGTCGTGGCTTAAAGGATAAGACGTCCGGTGCACTCGTGTTAAAGCGATGCACCGATGTTCGAATCCCGCGGGCGGGTACCAATTTTTCTAATGAAATACGTACTCAGCAATTGTTCGTGACTGACTTCCACGGTGAAGGAATAACATCGTGCAAGGAAAATCAAACCCGCAAAATTATAATTTACGTAATTACTGGTGGTAGGACCTCTTCTGAGTCCGCGCGGGTGGGTACCCCCGCCTCAGCTATTTCTGTAGTGAAGCAGTAATGCGTTTTGGTTTGAAGGACAGGGCAGCCGTTGTAACTATACTAAGACCTTAGAACTCATATCTCAAGGTGGGTGGCGCATTTACGTTGAACATGTCTATGCTCCAGTAACCACTTAACACCAGGTGGGCTTTGAGCTCGTCCAACCATCTAAGCAATAAAAAAACCTTAATATTTTATAAAATATTGTGTTTTTTGATGACATAAAATTGTTAACTTATCTAGGGTAAAAGCTATACATATTAAAATATACAGCCACCTTAAATTAAAAATGAATTACACAGTGCGAATTTCTTATTGGTAGCAAAACTGTTTGCAGTAAGACGAACTTTTGGTTTCTTTTAAAACTAAACTGTGTTTTAAGCAAGCTGACCCGGCAAACTTCGTAGTGCCTCAATCGATAGATAAGAAACCTAAGCTTTTGTATAAAATAAACTTAAAACAAACAAAAGGAATCCGTCCGACTCAAAGGAAAAACACAAAATTGTTATTTTTAAGCATTTTCATATATATATATATATATATATTTTTTTTTTTTTTATTGCTTAGTTGTGTGGACGAGCTCACGGCCCACCTGGTGCTATTTATTTACCTTTTAAACCTTCTGTGGACTTTCACAAATAATTCAAGACCAAAATTAGCCAAATCGGTCCAGCCGTTCTCGAGTTTTAGCGAGACTAACGAACAGCAATTCATTTTTATATATATTTAAACTACTAAAAAGTATAACATTAAAACATGTGTTCTAAAGTTATTTTTAACAATTAGCCACCAGAGCTGTCTCCGGAAGAACAGCAGAAGAGACAGGAGAAAGTTGAATCAATAAAGAAGATGTTGACCAGTACGTCTGCCGATCAGAGCAAGGTTTGCATAAATCAACTTACAGACAGTATTTATCTACTCAATGAGCCCGTCTAAAAATGAATAATTTCAAATCATTGTAATTACTAAATCAATTCAGTTAACCTTATTACAGAACATTTATTATGTGGCAAATTCATTTTTGTATCTAACGATCACAATTTCTCGAACATTCTCGAACATCAACTGACAATTCCATTATAATGTAAACTATTTCTCTTTGCCTATTTCGTTGTTTGCATCATGCTCCGCTTTCATTGTTGCTATCTATGTATGAACTAGTCGTTTTGCACGATCAACTTTTTATTTAGTTAGAACTAGTACATTATTTTTGAGTTTCATCTTAATATATTTGTATGTTTTGTATTTAGTTCAATCATGACCTTTACACACGTATAGTGCACTGTTAGTACTAGAAAAGTCTAATTACAATGTTTTGGTTACATGTCATGTAACCGGAATAAGAATAAAATTAATAAATAAAAAAGTGTCCGCTACGTATGGCTGGCGAGGAGGAAATATGACAAGGCATTATATTATGTGTTAAGCAGCATTTGTATTTGTTGAATTGACTAATAAAGATTTTAGCAAAAAACGTTTATCGCGAACAGATTTCGCATTAAGAGTCATGTATTTTGATTCTTAAATAAATGTATATGAAACTGAAGTACCGTAAATTATTACTAGAAGTCATTTATTACTAGATAGAAGTAAGTTTTGACATGAATCGATCATAGAAACGAATACAAGTGTGGCCCGTATGGCCGCTTTTAATGTTGACAGTGTGTATATTTGCAATCCTACGTGTTACCCAATGAGTTTCTCGCCGGATCTTCTCAATGAGTCGCGATTCCGATCCGGTGGTAGACTCAGCGAAGCACTGCTCCTGCTAGAGCTAGTGTTAGCAATTCTCTCAGGTTGAGTCCGTGAGCTCACCTACCCTTACTGGTAGTAGTTGAAATAGCCCTTTAAGCTATCAACGATTAGGTGGATCGCGGTTCCGATCCGGTGGTAGATTCTGCGAAGCACTGCTAGGGTGAGTGTTAGCATCACTCCGGTTTGAGCCCCGTGAGCTCACCTACTAGTTATGGTTACGCTGAAATAGCCTCTCAAGGCTATCAGCTTAGGTAGAAAAAAAAAGGTAGGGGGAAAAAAAACACGCTCCCTGTGCCGTCAGAGCCCCCAGCCGGAGGAAAAGCGGCGGCGCGAGCATCTGCTGCAGATGAACCAGATCCTCGCCAAGCAGGTCACCGAGATGAGCAAAATTATCGCCGGTAAGACTGAGTCTGTCGTGCCCTTAATATTGTTTTGTTTTCGATTAGCGGTATATTAAATTGGATCCCTCCTTTTTGTTAATTTCAATTAGACTTTAAATTCTAGAAGTTAACGTACGTTTTTGATTGATTAATACTTTTTTCTATGTTACTCAGTACTATGTTTCACGTTTCGATTTGATGTACCTATTGAATATGGAATTTGCTATGTGGCCTGTAATGATGCAGAGTACAGTCGTATTTTTTCATTTTTTATTAATTAATAATACTGTTTGAATTTTTTCGCACTTTTTAATTATACATTTTGTTCGTGTGGTTTATGAGAATTACCAAAGATTACGCAACGATAAATATCTATTAACAAATATGACGTCATAAAAGATATTAAGACGTGCAATTTCTAATAATTTATAGAGAAGAAATATGATGTTGTCAAGTAAAACGTACTTAGAATCGATGGACAGGTCATTGCGGTAAAACTCATTAAAGATCGCTTTGTGATCGGTACATAAATAGCCGTTGTAACTATACTGAGACCTTAGAACTTGTATCTCAAGGTGGGTGGCGCATTTACGTTGTAGATGTCCATGGGCTCCAGTAACCACTTAACACCAGGTGGGCTCTGAGCTCGTTCACCCATCTAAGCAACAACAACAAAAAAAAAACGAATTGGTAATTCTTGTAAGTGTTTGACGTGACTAACTTCACGTGTGTCCGCATGTAACGAAGTTCCGCTTGATGTCGTTTGTAACGTTCTCTGCAGGAAACAACTCGGAACAAGGGCCGTCCGCCTCAAACAATTGATAGGCTTTACACCCGAACATGATATAATATAACATAAAAATGCACATCCTCTCACCACATCCCTATAGTTCACATTACACTCGACTTAATATTCTAAACGATTGGCTGAAACCGGACGGACGGTCCTTCGAAGAAATCTGAAATGCGGAGTCGCAGCATGATAGCCTTTTGCGCATTTTGTGTGAGTAGTTTTCTATTAAAACTCTTTTTTTTGTTTGTTTTTTAATCCGTGTAGTTGCCTGGTTTTATTTGCATATCGACGCTTGAAAGGCAAACGTGACTAAGCGACAATAACTGCTTTGTACATAAATAATAGGCAATAACCATATTCGATGCGCGAAAGAAATATATTTCTAGGTCTATTAAAATCATTACAATCCTACAGCTAGATTCGTTGAAATAGATTTTTTTTTCAGGTATTTCAACTTTAAATTAGTCTACTGTAAAGTTCACGCATCGTCGCTTAGTCACGTTTGCCTTTCAAGCGTCGATATTAATAACGTGTGTTTGTTTGTTGATGTGTGTCAATTGATTTCGTGTAAATTAGCTTTGTGTTTTCGTGATAGTGAAAGCGTTGGAGGAGCTGCCGCTAAATCAGAGTGACCCAGAGGCGGAGGATCGTTCGCCGGACGTCGAACTACCGATTTATCAACAGCGCGACAACTTTTTCACATAAAAACCCACAGAATATTAATAAATCTTTCAAATCAACGTATACTAGACGATGACGGATTTTTTTTTGATAACGCCATCTTGGTTAGTTGCCCTCAATTAAGAAAAATAGTATTATTATTCGCCAATAGATGTCGGGAAGAGTTGATTATTGAAAACACGAATAAAACAACATTCTCTGAAAATAAATCGTAGCTAGATCGATTTATCGCCCCCGAAATCACCTGTATACTAAATTTTATGAAAATCGTTGAAGCCGTTTCCGAGATTCAGATTATATATATACAAGAATTGCTCGTTTAAAGGTATCAACGTATATCTATGAGTGTTGAACTTAAAATAAACGAACATAATTCCCAAATCTCTAATTTAAATATTACCATTTCTTAATTTTATTCATCTGTGTTGATCCTTTTTGATCTGGTATGAATTTTTAGCGCTCAGTGGGATATAGAAATCACGTTTCGTATAAAAATTACTCACACATCTCTATGTGTCTATAACGTATACACGCTTGCAATGAAGCCTGAGCTTTATATTTATATCGAACAGTGTAATCAATCAATTAATGATTTAGTATAGGTAGTAATGCACCGGCTTCTGAATACAACGTATCGTATTTTATCATAATATTAGATATCGTCTCAGGAAACAACTGTTGTATGGATCGCATTAGATGTGACCGAAACTGCTGGTAATAATAGTACCTTCTATCGTAATCTAGTAATCATTTGTATATCAATATGTCAATTTAAGATATCAAATACTCTTGGTTGAGGAACTGGTCAAATATATGTCATTTATTCGTAGAGACGTACTTAACATAAGGCCTTATCTACAAGATGTAAAAAGCTACATATTTAATTAAAAAATACTTATGTATATACACTCGAAAACCACATTTCTGAATCACCAAGTCTCGTCTATTTCATTTCTCAAAAAAAAAATACAATTTGAATGTTCATACAGAAATGTATTTAATTGCTTAAACTTCAGATAGGTTATAAGTTGCTAATCAAAATCAAACATATCTTATAGTGATGCGCTGATTTTAAAGGAATTGACTTTTTTAATGTTTGCTCAACGTACGACATTCCTATGATGATAGTTTACTAACTCATCGAATTCTTTTGGTAAATTTCTTCCCCCAAGTAGTTGCTTCCGAGGACAAAAGTTGCAATGAATATCAAAAGACTTAGAATTTGTGATCTAATTCACGGAATTATATCGTTACGATTTTTATTGCGTGTCACTGGATTTATTGAATTTGACCACGAACGCTGTTCAATCGCTAGGAAATGAAATACCTACGTATGAGTATCAGTGAGTTGTATAATTTAAATGATTGCTCGTTAATTATATTCACGGACGAATAAAAAATAATGTATTAACTTTTAGTAGGTACGAAGTAATACTTAAACTCTGAACCGTATATATCGATTATTATTTGCTATGGAACAGCGAGATCTCCTCGCAAAGGTCTTCTAATAAAAGTAGAATTGGATGTATGTGGTGGTTATAATAATATTACAAATGTTTTTATTTTTAAATGCCATAATAATTAAAGTATTTGTTTCTTTAAATGAAAGCGAATGTTGAATGCGTTTTAGTATTTTCTTTGTTTTGTAAAATAATATTATGTTAGAAGTAAATTATTTTCTTGTGCTATAAAATATTGTTTAGTTGAATAAGTTTAGATCGGTGACATAATTGATTTTCATACGTGTATTTTATACATTAAATTTTTTGAACAGGTTTCATTGAATCTGTTTAATTGTGTGATATAATACCCCAATTTTACTAATAAGGTAAAAGATGTCATTTTTAATAATCCCGAGTTAGAATCTTATATCTGTTCGTGTTTTTTTTTAATATTTTATGGCCTGGTAATGGGTCCTTTACGCCAAGTCTTTTATGTTCATAATTTCTGTTATAGTAGGAAATATGGTATGAAGCAAAATGAGATGTGGTTGATTTATTTGTGTAATCAATCGGGATAAAATTACATAAAACGAGATGAGATGGGATGAGATAAGATCTCAGTAAAACGGTGGTTATTTACTGAGACTTTATCAGCGGACTTTTTGGAAGAGCCGTAGAGCTACGTTTGGTAGCTTTGTTCCATTTTTTTCACATCTGTGCCCTTTCACAGATGCTAAATAGCTAATAAACCACCGTCATTAGATATTTAAATGTGAAAAAAATACTAAATAAACAAAATAAAACAATTCACACAAGTTTGCTCCTTGCGTGTTCCCGCCAAAAAGTTCCATCGATACGTTCAATCTGAGCTTAATGTAGAAGATACTTATTAACTAATTTGTTTTTAATGAATCAATAGTTTTTTTTTTTAATACGCAATACAAAGGATATTTGGAGATACCACCGAATGTACAGAACAGTATTTAAAACCAACTAAATATCACGTTACTTTGTAAGTTTTTTTTTAAAATACATTTTTAATCTGTGCCATAGAATAAGTCTATGACGGTCCTAAAAAATTTGAAGGAGCCTATATAATCTGTAATTAGTAGAATTTATCAATTTTATAGGGAACTTATTTAGATAAAACTTTAATGATACGAATAGCCGATACATTATAGGTTTTGTTCATAAAATATGTAGTCAATTAAATGTCTATTATAACGATATAAAGTACGTAAAAACCTATTAACTGTCTTTTCAATAAATTATAAGCTTGTATTATATTTATCAGTAGAAAACTATAAGACTTGTCAAATGTAATCAAATTTAGAAGGCTGACGCGTTTGTTACGGACGTTTTAAGTTATTGTTTGCCTTAAATAGTTTAATATGTTCATTAATACTATCAACATTTCTGTAGGCTTGTATTAAACTAATAAGCATTGTCGAAAATAGAAATAAAAAAAACTTAAATGTGCCGTCGTTAGCCATGTTGAAAATTTAATTAAATGCTAATTAATATGTTCAAAAATAATTTGTATAAAATGTACCCAGAACAGTTGACTTGGCCTTAAATGAGTTGTTATGTAAGTACCTACAGGGAATTGTGCATATTATTTTATAATAATACTATCCTATTCTATAGTAGATCTTGTAATTATAGTGCGTATGTTGTTCACATCTGAAAATAAAAGTAATCCTAGGAAAAAACTGTGTTTTTCATTTATCAAAATTTCATAGGTTTTTTTTTTTTTCAAAAGTTGGTAAATTTGCTTACGGCTGAGGTACCTAGTGATTAACCTGATTTAAAGTGAATACCAAGGCCCCTAGAAATAATGAATTCCGCAATTTATTTTAGCTAAATATTTTGCGGTACTAATGAGGACTTATTACATAAAATAAACTAATATTAAATTGTTACTTATTTTAAACAACGATAAGGGAAACTAAGGCTTCCGCATAATAAATTCACAAACTGCCTTAAAGTTCTGGCATTCAATTACATTACAGAGTAATTCTTCTATAACACGTTAGATACGTACCTACAAAGTCACGTGTTGTGTGAAACAGTGTTAAATGAGATTACAAAATACAGTCAAACCTGGATAAGAGAGAGTTCCAGGGAGCACAATCTCATTCTCGCTTATAGAGGTTTCTCACTAACCCGAGTTTCTCGCTAATGCTCCCTTTGAATTTCATTTCGCGATTTTCCGGATTCAAACGCATTCACTATTTAAGTTTATTACTTAATGACAGTACTTTAATTTTCTGTTTTGACATGATGCAGAACAGAACTTTTCTTCGCAATTGATTAACGATAAACTGAGTAAGTCCGACAAACAGGACGGTACACAGGCGCACGTGTCCATTCGAAAAGAATGCGATAAATTATTAACGTTATTTAGTTTCACGAAATAGAATAGGTTCAATATTGACGAGAAAGCAATACAAAAACAATGGAAGGAAGTTCCACAAAAGTTAAGAATGAGTGCTACAATAGCAGATGTTAAATTTGTAATTTGTTTTTTCATTTGTTCTTCCTAATAAAATTTCCTCCTAAAATTTCCTAAAAAAAAAGTTCCTCCATATAAATAAATAATGCTCGACTGTCGCTTATAGAGGTATAGATAAGTAGCAGTCTCACTTACGGAGGTCCATGTGGGAAAAACGACTCTCTCTTACAGAGGTTTCTGTTTCTCTCTAATAAAGGTTTTGGGAGCTTAAAATGACGGGTCCTGGCTATTACTCTCACTTATAGAGTTTTCTCACTTGTCCAGTTCTCACTTATCCAGTTTTGACTGTAGTACAAAAGGGTGAGTATTTTTTTTGAATTTAACAACAACTCTGCTTGTATGTTTTTTTTTTACCTATTAAATATAAAAAAATAAGCAGTAAAATTTCAGTTATTTCCATTTATCGTGTGTTCATAGTGCATAATGTAGTTTACTCAATAATTTTAAACATAAATCTGGTTATCGTGTTGTATTTATAAGCATTATAAGAGGGTTTTGGGGGATTTTTGTTTTAGTGTTAGAGTGGAGCCGTGTTGTAAAATACCGTGATATAGGAGGGTTACATGTTATTATGTAGTAAATAGTCGACGTCGCCCAAAACATGTCATTTCGGATCCTCCTAATCCACTATCGGTGCTTTTAAGTACCCAAAGCACCGGTCATCGTTCTCGTCGAAACCGTCGCTTGCGACGAAGGGTTCGGCAAGTAAATTAACCCACAGACAGCCCACTGAGTTTCTCGCCGGATCTTCTCAGTGGGTCGCGTTTCCGATCCCGTGGTAGATTCTGCAAAGCACTGCTCTTGCTAGGGTTAGGGCTGGCAATGACGTCAGGCTTGAGTCAGCTCACCTACTAGTTAAGGTTACGCTGTAAGGGTCTCTCAAGCCCATCAGCTAAGGTAGGAAAAAAGAAAAAGAAAAAAGGGTTATTATGTAGAAATCGTCGTTTATGTGTTAATATAATAATTAACTTTAAGCATTGAATATGAAAGGATTGCGGCGCAATTTTCTGTCAAGCGTATGTACGTGCGTACGAACGTAAATGTACGTTTAAAAATATAGATTTTTTTAAAATAAGAATTACCGAATTTGACTATCTCCCAAACAGCCTTTTATATCGACCTAATAGAAATAGTGGATAGATTATGTTTTTGATAAATTCAACCCATATCATCTACCTAACGTTCTGTAATAAAAATAAAAAAAACTTTTCATCGATCGCTACAGATTTAATTTTCATTATGTAGGGATTACCCTACAGCATTAAAAGGCAACACATCCTCGAAGAAAATAAAGCAGAATATAACTGGTGTAAGTACATTACAAATAAAGCAATAAGATAAGTAAATATGTCAAAGAATTCGAGGCCAAAATTACGAGATTACGAAGATCAAATAAGATGGGCGATCAATCAGCAACGTGTAAACTGCAATTAACAGTGCCACAATATTGTCAATATTCTTTTGTCCGACGCGCTGATCAACAATTGCGATTCGATCCACGTGCCGGTACTACCGCCGTGCGTACGATTGTGAGACGCTCAATGCCAGTCTTCCTTCCGTTATATGGAGATCGCAGATACTTGAAGAGACAATAACCTTTAAATGTCAATGGATTTAGATCAATAGGATTTAAGATCGAGTCTCCTTTGTCTTAAATTAGGATATTGGAAAGTGTTTGGCTACTTGATAGCTATTATAACGGTATAATCAATGATAATGTATTCTGTCATGACGATTTAATTTATTATTTTGAACGAAAATTTTTACGAGTCTGCAAAAATAATAGGGAAATTAAATAATGATAATAAACACGTGTGGCACTCGGAGACTGCCGCGGTATAGCTATTGCATAGCATTTTTTATCAACTTATGCAATTATAAATCGACTAGCGACCCGCCCTCGCTTCGCTTCGGAAGCATTAAAACACACATGAAACAAAAAAAAAAATTTTTAAAAAAAGTAGCCTATGTTCATCAGGGACAATATCGGCTTCTAATGGAAAAAGAATTTTTCAAATCGGTCCAGTAGTTTCGGAGCCTATTCGAAACAAACAAACAAACAAATCTTTCCTCTTTATAATATTATTAGTATTAGTATAGACAATAATAATTTAATATTAAAACAACAATAAAATAAGACCACGCTATATTTATAAACATTAACAAAAGCAAAACATTAACTGTCCCCTTCACACTCATAACCTAGACCGCGCGAGGGAGAGATGGGCAGACTTTTTATTATGTGCCTGCGGCAGTACGACGTCACGCCGCGCGCTTATTCACAAACACTACACAAGCGCAACGTGTGAATGTGTTGAACGCGAGCTACATAGTAGGCGTAGTGGGGGTGTCAGGTTATTTTCGTTATGGAATTTCTTGATTCAGTCGCCGCGCTCAAAGCCCGCGGAAAAATCTATGCAATAGCTTAAAAATAAAAATGAATTATTTTGTACTTTTTTCTATCTATTCGTTGGTAGCAAGGGGTATTCGAACTACGCATGGACCAGTAGATGAGCTCAGAGAGCTGAGAGAATTACTGAGACTAGCTCTAGCAAGAGCAGTGCTTCGTTGAATAATTACTACCGGATCGGCATCGCGACCTACTGTGAGAAAGTGTGCTCCCGGCACCTGATACTATAGACATAACTAATGTATGATGTATGTCCCTCCTCTATGAAGTCCGAGTAGTACCTTATATATTAAGTAGCATTTTCGTTTTCCAAATTATAACTACTAATAATTTCATCAATTAGTCAAATATAAAACTAGTTATCAATCTGGAAATGAGATAAATGCAATACAAATAAATAAACATTTGAGGTCACAATATTATGACGACCCACATTCTTTATTCTCGATTCGATTCAGTGCTACTTGCAGGGGTATCAAGCTATTGTGAATTTGAGCCTGTCATTTTTCTTTGAACACGATACCGTTGTTAAGTCTCGTTTACTGATTTCTGCATTGACCACTGTTTTTGCCTAATTTTTTTTTTCGAAATCTTGAGCTCTATAATTTACTTAGGAGCTTCTAAATTTTTACATTTAACATTTAAGATATTATAGACTAATAGGCTATACTATAATAATACTTTACCATAAAAAGTACTTTATTATAAATAATGAAATAAATTTAATATATATATAAAACATTTATAATAAATTTTTATTTTAATATATAATTTATAATAAAATCACTGGGGCTTCGTTTTTAAGTTATAAAGCTTACATCACTTCACGTGTAGAATTTTTACTATAATAGATAAAACATATTAAAGCAGACTTCATTTTTATAAGTAGGCAGGAACGGACCCACATAAAATCTCTAAGTTATCTTTTTGCCCTATCTAATTGGCCCTAATTAATTCACTGACTACTCACGGACTGGTAGATGAGCTCACGGGCTTAACCTGAAACACTATGTCGCAGAATCTACCACTGAATCGGAATTGTGACCCATTGAGAAGATCCTGCTAGAAACCTGTGGTCTGTGTCTACGGGATATCTAAGTTAATTATGAAGTTATATGAATTTAAATCTTAACGTCCTAGTACATAGTTTCATAATCAATTGATATATCAATCGCTATTCCTGAATTTTTTTCATCATATTTAATACTAGCGACCCGCCCTCACTTCGCTTCGGAAACTGTAATTTATTATTAATTTCGCTATTATTTAATGGATGTTATTATATATATAAACCTTCCTCTTCAATCACTCTATCTATTAGACAAAACCGCATCAAAATCTGTTGGGTAGTCTTAAAGATTTAAGCATACATAGGGGATATAGGGACCGAGAAAGCGACTTTGTTTTATACTTTGTAGTGATTTCACACTAAACAAAAAAATTCTAATGATAATTTTACTAAGCTTTTATTAAATTCTATAACTTGGCAGCTTGGAGTAGTGGACACGATATATTCAGATGAAATTCATTACGATAAAATAACTCACAGAAGTAATTATAGTATTTCACATCTCAGTTTTACGGTCCAATCAGATGGTTAATGATCTCGAAAGAGGGAAATGTTATAAATGGATTTATTAGAATGTCTCCGAGTATCAACCAGGTCATGAGACTAATTGTTTTACAAAGAATTATTTTCTTGCGGAAGATGATAGCCGGTAAAAGAAAAATAACACATGAGTCAAAATAGCCTATGTAAAATTGTGATACAACTGAATTTTTCGGAATTTACAGTTTGACATTGAATTTTACTCAGTTTTTGTAGTTTTTTTCAAAATATTTTTACTAGGAGATGAGTTCTATGTCTGACAGAATCCATAGACGCCCACTTCCCGATAAGAAGGACGCCTTTGAGGAACTGATAGAAAAGTTTCGAGGTATTCATAGTATAATTCTAGTAATAGTGGCTTTCTTTTTCTTTCTTTCAAACTTTACATCTGATTGTATCGCGACAGATACTGCTACCAAAAATTTTGAAGTTTACCCCTTGCAACTATCACTCCTTCTCCACTGTGGAATTACATTTTATATAGAATCGGATATTTCTGTGCATTGATTCTACACGAAGGCTTTTCATTGTGGCGATTACGGCTGGTTAGGAAGTATTCAATATAAAATGTCCTTGTTTTAAAAACGATTAGTGACAAAGCATTTGAAGAAATTAGCTGTAAAAAATTTACACCAGTACATTCGAATTGAGGGTGTTGACAATAATTTCTATTATTGCTATTTAAATTAACAGAATTAAATATATAGAATTAAATATAAAATATTAAGTATATTATAGAATTAAAAATTAAATATATAGCCTCTTATCTAGATGGCACATTAAGAGATTTTGTTTCGAACGTAGCAATGTTGACAGTTTGTGTTACGGGTTTTCTACATACGGGTTATTAACTAGATATTATAATTTCGAAATTAAAATTTTGCTCTGGTATTTCGCACTTATGTCCATGAGGTCTTTGTTATAAGGTTATGTTTGATTTGTTTATTGGTTGTTGTTTTAAATAAGTTCAAATTTAGATACGTTTGCTTTAGTATTTTTTTCCTGTACATATAGCATAAAGCAAATGAAATATATTTTTGTAGATTATTACTTTAGAATCATCTTCCAAGCCGGCTGGTCCCCGTGGAAGAGTACGACCACAACCCTCCAGGAAAACCACAAAAACAAAAAACCACTAAACTGAACAAAGACTAAGAATTGTATAAAAATAGGAACCTATAATGTCAGGTCTCCGTCATCAATTCACCGACACTTAGAACTCAATAATGCATTGAAAGATATAAAATGCGACATACTAGGACTCAGAAACTACAAAAATGGGCTGCCACTTACGAACCTGCCACATAAAAGAGTATTCAGACTATGTTTTCTGCTATATAGGAGAAACAAAGGGATCGTATGGAGTCGGATTTCTAATAAAAAAGGCATGGAAAAATAATATAACTAACTTTACTGGCATTTCGGAGCGAGTAGCGTTACTTCAAATGAATTTTGGCGGACTAGACATTTCTATAATTCAGGCATACGCACCCACGGAAAAATCAGACGATACAGAAATACAAAAAATCTACAATGATTTGGAAAAAAGCTCACACACTATACAATGAGAAAATTACAATATTAGGAGACTTCAATGCAAAAATAGGGCAACCCAAAAAAGAAGAAAAACTCGTCATGGGACAGTACGGGCTAGGCCAAAGAGATGAAAGAGGCGAAAGACTACAAGAATATGCAATGGAATATAGACTAGCAATAATCAACACTTATTTCAAAAAAAGATCCAGCAGAAGATGGACTTGGAAGTCACCAGACGAAAAGGTTAAAAACGAAATCAAAAATTCAAAAAGTCAGGAGCAAAGTAATTAGACAAAAAACAAAGATAACAGATGCCCTCACACAAGCTTTAAAATTGAAATGGCAGTGGGCAGGTCACGTATTGAAATACACAGACACCAGGTGGACAGTCAACACTACAATCTGGAAAGGGTCAATTGGCAAAAGAAGGATAGGGAGACCGAAAAGAAGATGGGCTGACGACGTAAACGAAATAATATGAAAGGACTGGCAACTATCGGCAAGAACAGAGATCAGTGGAAAGAAGTGGAGGAGGCCTTCACCCGAGGAGGGGTCCATATCCAATAACAAAAACTATCTCTTACTAACATTTAGACAATAAGCATTAATAACTAACTAAACATTAACAAATAAATACCACATTTGAAATGAAAGTTAAGGATAAGGAAATATAGGCTTTTTTATTTTTATTTATTTTATTTATTACTTTAGAATATACTAGCGACCCGCCCTCGCTTCGCTTCGGAAACATTAAAACACACATGAAATCAAAAAATAAAAATAAAAAAAATATTTAAAAAAGTAGCCTATGTTCATCAGGGACAATGTCGGCTTCTAATGGAAAAAGAATTTTTCAAATCGGTCCAGTAGTTTCGGAGCCTATTCGAAACAAACAAACAAACAAATCTTTCCTCTTTATAATATTAGCATAGATCAGTGTGCTTAGTGCGAGTTTTTTAACGTTCTCGATAACGTAAAAGTTAGCCCAATTTTGTATGCAGTTGGAACAGCGCCCCTAGCGACAAACGTAGGCAAACGATCCCACTCCATACAAATATGAGCTAACTTTGACGCTATCGAGAACGTTAAAAAACTCGCACTAAGCACACAGTATGGATTTTAATGGATACCTTTGGAACCCAACAAACAAGTTTATTAATTAGTTAAAGAAAAAAACAGTAATCTGATAAAATACGCTAATTGTTGGCAGCGAATTAGCTATGGCTATTGGCCTTACTGATTTCTTTTATCCTATGTCAACTAAGGCAAATATTTTTTGTTTATTCCAAACAGCCAAATTTGCCAAGAAGAAACTAATTAAATCGTGAGTTTATCTCGTCACCAAACTGACTTAATCAAGTACAAGTTAAATTCGGGAGACGAGGTTCTTAAAACGGGAAATATTATCATTGGCATAAATTAAAACCAGCGAGGTAAATGTTTTTAAAGCCTTTCCCCGCATACTGGTTTGGGGACCGTTGCTCGACCCCAAGCACCCAATATTGCTCTTATTGTTTGATACATTGCACTTTTGGGGAGTGTCGTCTTTTGCTTGCTTTACCAACTGAGATACAGCATGTTGTTTTTTAAAAAATTCATATTACAATATACATTATACATACAATATACATTTTAATATACTTTTGTTTTTGTACAGCGGAAGACAATGACTCATATTATGTACATATTTTGAAAACTGGCAAATTTCTTAAGCATTTATTCTGAATCAAATAGCATTTATCTTAAGTTCAGTAAATGTAGTAAAAATTACTCGGAATATATGTGTTCTAGGTATATACTAATAAAGAGACATTAACGATTTTTATAAGACAACAATTTCAAAAGTTCTAATAGCAAATAGATATCATACATAAAAAACTGTTGACTTCTAACAATTTTATTATTAATGTTGACACTATTCTTTAAATGATATAATAATAATAAACAAACTATAATAATATTGTTTGTGTTAGGGTATCCCCCTGGTACATAAGGCTCTTACAAGTAGTCTCCACTTCACCCTGTCTTGCGCTTGCTCCTTAAAATCGCTCCAGGTCAGGCCGGCAGTCCTCACCTCATTCCTACGGTACGTCGCTAAATCTGTACAGGGCGACTAGGTCTTCTCTTGCCACGCGGTTGCCAAATTACTTGTCTAAATAATAATAAATCAGATTTTTCGTTTCATTCATCCCGGCGTTGGTTGTGATTTCCGGACAATACCGAGAATTGAAAAGAAAGGAATTTCGATTTTTAACGGGTTATTTTAAGAACATGAGTTATCGTGGACGAAAGGATAAGACGTCCAGTGCATTCGTATGGCGATGCACCGGTGTTTGAATCCCGCCGGCGGGTATTAATTTTTCCAATGAAGTAAGTACTTATCAAAATATTCACGATTGACTCCATGGTGAAGGATATCGTGTAATAAAAATCAAACACGCAAACATTACAATTTGTGTAATTATTAGTGGTGGTGGTGTAATTACTAGGTACCACTACCTTGCCGATTTCTGCCGTGAAGCCCTAATGCTTTTCAGCTAGAAGGGCGGGGCAGCCGTTGTACTGTTAAAAGTGCGACCTTACAACTCATGTCTCAAGATGGCTGGCGGTATTTACGTTGTAGATGTCCATGGGCTCCGATAACCATTTAACACCATCTGGACCGTGAGCTCGTCCATAGATCTAAGCAATAAAAAAAAGAAGAAGACCGGAAATAATATAAACAATTCTAAACACATTTTACGCACCCTGTTTATGCATCGTTTGCCGGTCTGTGCCCGTGCGCATAAAACCGCGGTGCACCGTCTTCAGAAGCACAATCGCAGACGCGGAGCTGCACGGGCGAAACGAAACCGTGAGTACTGACAACTTGATACACGCGATATATATAATTGTAAGCAAACAAACGGAATTCCTTTGTTAAAATTCACATGTAATGTACACATCCAAGACAAACGATACGAATCCTGCGAAATGCGTGTTCAAAAATATATATTTATATATATATTTTTTGTTCTACTACTAATAAACCTACACGCGTATTCAAGTAAATAACCAATGAGACATACCGAATTAATCTTATGCGCTTTTTTGTTTTTTGTTTTTTTTGTTTTTTTTTTTTTTTTGTGTTTCTAATAAATAAATGAATCATTGGACCCTTAAAGCATTAGCATTTTTATTACTGTATCAAAGTGTATTTCGATTAATCGTTTTGGTTCGAAAACTTTTATTTATGTTAAGTGTTAACCGGCCAGTGAAAGTGTTAATACTAGAATTTTATTCTAAATTAATTGGCCCAAGTTTTCTGAAAGGAGGTGATACTTAAAAAAGCTTTATCGATTTCATTTTGTTGAATATTTAATTCTTTAATTTCGAATGGACTATTCTAAAAATATTTTTTTAAGATCGATTACAATCCAAACAAACGTATCTTTCATCTAGTGACGAATTGAGATACATATACCGGTAGATATAATAATTTAAAAAAGAATTCAAAAGTTTTATTGTTATTATTAATAACTTTTCTTTTTTTTTTTTTTGTAAAACAATCACGCCACGTTAACTGGTCCCGTGATAAGTTCGTAAAGAATTTGTGTTACAGGTACCAGATAACGGAAATAAATGTAAGATTTTTATTATACACATACATATATTTAATTTACATCCATAACCCTGGAAAAGACATTTATATTTATCATACAAATATCTTCCCTTGGCGGGATTCGAACCCGCAACCCCCTTGTCTAGTGACCATGTCACTTACCACTAAACCAGACGGCCGTTAATGACGATTCAGTATATTATTCAGAGATTAATTCCAAACTAGATTAAATCCAAAGTTCTTTAGTGTCAAATTGGCGTTCTGTCCTTTAAATTACCATATTTTGCGATAATCTCGCTTGTAAAAAATATAAAACTTACATTGATTTTAAGCTGACCACCACAAACGTATTTTATAGCCACCATCACAAAAGATCGAATTTACGAAAATCCTTTCAAATCTGCAATTCCTCGAGTTTTATGTATTTTTGATTGGACCATCATCTATAATATATGCCACTGAAGAACAAAGGTTTCACTTTCGGCCTTTGGCCTTAGCTCACAGGATAACGACATCTATCAGTGGTTTTAAATCGGCTACTTAGTATTCCACAAGTGCTTACGGATGATACATTCTCGGTTCTGGTTTCGTACGCGGTTTATTGTTAATGCGTATGAAGAATGACTAAGCCCTATAGCGAAAGGACTACGCGTTATTTATTTAATTTAAACTCAATGATCCTTGTGGTTTAACAATAAAACATTTGGTTTTTTAAATTATTAAACATTGTGGGTTCGGACATAACGTTTAAAAAAACTAGCACGTAAATCTAATTAATGAGATGAACATTATTGTTTAACCAAAAAATTTTTTAAAGAGTTTTATTACATTATTTGTTTGTAGAAATAGTGGTCTTAAGTCGTCGTGGCCTGAAGGATAAGACGTCCGGTGCATTCGTATATAGCGATGCAACGGTGTTCGAATCCCGCAGGCGGGTACCAATTTTTCTAATGAAATACGTACTTAACAATTGTTCACGATTGACTTTCACGGTGAAGGAATAACATCGTGTAATAAAAATCAAACCCGCAAAACTATAATTTGCGTAGTTACTGGTGGTAGGACCTCTTGTGAGTCCGCACGGGTAGGTACCACCGCCCCGCCTATTTCTGCCGTGAATCAGTAATGCGTTTCGGTTTGAAGGGTGGGGCAGCCGTTGTAACTATACTGAGACCTTAGAACTTATATCTCAAGGTGTGTGGCGCATTTACGTTGTAGATGTCTATGGGTTCCAGTAACCACTTAACATCAGGTGGGCTGTGAGCTCGTCCACACATCTAGGCAATAAAAAAAAAACCTAAAATATTCTCTACCAATGAACTGAAGGTGATGGAGGGAAAGTCATGATAGGTGCAATCCATAAATAAATTGAACACACATATCGAATAATAATGAGAAGTTTTGTTTATCTTTCGTTTTGGCTTATTATTTACGAAAAATGTTTACCTGAGAATCTTTTTGAGATATTTGTTTTGCTAAAAATCGTGTTTGTCAAATAAATTAAATGTGTGTGTAGTATCGAATATTCAAATTTCCTTTGGGCAGGTACCTAATGGTTCCCTATATAAACATTTTCGAAGCCGTTTTTAATTTAAATAACCGATAAACATATGTATGTATATAAAACCACTACAGAAAAGTATACCAATTAGAATGTCCGTTTTATTTTTCTCTCTGTTATAAGATGTCTAAAGAAGAATTCAGGTCGCAATTTATTTTATTCAAAGATCGGTTTCTTTGCTTTCGACTTTTGAGGTTTTAATGAGGTTTCCGCAGATAGCTCCCGTCAATAGCTTAGAATGCTTTTGAAGCGATATACAAGGTAATTGGTCGACTGGTTGCCATTAAAACTGAATACAAAATGTCAAACAGATTGACATCGAACTGAGGAATATTTTTAGGAAATACCCTTTGGACTCTTTGCTGACATGATGCTTTTTGAAATAAAAAAAAAGGATTCATTGGTCTGGTTTTCATAAGAATATTATTTTGAACGGTATATTGAGATGTTTTATTTTACGTTCAAGAATATTCAAGTTGATATATTTATGAATAGGATGTTTGAAATTCCTAAGCATTGAGTTCTATTTCGTATTAAATTGGATTGTGCTAGTGTTGCGTTGTGGTGAATGAGAGTGGACTGTATTTATTAGTTTGAAATCTTTATTAGTTCATAAGTGACAAACTAAAGATATATGAAATATAAAGTCGATGTGTCGCCCTTGGCGGCTGGAATTGAAAAGGGAAAAGTGTCATAGCGGAAGTCGCTCGTTGACACTTTTGACGTTCCGAATTCAAATAGCTAGAAATGTCTAAATTGCGTATAACGAAAAAAGGATTACGATAATAATAAATGTAGTGATCGTTATAGTCAGATAATACCCGACCCAACCGTCGTCGCCCGAGATTTGTCATGTCGGATACCCCGGATCGACTCACGGTCAAGCACGGGTCACCGTCCTCGTCGAACCCGTCGACTACGACGAAGAGTTCGACTTGCGAACTAACCCAGAGACAGAACCCACTGAGCTTCTCGCCGGATCTTCTCAGTGTATTGCGATTCCGATCTGGTAGTAGATTCTGCGAAGCTCTTGTTAGGGATAGAAGATTGCACAAAGTGGGAATGGGTAGCTCGCTCCGGGCATTTCACTATTACAATAATTGTTACGTTGTAATACTCATTGTAAAAATGAATATTTAAAAAAAAACCTAATATTAAAAAAAAAAAATACATGCCCGCTGAGTTTCTTGCCAGTTCTTCTCAGAACGGAGGCTAGCTATTGTAAATTGGCGGTAGTTCTTTTTGACGTTCAACGTTATGTACTTTCATTTATGTTGAATATTTTTTTTTTGATTTGATTTGATTTGATTTGATAGTGCTAGCAAATTCTCTCAGGTTGAGCCCGTGAGCCCAACTACTCATCTGTGAGTAACTAGAATAGCCCCTTAGGCTACCAGCGAATAGATAAAGAAAAAATAACTCAAATCTGTCTGCTTATTCGTTTCTGTAACTGAACATCTTTAACAAACAAAGTGTCACAAATATCAAATAATTAAGCACACATTTTAATTACAATGAGTATTATCTGATACCCAATTAAACGCAAGCAAATTATAGAACACACCTACTGTTTAATTTTATTTAAATAGCCATGCAATGAAATATTTTTTTTTTCTATCGTAATAACTCATTGTTCGTTGGAATTACAAACAGGGGGATAACTATATTATAACTTTCACATCTACGAATCCTGTTACTTCAAACTTCAAAAGTACATCGACACCTCCTACGTATAATATCGTAACTCTATTTTATCAACTATACAGTATCGCAGTTCAAAGTTATGCAAGCAGATTTTTGATGATAGTGAAGTCAAATCAGCTCATTTAAGAATCAAAATTGGCATACAGATATATTTTTAGGAACGGAATATTACGTCTAAAAAGGTTTTTTGAATTTTTTGCTAGAATTTCTTAAAAGTCACATACGGTTTTCTACTACGGAAAATATCAATGGTATTTCGTTGTATGTAGTACTTACTATACTTTACGTTGATATATATGTAGGATTAAGTAGGGTATGTTACACGTACGATAACTTACATTGGAACTAATTAAATAATAATGTGTCTTGGGTTACAGTTACCATAACATACAATGGAACAAAGACGTTCATAGCATAAGTGCTATTAAGAAGAATAATTAAAATAAAATAATTATCTTCCATTATACTGAAATATAATGTATTTCGTAATAAAAACAGTCCAAATAAACATTCCCTCTAAGAAAATAATCTTAAAATATTAATCAATGGTATTGTTGTTTATTTTAATAGTATGCAGTATTAAGAACATGAAATAAAATCTTTATATTATTATAAAGATTGTATTTATTGTTTTATTAATTTACGGATTGTCTGAATCAATTTGCTTTATCCAAAATAAATAGTATTTTGTTTAAAAAAATACACGCATTATTTAAAAAATGCAATGAAATACTTATATCTGAAATTTAAAAACAACTAAATAAAATCTCTCTCAAATTTAAAATATAATACATAATATGAATTCTCTATTCATCCCTGCACTCCTTATCAACTAAATAAAAAAATATTTTACTAACAAGAAAAAAATATTTATTCATTACTTGAATATTCGTAAAAAATTCAATCAGTATTGGGCAGTCTCTAAAATCACATAGATTTAAATTTTCAGTACAAAAAATAAAAATAATTTAATAAAAACTATGTAATATCAAAAAAAAATACATTAATTATTAAAAAAATAGTCTGTACCTAAATCCGGAAAACTGTCGTTACCAGTATCTGGTAGGCTTTGGACAAAATCATAATGAGCGCTGGGTATAATTTGAGATTTGCACATGCTCATCAAATCACCTTTTTCTACCTGAGGTATCATCGGCAGCCTATTGGCATACAGTACATCAATATTGATTACACGTTGTCTCCTGGTTTTATACATAAAGTATGGTAATCTTCGGCAGCTAAATCATATTTATGTAATAATTTATAATGATCTTAAGGTTTTAAACACCTCTCTTATTTTATTCCATTGAACTTTTTCTCCATTAGTACTTTTAACCCCATTGCCCTTTAATAACGTTTTGTAATTAAAAAAATCGGTGTGTTGTAATTCTTCTACAATTTAAGGCTTTCCTTTTTGCGTAGCCCAGCGTACTAAACAAAAACACTCAAATGGTGTATAAGCAAGTTTATTCTTGGCACATTTTTCTATTAAGGTGTGAACGCTATCGCCCTCATTTTGGTTATGACCAAATCCTAAAAAATAATGATGTATTGTCACTTTAAAAATAAAAGCGGCAACCGAAGCTCGCTTGTACCTTGATCGTTACGTTTGGAGATGTACTTATATAAGCAACTAGCCACTTCGTTTGCCTCGCGATTCCCTTGGACTTCATGCCACATAAAACAAGTACCTTTCTGTTCAGCCACATTAAAAACTGTAAAATTAAACAGTTAAAGCTTTCGTTTATAATAAAGGATACTTATATTACCATTTGGAGCAGTAAGAACTTTTGAAAGTCGTAAGTGGCGACTCATAGTTTACCATCTGATACTTTGGCCAGTTCTTTATCGGTCGACTTTTTTTGCGAGCTATCTCTTTATTTTTAATACGTGGTGTTTCAGATAGTGTCAGACTAGATATATTCTTATAGACATGACACTTGTCACATTGGTACTTCTCTGGCATATAAAAACTAATCTTAAAGTATGCATTAACGATGTCGGGATATTGCTGTTCAGAACTAGCTTTTGAAGAGTATGTTAGTGTATTAAATCACTCATTATACAACTCAAACAAGCGATGGAAATTTAGATCTGCGTTTAGGTAAATTTTACTACTTCCTTGGCGAGAGTAATGAGACTTTACAGGCTGAAGAGATTTTATGTGATCGCATATACTTCTGATAACATCCCTAGTTATTACTTAGCGATGATTACGATTAGTATGACGCCCTCGCAGATCCGCTTCTATCAAGCCACTTACCTTACCTTTTTTTCTAAAGGCTTATAGACAAATTGCTTACTTAATGGATATGTGTTTAGAAACATCTTCTTGTACACAGTTAAATAGTTTTCCTGGTCGTCTAAAACAGCTCTTGAGAGTCTATAAATCAAAGTAAACCTACGCCTAGATTCCATGTCAGTGAAAATCCTTAGTTTTTTTGTTTGACAACCAAGTTTTCAATAAAGGCTTACTGCTTTTCACGGTTTCCTAAATCTTAAAGCCTATTGAAAATCAATATTCTTTCATCATCACTCATTTTCGTTGACCATTTTAGTCTACAGTTCATATGACACATAGGACCCAAAATAGGACAAATCCATCTATTGGTTTATCTCATCAATATCTGCGTCAAAAAGGGGCGGTAACTGTGTAAAAGAAAAACAAAAATATCTTTTTATTGAGATTTTTTGAAAAGAATACTATAGTAAGTCATGCTTCATATCGAAGTACAATATCTTAAGTGTGACATAGGATAAAAAAAGTATAGGAAATTCCAACGTAAAATATCGTAAGAACAGATACGGGACTCGTTTATATTTTTTTCAATAGTAAACTATTGTAAGTATTTACTTACGATATTGGAGAAGGATCTAACTTCAACGTATAGTATAGTATATATATACTTACGATATTTTACTGTGGGTATTGTACTATTTCATATTATTATATTTTAAATAAATCATAAAATCATTATTAATATTGTAAAACATATAAATTACCTTGTACCCTCGTAGCACCCTCCACAAAAGGGTTGGATGTACACACATCATCACTATAAGTTGAATTATTAGCGTTTACCGGTTATTGCCGATCAAACATATCACATTGTTTTACCGATTTAATTACTGCATCAATCATTCGTTTTGACCTAGATGACATAGTTGATAGTTAATCTTATACTTACTGTCCATTAAATAATATAAATCAGTACATTTTTCCAAATGTGATCTTAGCCGCGCTGGTACTCCTCTGCAGCGTATACAATCGGTACTACTACTTACCATTCCTTCGCGCGGCTAAACGATCCCTCGCCTCCCGCGTACAGCACATTAACTGCACTATACGATATATTACTACGGTAAATATGAACATACGACAATATGCACTCTCAATATCTTTGGTTCTATTGCAAATAAAAAAATTTTTATTAGATGAAACGATAAACGATGTTATAAAGTATTTGAAAATCTAAAAATGTCATTTTCGTAAATTTGTTGGTTACGATAATATACGTAGGAGGTGTCGACATATTTGCAAAAAACTTTCCACCTCTCACGTGGGCTAACAGGGCGAATTCTCTATCAAATACCTGATATCAATAATGCGTTATTTGGATGTGTCAGCGTACTAGCAATTCTGATGGCATAAAGTTTCTCTCTATGAAATATCTTTAACCTTCAGAGAATAAACAAAACATTAGAGGTTATCTTAGCACAAAAAATATTGTTATAAGTCTATTTTGATAATTTTCGAAACTAAACAAATTAAAATAAATTCTAGACTATTTATTTTAGGCTACGTATACACTTAAAATATTTTTTTAATGTTTTGAAAGTATTTATTTTCGTGTAAATAATTTTGAATTTTTTTTTTCTTAACATACGAATATTCGACCCCGCTGTGAGTGAGCGGTTACCGTTATCAATGTACGTCGGCAAACCCGAAAGATCTGTGAAGTACTGCTTTTTTTCCCTACCTATGCTGATAGCCTTGAGAGGCTATATCAGCTTCTCCTTGACGTGTAGGTGAGCTCACGGGGCTCAAACCGGAGTGTTGCTAACACTGGCCCTAGCAAGAACAGTGCTTCGCAGAATCTACCACCGGATCGGAAGCCCACTGAGAAGATCTGGCGAGAAACTCAGTGGGCTGTGTCTGTGGGCTGTGTCTGTGGGTTAATTCACTCGTCGAGCACTTCGTCGCAAGTGACGGGTTCGACGAGGACGGTGACTGGTAAAGTACTGCTCTTGCTAGGGCTAGTGTTAGCAAATTCTCTCAGGTTGAACCAGTGAGCTCACCAACCCGTCCGCACGTACCTAAAATAGCCTGTTAGACTACCAGCGAATAGATAAAGGGCATACACAAGGCGATGCCTGCCATTTAAATTAATACCGAATTTCCGAGACACGTAAACCAATTACTTTTATTGACATGACATTTACAACATTCATATTGAATTCGAATTGCAAAACGTACATTTTAAAGGCGAACCAAATCTTCGGTTAAGTTCTTCGTGTACCATCGACGCTAACAATGGATCGACTGAAATATAAGGTTCGTTTTCCGCTGCACTTAATTGATCTAGGTCGGTGAATACCACGATTCCAACATTGCGTTTCAATCTATGTTTAGTTAGCTTAACTGAGTTAGCTTACTTTATTTAAGAGCATATTAATTTAGTTTCCTTAAAAAATCTATCTGCCACAATTATAGTTCCAAATACTTACATACTAGTGGTAGGACGTTTTGTGAGTCCGCGCGGGTAGGTACCACCACCCTGCCTATTTCTGCCGTGAAGCAGTAATACGTTTCGGTTTGAAGGGCGAGGCAGTTGTAACTATACTGAGACCTTAGAACTTATATTTCAAGGTGGGTGGCGCATTTACGTTGTAGATGTCTATGGGCTCCAGTGACCACTTAACACCAGATGGGCTGTGAGCTCGTCCACCCATCTAAGCAATAAAAAAAATTATGTTGCAATGCACTGTTCGGAAGAAAGCAGTGATAAGAATCATTTATTACATGTTTCTATTTTTTTTAGACATAAAGTTACAAACAGAAAGGTCACGTTAGGTTTAGCCACCGAGTACATTATGTAACTATCAGATCATTTAATAAAAATAGTGAAAATTAATTTTTAAATCTGCTATCCACAACAATGTTTTAAAACCGACCGGCCTAACAAAACCAAAAATAATATTCCTATATAGAGCTAATAAACGACTCATGTGCGGTTGATACTTGATAATAATGAATTCCATTCTAGCGACAGCTACTGAGTCATAACTAATAACTATAGACGAATTACTCAATTAAAAATCAATAAATTACAAACAAATGCCTACTTTTATCATAGTTCTTGCATTATTCTTCTAAGAACTCCCGTTAATTTATGCATTTCGGTTTTCTGTCATTAACAACCTCGTTTTTAGAAGCCAAATTAAATGAGGAAAAGCAAATTTATGACAGAAACTGCGAACAGCATTTAAGACATCGTGAAAACAAGCGGAGGCAATCAAAGCCTTCCGTCGGGCCACGGCTTATGCTTCATTGTCTAAGTTTAACTTCTCTTTGGAAATTTTTAATAGAATTCCTCAAACTGCCAGTTTTTATACAATGTATTCTGTATTGAAAGGCGAAGTAGCTACATTGTGGTACCGAGAAGCAATTTAATTAGGAATTTAAAAGAATATTCAACGTATTTTTGCAGGTATGAAAACTTTTATGGTTCCATGATGGCTTTGTTAATTTTTCTCAAATAAAGTATATTTGATGCTGTTCATAGTCACCTTACCTTGGGTGCTCAGAATTTACCTGGACATATAGACATTAGCGTGGATTATATTGGTGACTAAACGTAGAATACTCTTCAAATGAAGTACGCGATTGCTTAGCGACAGATATAAGTAGAACTATGGTCCTTATCCGCTGGTGCTCCCAATTAATCCCACTACCGGTGTACTAAAAGGCTAGGTCAGTACTGTCATATCTTTGCGAGAAATGTGAGAGAGATGAGTGCTTAGTTCACTATGCACTAGGTCAGTGGACTGGTCTGACCAGTGAAGTGACATATCTAGAGCGAAAGGTCCCGTTAGCTAGAGTCGCCATAATGTCGTCAATGGTTGATCGCATTTTTTCGAAATTTAAACAGAATTCATTATTACTATTTTCATAGTATATATAGTAATAGATTAGCTACTTCGTAAGTTTTTTGAGAAAAAGGGCTACTTAGCCTCGTTAGAGTATGTAAGCAAAGTTGTTTAAATACCAGAAATCACACATATAGACCCAAATTTGCATCCATTACTGTAAATTACAAAGACAATTATTTTATAATTCAAAGTAAATAATAATTATCATTGATGACGATTAAAACATTTTATGGAAATGAAAAACAGATTGAATGAAATTATAAAAAAAACTACAACAATTTTAAGTTTCAAAGAGTCATCGAAATCATTAACCTAAAATATTATTCTTATAATTTTTAATCGTATCTAAATCTCTAAGCTTTACCATATTTGAAAAATCAGATTAGGCATAAAAACTATTTTAAATGAGTTATTTAGTTGTAATTTTTATTCAGTATTTACATACTTCATTTAGTATTTACATACTTCATTTAGTATTTACATACATACTTTAATATCTTTACAGATATTTCATTTAAAATTTATAATTGTATAATAATTGTAGGTAGGTCAATGTTGGCCAGTGGTGCAAATGAAGTTTCTCGTGAAAAGTGTTGCTAATAGTTAGGTGACCATCAATCAATGGATTGAAGCCCAATTAAGTCACCGATATGACGTATATTACGAAATTGTTTTGCATTGCATTTCATCGACAGGCCTTGTTTAAGGAGTATTAAATTTATTCCAAACATGTTTCTTAATATCACTGAGGCTTCTAGAATGTACCATGAAACCTGTTGTCTATAAAGTCAATTTTGGATCTGTATTTTTCTATGAAAATTCAGTTCTGTTTGGGAATTTCAGTATCTATTAATTTTGAAAACCAAAAGTCTAAATCGAATAATTGGATGAACTCAACTTCAATATTTTTAAGTTATCGTTTGTTTTTACTGCATAGATTTCTTGGTGCGATACCCTTTGTAAGTGCCGTGTTGTATCTGTTTTAAATTCATTACAGGTTGAAAATGCGAGCGATATTTGCGACGTTGGCTGTCCTGGCGAGTTGCGCCGCATTAGTTCAATGTGAGTATATTATAACTAACCGTTATGTATACATTATTTATGAGTTGGACGTTTACAATGGAAATTGTTCTAGCTTAAGGTGATGTGTAATCGCAACCCGAATTAATGAGGTTATATCCCACTCAGTAGTAATTTTTTTTAAATTAAATTTATTAGTTAAAAATTTAAAATCGAATTGGACGTCTAAAATGGTTTAGATTTTGATGGTTAGTTTTACATACGACTAATAGTATTACACGGAATTTTAAATTTTGGTTGCAATTTTAGTTTACTTGTTGTATTTGATTGTCATAAAAAATATGTTATTGGAAATATGGATACAATTTTTTTATTATTATTATTCTTAAGGGCTTAGCATTTAATTTGGTATTTCTTTTAGTTACATGCTCTCATTAATTTTCTTGTTTGCTCAATGAATGTTTTTGAGTTTGTTTATCCAATTTCATCCCGTAGACGTACGTAATCCAAAACTGTAATACATACATTTAGTTCATAAAGTGAGTAGTGATAAAACAGCGCCTTAAGCTTACGGTTCTTTTCGAGTGAATTCTTTTCAATGGCAATGAAAATATTTACTAGTTCTACTGCTATTTAAATGGGCAAACATGTGTCATTAACGCATACTACTAACTATACATTGACAAATACACATTTTTGTTTGTCAATAGCTTCAAAGGACAGTCACACCAAATGCTGGTTCAAGCTTAGAGAAATAACTGAAAAATTTACAATATGTAAATTAATTTAGCAAGTAAAGCGATTAGCATACACGTACAGAAGTATCCCTAGCGAATCGATTAAGCCTTATACAAATAAATACATAATAAGATGTCTTGGTAATAAAAAATATAGACAGCTTATTGAAGTAAAGCATCGTACCTCATCATCGTAGGTTTGAAGGGTACGGCAGCCGTAGTAACTATACTGAGACCTTAGAACTTATATGTCAAGGTGGGTGGCGCATTTACGCTGTAGATGTCTATGGGCTTCGGTAACTACTTAACACCAGGTGGGCCGTGAGCTCGTCCACAAACCTAAGCAATAAACAAAAAAAAGTAAATACATTCTTTTAAACGAACTTCTTGGGTTTCAAGAAGAATGTCTTAATCAGGTCATAGATCTCCTGAAACGGCTCTCTAGTTCAGGGAGCATTCTGTACAAATGAAATACGCTTTAGATACAAATTACCTTTACCTCATATCAATTAATCAATGTCATATAAGGTGTAAATAATAAATAAGTGTAAATAAGGTTTTTCGAATTCAAGTACAAAATTTAAATCACAATTTATAATAGTTTAACTAACCTCTTGATTCTGTTACAACCAAAAGCAGATCCTTAATTTAGTTTTTATTTCCTGATTAAGATTAAGCTTTGCGTTCAATTACTAAAGTTAAATCTATATATTGATACGTGAAGCAAAAACTTTGTACCTCTTTTTACGAAAATTGCGCGGTCGGAGGAGTATGAACTTTCCCACACTCCCACAGAGGAGGAGTGCACAGTGCTAATATTTTTTTAAATTATGCATAAAACATACATTAAATCAATAAAAAAAACGTGTGGCAATCGGGAACTGCTGCGGTAAAGCTATTGCATAGCATTTTTTATCAACTTATGCAATTATAATTAGACAATGATAATTTAATATTAAAATAATAATAAAACAAGACCACGCTATACTAAACATTAATAAAAGCAAAACCTTAACTGTCCCCTTCACACTCATAAGCTAGACCGCGCGAGAGAGAGATGGGCAGACTTTTCATGATGCGCATGCAGTGTGACGTCACGCCACGCGCTTATTCACAATCACTACACAAGCGCAACGTGTGAATGTGTTGAACGCGAGCTACATGGTAGGCAGAGTGAGGGGTGTAAGGTTTTTTCCGTTACGGAATTTCATGATTCGGTCGCCTCGCTCAAGGTCCCAAAATAAAAGCTATGCAATAGCTTAAAACATTACACACACTACCATGTATTTGACGCACACACATACATATAATTATACTCTTTGTTTATTATCAATTGTCAAACTTTTGTTAATGTTTAAAGTCTGTGGTCAAATTACGAATAGATTAATATTGTTCGTCTTTAATTTTATTTATTTTTAGTGTATGTTTTGGCGAAATCTGTGATTATATTATAGAAATATAATAGTATTTGATAATAGAACCATAATAATGTTTAAACATAAAATTTCAATTAAAATACTACTGCGGGACTACTTACTAGATGTAATAAATTCGTATTGGCAATTCAACAGCGGACAGCAGAGCGCGCATCGTTTGTTACTTCAGTAACTGGGCGGTGTACCGACCCGGCGTTGGACGTTATGGCATCGAAGACATCCCCGTGGATTTGTGTACCCACTTGATTTATTCCTTTATTGGCGTCACCGAGAAATCTAGCGAAGTTCTCATTATCGATCCTGAGGTGAGTATAGTGCTAACTTAATCATGAATATTCAAATTGAGCATAATAATATCACGTTTAGTATTTCCGAGCGTTCACGAAAGCTCATGGTAATAAAAGTAGGTATCAAGTTAAACTATCAAGACTAGGTTGGTGGAAATAAAATAAGCCCTAAGTAAGAATTTATAATTATGTAAAGTTGTTCATTTTTATAGCTCAGAGGTATTTGTGCTGATAGTATAAATACTAATATATAAATCTACAATGGTTTTTACGGATGTTCCGTTATAACTACTGAACCATGCATCCGTTTGATTTGAAACTTGGTATCCATGTAGAAAATACGTGTACTTAAAGGATAGGCTAATATTTATATGAGTGTTGGACTCCCTAATAATAATGACAATAAATAATAATGTTAATTTTAAATGCCCAGCAAAACGGGCCAGTACGGCTAGTAGTTACTATTTTATTTATTTATTGCTTAGATGGATGGACGAGCTCACAGCCCACCTGGTGTTAAGTGGTTACTGGAGCCCATAGACATCTACAACGTAAATGCGCCACCCACCTCGAGATATAAGTTCTAAGATCTCAGTATAGTTACAACGGCTACCCCACCCTTCGAACCGAAACGCATTACTGCTTCACGGCGGAAATAGGCGGGGGGGTGATGGTACCTACCCGTGCGGACTCCTACCACCTCCTACCACCAGGTCCTACCACCAGTGATTACGCCAGTTATAATTTTGCGGGTTTGATTTTTATTACACGATGTTATTCCTTCACCGTGGAAGTCAATCGTGAACATTTGTTGAGTACGTATTTCATTACAAAAATTGGTACCCGCCTGCGGGATTCGAACACCGGTGCATCGCTACATACGAATGCACCGGACGTCTTATCCTTTAGGCCACAACGACTTCACTACTAAAATTACATGTCTAAATTGTAATTAACTTTCCGTCGCATTTTTTATTTATTGAACTCATTTTCTTGATAGCTGGACGTAGATAAGAGTGGTTTCCGTAACTTCACATCCCTCCGCTCCAAACACCCCGATGTCAAGTTCATGGTCGCGGTTGGCGGTTGGGCTGAAGGCGGCTCCAAGTACTCGCACATGGTGGCCCAGAAGAGCACTAGGATGTCTTTCATCAGAAGCGTTGTGGGTAAGTGATCATTATCAGTACCGTAGACTGAAAATAATTCGGTGTTCGCATGAGCATGAGTCTCTCGCAATTCACACGACTGAGCCTCGATTTGGGTTCATGTCATCATCACATACAATTGTAAGGACAATGAAGGAAGTTAGTTTATACAGACCATGACTAACCTTTAATAAATAAATTAAAATGAAAAAATACTTGATAAAACTAAAGAAAACGCTTTAATAGGAACCCGAACAGTTTTGATCCTAGGGAATATTGGGCTAAGTTTGTAATCTTGATATGTATATGAATGTTTCAAGTTAGTTGGTTACCATTAAGTTGATGTAAATTAGATTGAATAATTCCGTTACATATGTAAATAGATACAGGTCAATATAATAATGGCGTGATAAAAGCAGTTCTTACAATTTAAAGAGACGTTCAAAATTCTGTAAAATATATCCAAGATTTTGTTGTTTAGTTATATATGTCCAAGCAACTTCTTTAGAACGTACTCGCAATGTATTATATAACAAAATAAATTGTATATACAAGTTTTAATTTTTATTAAAACACACACACTCACTGGTGGTAGGACCTCTTGTGAGTCCGCGCGGGAAGGTATCACCGCCCCGCCTATTTCCGCCGTGAAGCAGTAATGCGTTTCGGTTTGAAGGGTGGGGCAGCCGCTGTAACTATACTGAGATCTTAGAACTTATATCTCAAGGTGGGTGGCGCATTTACGTTGTAGATGTCCATGGGTTCCAGTAACCGCTTAACACCAGGTGGGCTGTGAGCTCGTCCGCCCATCTAAGCAATAAAAAAAACACACACACACACACACACAAATTAATTACAATTAACTTATCCGTTTACTTTGATCGCGTTCGAAATCTCCAATGCTGTTGTAATTGATGGTAGTGGGTTAAACAAAGTAAGCGAACAAAAACAAGTTCAGGAAACGAAGAGTTACGTCGTCCATTGAAAGCGGAAGGCGGTTTTTTCCGTTACGCCGAAGACGAGTGGTCTCTCACACGGAATCCTTGCTCACGACACTGTGACCATGTGAAATGGAATCCCCTACTACGATGAACGAATTACATACTCGTATGTAATAATAATCTCTATATATATAAAAATGAATTGCTGTTCGTTAGTCTCGCTAAAACTCGAGAACGGCTGAACCGATTTGGCTAATTTTGGTCTTAAATTATTTGTGGAAGTCCAGAGAAGGTTTAAAAGGTAGATAAATATGAAAATGCTCGGAATTAAATAAAAATAACAATTTTGTTTTTCCTTTGATGTGTCCCCCGTCGGTCTTTTATTTATCGATTGAGGCACTACGAAGTTTGCCGGGTCAGCTAGTAATAAATAAATATTTACTAACAATCACGCCACGTTAACTGGTCCCGTGATAAGTTCGTAAAGAACTTGTGTTACAGGTACCAGATAACGGAAATAAATGTAATATTTTTATTATACACATACATATATTTAATATACATCCATAACCCTGGAAAAGACATTTATATTTATCATACAAATATCTTTCCTTGGCGGGATTCGAACCCGCAACCCCCTTGTGTAGTGACCATGTCACTAACCACTACACCACTGTGACGTATAAATTATGTTAACTTTGGAATCAAAGGTCGATGACTCCCGTTTTGAATACGCTTTTATTATAATAGTTTTGTATATACCTATGTTTGTTCCTATGTAACTTAATATTTTACCGACTTCAAGAGGTTCGATTAACTTGAAAATTTTTACATTAAAAATTTTGCATTAAAAATCAATTAAAATACATTAATTTTTATACTTCGCACTAATGTCTTGACAGTATAAAACCAATTAAAAAAAGATGCTCTCACTCTGCGAAACATCGTCCCATATGGCGTCGCATCGCGAGAGAATCGGTATCGCAGGATCCGACTGATGCATGACCACGACCACTCTGTCAAGAGTGTACGAATAGGAAGAAAGAACTAATGTCTAGACAGTATTAAACCAATTAAAAAAAGATGAAATGATTTGATAATTCGGTTCACCAATTTAATTTTTTTTTTAAATCTTAATCTACACATATTTTTTTACACAGATAATATATCGGGCACACGTTCTAATATTAGCACATGTATGAAAAAAATATTTACGTAATAATTAATTAAAATTACAAATATCGATACCCTAAAGACAAAATATAACTATAAAAGTGATTTTTGTAAAAAAAAACAGACCTGAATCTAAGCTTCTAGTATTGTGACTCCGTTAATCCCAATATTATTTTTATATAAATCGCAAAACAATCAAGTCGTTCGTTTGAAAAGCGGAGGATAGCCTTTATCTTATTTCCTCTGAGACTTTGCTGTTAAATCTCAATAGGCTTCCGAATTATCAAGGTTTCACTGTCTACAGCTTTTGCTCAAATACGAAAAAAAAAAAAACAAGAAGCTCAGTACGTCTAACGCATAAAAAACATTGAAATCTTTTGACCTATTAACCTGAAATCGGTTTTCACTTATTTTTTCTAGTTTTCATTGGTAATACTAGAGCTTCCTGTATAATTATAATAAAGTGAGTGGAGTCTTATGGATAGTAACACAACATGCTTTAATTAGGTTGCGGTTAGTGGATATTCATGTTATCTCTTTAGGATAACATTTCTATTGTTCGGATTTCGTTATAATTCTTCCATTCTTTTCCGTAAAGACAGTTTTAGATTACATAAGAATTGTAAATTGCATAAGTTGCTATCTTATGCGTCACGAATATTTACGTCTAAATATGTGATTTAAGAGAACCACTGTAGATCTCTAGTGTGTGTTAAAAATAATGTTTATTTAATATTTGTACCGAGATTGTCTTATTAAGAGCAACGCGCAGCCGAAATTGTATCAGGGGACTCGGCATTCAATCTATTTTTCAATTTTCGCGTAACACTTCACCAAGATATTCACGTGGGATTATAATATATTTTAAGAGAGAATAATGTGTGAAATTGAATTTATATGAAAGTTTTTCTTTATGTTTTACTGAGTTATTGTTGTCTAAGATACAAAAAAAATAATTGCTGTTTTTAATTTTTAAAACTTCCGAAAACCTTTCTGTCTCTGTTCTATTCGAAAAACGTAAACTAATATTTTTTTACCATTACAAGATAGGGATCAAATATTTGTTTATTACAGTTAATGGAAAGGACAAAGGTTTTGAATCTTTCATTGTACTATACATGTCTCGTAGTGTCTCGCACGTTCCTTTGAAAAATATGCTGACTTTCCGATTCTTTTACAGTGTTACAATTATTAGATTACAAAATATGACTACAAGCGTACAGTATCAGGAATTACGTGGGCTCTCGTTTGTAAAATGTTTGGTTCTAAATCTACATTACGAGTCGCGTAACTCTATTGTGCCGCCGGGAATTTTTATATTCTCACGTTATTAGGCTTTTTGCTTTGAATCTGCGGATTATTGCCATTTTTCCAGGAGATATATTATGTGGGGTCGGCTCGAATGTAGGTAGGTGCTGTTACGAACAATTTATTTCTTAATAGATCCATATGAGATATTGTAGGGTATATCGTCAGTCTACATGGGTGGGTATCAAGCAAAATCATTTCAATTTCTGCCGTGAAACAGTCCAGCGTTCCTATTTGAATAGTGGAAAAGCCATCTTTCAATACAATTGATCTCATGTCCAAAGGTGTTGGCATTTACTATGTGATGTCTTTTTTTTTATTGCTTAGATGGGTGAACGAGCTCACAGCTTCCCTGTCGTTAAGTGGTTACTGGAGCCCATGAACATCTACAACGTAAATGCACCACCTACCTTGAGATATAAGTTCTAAGGCCTCAGTATAGTCTCAACGACCCTTCAAACCGAAACGCATTACTGCTTCACGGCAGAAATAGGCAGGGCGGTGGCACCTACCCGTGCGGATTCACCAGAGGTCCTACAACCAGTAATTACGCAAATTATAATTTTCTATAGGCTCTAGTAATAATTAAACATCAGGTGGACCGTGAATCCACCCATTAATAAAATGCAATAAAAATCGTAACGCTACATTTTTAGACTGCGTTTTTTGATGGATAGAAAAGATTTTCTAGGTATAGAAATTAATGAAGCCCGCAAGATTAATAATTGTATACCAATAACTTCTTAGTTCATGAAAATGTTGATAAGTAAAGTGTAAAAAAACACACACGCTAAATAGTTTTTGTTTATTGTAAACACGAGGAACAAACAAAGATTAAATAAAACAAACAAAATTACAATACTAATATATTCGTAGCTCACTAGTTATTGAATCAAAAACATAATTAAAGTCCACGTGTATAAATAGTGTTTGTTGTTTAATTTAGAAATATTACTTTCAAAGTCAGTTATGGGTGAATAACAGGAAATTTACTCGAATTACTATTACGTTCTTAGAGCGATATCTTACATTGGGTAGACGAGGCGACTACAATATAATTTAACACTTCGGAAATAGCCGTATGTGATTTTAATGGAATTTGGTCACTAGCGTTATAACTCTGCAAACTGATTGATAAATATCCTAATTGACTTTAGTTTTAAGTTTCAGCTTAAGATAATAGAAAAAAGTTAATTTATCGATAATACATTTAAAATTAGCAGCACGTTAATTGATTCTTCGGGACTAATAATAAAGCATATTATGTTTAAAAAGAAAAACTATTAATTATATTCTAGTTATTTCTTTCGCGATATCTGCCATGACTTCTGCTTCGAATAGACCTTGGTAATACCATCTCTTACCAAGCCCTATCGGAATATAGTTTGAGGACAAAAATAAGCAGAACAGTTAATTAATCAGTACGACATTAAGATTCAGTCCTTTTAATTCCTAAGAGGACACTTGATTGATAAAACATAGTAATAATATCTACTACTGCTACGGATGGGTGATGAATGTCATCTAATTAATGATCGAGCAAGTAATTTTTATATTAGGTTTTTTTTATTGCTTAGACGGGTGAACGGGCTCACAGCCCACCTGGTGTTAAGTGGTTACTGGAGCCTATAGACACCTACAACGTAAATGCGCCACCCACCTGATATAAGCTCTAAGGTCTCAAGTATAGTTACAGCGGCTGCCCCGCCCTTCGAACCGAAACGCATTACTGCTTCACGGCAGAAATAGGCGGGGCGGTGGTACATGCCCGTGCGGAATCACATGAGGACCTCCCACCAGTTAAAAAATAAATTTCCATCTACAGACTTCTTGAAGAAATACGACTTCGACGGTTTGGATCTCGACTGGGAGTATCCCGGTGCCGCCGACCGAGGTGGCTCCTTCTCCGATAAAGACAAGTTCTTGTATTTCGTCCAAGAGTTAAAGAGGGCGTTCATCAGAGCCGGTAGAGGATGGGAGCTGACTGCTGCCGTACCGCTTGCTAATTTCAGGCTGATGGAGGGATATCATGTACCAGAGCTGTGTCAGTAAGTAGTACAATCAATTAAAAACCTATTTTGGCTTTGGTAACGTAATGACATATTTTTGTTTGGACACGTTTTTAAATTCTTAATCACCACCATAAGGTCATGCTCTTGTGGTGAAACACATCGTATATGTGAGTATTACTATAGCTTCATTTTGGGTCCTCCCAATTCATCCAAGGTTCTTTTAAGGTATTCCAAGCACCGGTTACCGTTCGAAGTCAAATTAACCGACATACATAACTCACTGAGCATCTCACTAGATTTACCAGTGGGATGCGATTCCGAAGCCCTTGCTAGGGCAGATGTTAACAGTCTCTCAAACTGAGCTCGCCTAACAGTTAGGTGAAACCCCTAGAATCTATTGGTGCCTGGCTAAAAAAAAACCATGAGAGTTTCCCCCAAAAACTTCCAAATTTCAAATTGCCAATTGTTTCCAAATTGATAATTCAGCTAAAGCTTCAAGATTAGGTGTATAACAGACGCGATCTCCAAGAGCAAAGTAATGTCGACTGGACGATTCAAAACCTAACCTATATTTTGGTAATTGTAATAAATTAATTTCAACGGTTCTTTTAGTGTGGACTGAGAATGAGATAAGCAATGTAAATGATAAATACCTCTTTGACGTTAATATCACACACTGGCAAACTAATTACACCGATCTTTAATCTAATTAATACCTAGGAAATTGTAATGAAGACTCATTTTCTCAGGGAACTGGACGCTATCCACGTGATGTCGTATGATCTGCGCGGTAATTGGGCCGGTTTCACCGATGTGCATTCGCCTTTATACAAACGACCTCACGACCAATGGGCCTACGAGAAACTTAACGTGGTATGTTTTCTATGTGTGCCTGTGGGAGTCTTTGGTTAATACGTCTTCAAAGCGTCTTCTTCTTCTCAACCGTGTCACTCTTTATAGAGTAGTCGTGAGCGTAATGTAGAATTGAGTACGTAGTTTAGTAGAAAGTTTTAAAGCTGTCTGCGGTAATTGAGGACCGATATAGTCGCGTTACTTACGCTACACACTCGTATCCGCGCTTCAAACGCCTTATCAATACTGGTTGTAGGACCTCTTGTGAGTCCACGCCGGTAGGTACCACCACCCTGCCTATTTCTGCCGTGAAGCAGTAATGCATTTCGGTTTGAAGGGTAGGGCAGCCGTTGTAACTATACTGAGACCTTATAACTTATATCTCGAGGTGGGTGGCGCATTTACGTTGTAGATGTCTATGGGCTCCAGTAACCACTTAACACCAGGTGGGCTGTGAGATCGTCCACCTATCTATGCAATAAAAAAAAAATAAAAAAAACATTTGTGTGCTTTGTGCGAGATTTTTAACTTCTCTATCGCGTAAAAGTTAGCTCCAATTTGTATGGAGTTGGAAAAGCTTTCCTTCGTTTGTCGTTAAGCACACTGTAGCTTAAATAAGAATGATATTATGTATGGAAGTCAACATACAATTTTCGGACTTCAATTTATAAATTTTATAATTACATTTATGCTTATTCTTTGACGACAACAACGTGTAAAATTATACTCTTTGATGTTAACTTAATTTATTTAACGTTTGAACATCTATATAAGTAGATATTTCGATATTTATTTAGCTAGAAGAGCCATTATTTAGAATCGAGAATAAGTTATTGATACAAATATTTGCCTGTCCGAGCACTCGAGGAGCTTTCAAAGAAAATCAACTATGTTAGTTTACGATATTGCCAGACATCATAACATAAAACTTTTATTATGACAGATTCGTTGAGATTATTCAAACAGATAATATTATATGTAGGTGTGAATATTTAAAGTACATTTCAGTAATTTTATTATTTCTGCAATAGTATAAAATATATTTCGCACACTCAATAATTGTTTTAGTAAATTTTTGTTCTGTATACTGGTAATATAATTAAGTATTTTTGGTGCGGAATTTACTAGATTTAGATTGATTTAAATTAAATACTAGCTCACCAAATATCAATTTTTTTTTTTGTAAATTCAGTTTATTTTGTCATTTCTGTTTTTTTCATTTTCAGAATGATGGTCTTAATTTATGGGAAGAGAAGGGTTGCCCTACCAATAAACTAGTGGTCGGTATTCCGTTCTATGGACGTTCATTCACTTTATCTGCTGGAAACAACAACTATGGCCTTGGAACTTATATAAACAAAGAGGCTGGTGGTGGAGACCCTGCTCCCTATACAAACGCAACTGGATTCTGGGCTTATTATGAAGTAAGTTTAAATTTGCATTAAATTAAATATATACCTATTTCTGCCCTGAAGCAGTAATGCGTTTCGGTTTGAAGAGTAGGGCAGCGGTTGTAACTATACTTGAGACCTAAGAACTTATATCTCAAGGAGGGTGGCGCATTTACGTCGTAGATGTCTATGGGCTCCAGTAACCACTTAACACCAGGTCAGCTGTGAGCTCGTCCATCTATCTAAGCAATAAAAAAAATCAATTAATATTGAGTGTACCACATCCGATTTTGACATTATTCCCAATTGACAATCGACGTTTTCCATTAATTTGAAAATGTCAAGAAAAAAGGGGTTTTCTTATTTCAAAATTCGAATCTGTTCGTAGATTTGCACAGAAGTAGATGCAGATGGATCAGGATGGACTAAGAAATGGGACGAGTTCGGCAAATGCCCTTACGCATACAAGGGAACTCAATGGGTGGGCTACGAAGATCCTCGTAGTGTGGAGATCAAGATGAACTGGATCAAGGAGAAGGGCTACCTCGGGGCTATGACGTGGGCTATAGATATGGACGATTTTAAGGGACTATGCGGAGAGGAAAATCCCTTGATCAAGCTTCTGCATAAGCATATGAGCACTTATATAGTCCCGCCTGCGCGCACTGGACACACAACTCCCACTGTGAGTATAACGCATATAGTGGATATTTACTGCAAGTAGGTTAATTCAATTATGCTACCCCTACTAATCCCTATGATTCAATAGCATTTTTCACAACATTATTATTCGAATTGGTTGGTCTGAATTGGTTGTGTGAAAGTAATGGCATTTACATATATTGTTGTATGTACGTATAGTGTTGTATGTATGTGTGAATCTTCTTGCGACATAAACATATTGGTGGTAGGACCTCTTGTGAGTCCGCATGGGTAGGTACCACCACCCTGCCTATTTCTGCCGTGAAGCAGTAATGCGTTTCGGTTTGAAGGGTAGGGCAGCCGTTGTAACTATACTGAGACCTTAGAACTTATATCTCAAGGTGGGTGGCGCATTTAAGTTGTAGATGTCTATGGGCTTTAGTAACCACTTAACATCAGGTGGGCTGTGAGCTCGTCCTACCCATCTCAGCAATAAAAAATAAAAAATAAAAAAATATTCGTCTCCAACTGTGTCGCACTAGGCTGCAGCCTACTAAGCCAGGGAATCTCACCACTGATGTTACTAAGTTGACAATTGAGAATTCATTCCTTATACGACAAGAAAAAAAACTTATGATACTAATTTTACTATTATTAAACTTATCGTCAACTTCACATGAAGCTAATTTTTAATTTCGACTACGAGTCCTTTTTTTTTGATTTATGACCCGGTAACTAAGACCTTTAGCTCAAGTGTTATTTTAATTGATATTCTTATTTTTATGAAAAATGATAATATGGAGTGAAATGAAATGAAGATGATTAATTTGAGACGCTAATCAACTGGGACGAAATAAAATGAAATGAAACGAGATGAGATGATATGGGATGAAATATAATCTCAGTAAAATTGTGGTTATTTACTGAGATTTTTTCAGTGGACTTTTTGGAGGATCCCGAAAAGTTACGTCCAGCGGCTTTGTTTCAGTTTCCCACATTTGTGCATTTTTACAGATATTAAACAGTTAATAAACCACCGTTATTACACATTTAAACCGGAATAAACGCTAAATAGACAAAATAAAACAAATCACACAACTTCAAAGTTTCAACTTCGAAGTTCAAACGTTTCCGCCAAAAAGTCACTACGAGTCCTTTTATTGGACAAGGTTGCCATGAATCTGTTCAACTCTTGACATATACCTAACATTTTGTATACAGCCGGAATGGGCGCGTCCACCTTCAACTCCATCAGACCCATCTGAGGGTGATCCGATTCCTACCACAACCACCACCACCGTGAAACCGACGACAACAAGAACCAGCGCGAGGCCTTCTACTACCACAACGAAAGTACCCCATGGCACCACCGAAGAAGAATTTGACATCAACGTGAGACCGGAAGTCGAGGAACCACCCACGGTAAATATACAACTTCTTCTGTTCAAAGTACACAAAGTGGTATCTAGGCAAAATTATATTGAACTCGCACAGGAGAACATTTACAAATATTGTCTTATAGAAATCATTAAAACGTTTCAACTTTATTTGAATATGCAATTTCGAAAAGGGCACATGTCGCATATTTTGTCAAATACGTTTTTTCATATACATGTAGTTTTGAGGCTCACCTACACCCATTTTATAATAATTCCAATAATTTTCAATTGCTTATTAACACTAAAATATATCAAAAGTTAATATTTTAAATTTTACACTGCTTTAGAAAATGATCAGTTTTTTTTCATTTCCTGAACATTTTACATTGTCAGAGATGTGCCCTTTATGAAATTGCATATTCATTTATATTTATGAAGAAAAGTATTTATCCCCGCGTTGATCAAGTGATTAGTATCCGTGTATACAGAAATACAGTCCGACTCATTATCTGTCTGAAAGATATTTGACGTTGAAGATCTAGTTACTTAGTGCGGATTTTTTAACGTTCTCGATAACGTAAAAGTTAACTCAAATTTGTATAACAACGCCCCTAGCGGCACACGTAGGCAAACGATCCAACTCCATACTAATTTGAGTTAACTTTTACGCTATCGAGAACGTTAAAAAATTCTCACTTAGCACACTGTACATGCTTGTATTTATCCTGTATGCGACGAAAATTAGGGCACGGGGGAATATACTCGTTTGGGGTCGTCGAATATAAAACATTTATTTATTATATTATTGTACGTACATTTAGAATTACAGCGAGCGACTTGTTCTAATTAGCTATACGATTTCAAATATTTTCATATAATGAACAATGTCCTTTGACAACAAAACCTTTTGGAATTCACATTTCTTTCTCAACGAATAATTTTTTTGTCTTAACTATATCTTTACCTTTTTATCCTTTAAGGAAAACGAAGTCGACAATGCAGATGTGTGTAACTCTGAGGACGACTACGTACCAGACAAGAAAGAGTGTAGCAAGGTAAATACAAATCTAAAATATGCACTACTAAAATAGAATAATAAAATAGCCCTACAAAAGTCAGCGAAGCCAAGCCTAAACCAGCCTTAATATAAAAATAAATTGAAACTAACCTTTTCTAGTACACTTTTGAAACTTGATTGATTAACAATTTAATGTTAAATATAAATGTTATGATATTTTAACGTGGATATCGATAGCCGTCATTTAGAAGTAAGGCTTATTCTGCACTTCATTGAAAATGTTTTAGCAGGTCTAGATACAGTAGTTCTAGGGTACATAAGTGGGTAGTTCGGATCCTTTCTCTCCCTATTTATTCTTTGGAAGCTTAAAGGGTTATTCTAGCTACGCCCGCATTGGTAGGTGAGCTCACGGGTTTAACATGCGACAATTAGCAATTTGCTAACACTAGCCCTAGCAAGAGCAGAGCTTCGCAGAATTTACTACCGGATCGGAATCGCGACCCACTAAGAAGATCCGCCGATAAAATCGGTGAACTAAGCGGGTCCATTATTGTAGCTTTAATTCAGTGCGTTAGACCTAAAGACAATTTAAGTAACTCATGAAATCAAATTGGTCACAAGATATCTACTTGTGTTTACTTCGACGCTATTTCATAAATATTGATATTTAGTATAAATAGATAATAAGTACAAAAAAATAATTAAAAGCGCTCGGTTATAAATTACACTACCTTTTTCAATAATATGAAAGCTCTACGCCTATTAATATTTATTGCAGTGAACGTGTTAATCTAAAATTGACGATAATAAATTTTGTATGGTGGTCATCATATGTTTTGCTTTCTTCACAGTATTGGCGATGTGTGAACGGCGAGGGAGTTCAATTCTCGTGTCAACCGGGGACAATCTTCAACGTGAAACTTAACGTTTGCGATTGGCCTGAAAATACAGACAGACCGGAATGTTCGTAAGGTCTAAAAGCGTTATTAGTTAAACTATTCTAGGTATAGTGGTATAAAGCGGAACTCAGACTGGTCAAAAAAAGTCGTGATCTTCTTAATTTGGCAATAAACTTCGTAATCTAAGGCACGCATCTTAAATACCCTACCGAATGAATCTTTTGAAAACTTTTCAATCTCCCCTAGATACAGTTTCATGCATAGTATGATTTAAAAAGCCATTTCTTACTTCACATATCGAAAGGTGAGAAAATGTAAAATCATTTAAATACCAATGCCAATTAAACTATCTTTAACCTCACCTTTATTATTTTAGTTTCCTTATTCCTGACTTTTCCGATACTTTTCCAATACTCTACCGGATTCGTCGTCATAGATAACTAGCGAACTGATTGGATTCTAAAAGTACTTTTAATTGCACGCGATTCGCGATAACCGAAGTGAATACTAGCTATACTGAATTAAAGACAAGTCTGATCATAGTTTGCTCAAATAAATATAAAATAGTTAGTAAAGTAATAGGATTAAACGTTATTAACTAAAATAATATTGTCGTATTTTGTTGTCTAACAAAACACAATACGCCAATGTTTACGTCGACCCGTTAGATGCTAAGGACTATTTTATATGAGATATATTTTCTTTATTTACCCCTTTTTTGAGTACGTATATTATCTTTAAGCAACGAAATTTTGTTATCTGTGTTATATTATTAAAAAAAAATAGGAATGAAAACTTCGCTAACAAACGTCAAGCTAATCATTATTGGTAATGACTTTCTAATCATTGTTTTTCAAGATTGTATTAGATTAGTTTATTATTACTAACACACTGCTGTCAAAGATTTCACAAAAAAGCTACTTAGTAATTTAATTTACCTATGTAACTTTTCAGTTTTTTTTCTGATTGTTTACTTCATACAATAAAAATGTTCGTCTATATTCTATACTTAGTTAATGATGTTTGTTCGAAGTCTGAAACCAATTAGCCTTCTGCGGGTTTCAAGGGAATTTCTATAAATTTACTGAAGATCAAATGAGAGCAGAAGGCTCGATAGAATTTTATCTTCGTGAGTAATTAATTTATTTTAAATATAAGCCAATAAATTATACGAAATATTATATGTTTTATTTGTTTAAGCACTCTAATTTTCATTTACTATGCTCGAATTTCATATATATTTTAATTAGTTGAACCCACTAATGTTTTTCTGCTATTACACGCGCGCCACCTCTCGTGCGTTCATAGTACTATGACAGAAATTTTTCTTGTCCGTATTAGATTTCATCACAAACGGATGAAAACTTTATAGTAACGTATAGAGGTCAAACCGCAAGGTCAACGTTTTCCAAATCGGTCCATCCGTTCTCGAGTTTTAGCGAGACTAACGAACATCAATTCATTTTTATATATATAGATAAAGACACCTAAAACCAGAAAATAATGCCAATGTTTTTGTTTGTTCGTACAAAATAAGCCGTCTCCCTATTAATAATGGCGTTGAATTGTTATCCTTGAATAGCAAAATATTTTGTATCATATTGCTTGTGAAAAACTGCGAGGCGCTTTTTTACTCTTAGTAAAAACGTGTCACGAATATTATAAATAACATATAGATAAATCTCGTAAAATGTCTTGAAAATTTCCTAAATATTTTCACTGAAAACAATATACTCTAAGTGCCTATTTTAAGCCAATATAACGCTCTTTTAATCATAGGTATACCAAGCAGTACCAAACTATTATAATTGGCAACACAACCACAATTATACAACATTATGAGAATAACATCAATGCAGTAGAAGTCAATAAAATATTTAATACTAGCCGACCCGGCAAACGTTGTTTTGCCATATAAATTATTTCTAGGAAAGGTAAATAACCTAGATACCGACTGCAGCGCCATCTGCCGGGCTGATTTGTGAATCTAAACCATCCAGGGCGCCACCCAAATGCATACAAAAAACCATTCAAATCGGTCTAGCCGGAGGAGTTCAGTGACAAAAACACAGAAGAAATATATATTATATATAAAGATTAACAATAGTTCAAATACTACTGGTCAAATCTGGCAATAATGGCAACACTAGAAGTATCAGTTTTCAAATAAAAAAACTGTCATCAAAATCGGTTCATCTAGAAAAAATAATCTGTATTATCACATATAAACTAATATGTAACTATACTTGAGACCTTAGAAATTATATCTCAAGGTGGGTGACGCATTTCAATCGTAGATGTCTATGGGCTCCAGTAACCACTTAACACCAGGTGGGCTGTGAGCTCGTCCACCTATCTAGCAATAAAAAAAACACACACACGCACACATACAAAGTAATATATGTAAATTGTTGACTTTTTTGTTCTGTTCTGTTCAAAAATGCAATATTCTACCCACCCGTCTTTGGTTCATAAAATCACGTGGATCTACAAAAAGGCGAGCCCTTCCGAACTTCAATCGCAGTCTATATTTAGATTATGTCCTTTTGTTTATTTTTACGGTGTCCTTCACGTGTAGTAGGGTGTGCTTGACCTTGCGGTTATAAATACTAACGCCCACATCATCTCTGTTTCAGTTGATCTTTATTTAATAAAGTTTTAGACCACATTTGATAATATTACTTATTTTACTTGCTATGCAAAATATTTAATTAACTGGTGGTAGGACCTCTTGTGAGTCCGCACGGGTAGGTACCACCGCTCTGCTTATTTCTGCCGCGAAGCAGTAACGCGTTTCGGTTTGAAAGGTGGGGCAGCCGTTGTAAGTATGCTGAGACCTTAGAACTCATATCTCAAGGTGGGTGCTGGCATTTACGCTGTAGACAACGGCGGATCCATGGGGGGGTCATGGGGGTCATGACCCCCCCTGAGCTTGACTAAGGACTTGAGAGGACTTGAACTAACTTGGACTAATTGAAGAACATCATAATTTAATTATTATCTATTGTTATCAAAATTAAATCATAAGTTCTTAACTTGCCCACAACTATGTGACCCCCTCCTGGCGCCAAAGCTGGATGCGCCCTTGGCTGTAGATGTCTATGGGCTGCGGTAATCACTTAAAACCAGGTGGGCTGTGAGCGGTCGTTCACACATCTGAGCAATAAAAAAAATTTAGCTTCCAATCTTTCAATCTGTCATTCTCGTTATTAAAAGAAATGTTTTGAAAATGATCGGTCTAAAGGTCTATGGTCTAAATAGGCAGTCGCGTGACATTTAAATTATCTCTTTAAGCATTGCAAAAACGCTTACATCAATGTTTCTCTTAGCGACTTTAACGTTCTAAAAGGTTCTTTTAAGCTAAAGGTCACAGAAAATATGTGCATAAATTAATTCCTCAAGTTTATCATGAGAGCTTATTAATAGCAAACAATATTGATTAAACTAAGGTTTAATTTGACACTGCTGTGTGCTTATAGCGAGTTTTTTAATGTTATCGATAGCGTAAAAGTGAGTTCAAATTTGTATGCAGTTGGAACAGCGCCCCCCTAGGCAAACGTACGCAAACGTTATCACTCCATACAAAGAGTTAACTTTTACGCTATCGAGAACGTTAAAAAACTCGCACTAAGCACACTGACGCTCATGAACAACTGTGACCATTCTTCAGGGTGTTCCGGGTCAACGCCGGGTGCTTATCTGCTCACAATAAAAATAACATTAATAAACATCTAACCATAATACATGTAAACCATGTTTATATGATTTATGACATAAGTCTTAAAAGAAGTATAAGGAAATGTGTTATAAAGGTGACATAAATGGTAATTTGAATATTGAAATATAAAAAAAATAAAAACTTGTGAAGCAATAGCTTTAAATGTTGTTTCTCTTTATAGAGCAACACAGTTTGTGCTATTTATTTTATTTATTTTTATTTATTTAAATAGTACTGCTATATCACAAACATTTGACATTGAAAATAACTTAAACTATTTAATTTATGGCCCGATGCATGTGACAATAATGGCCTACATAATTTTACTAGGATAAACTTTATTTTGATGTGAATAAAATAATACGTTATATAGTACATATAGATGAATAAATGAACTGCCAGGTTAACATGTTTACGAAGAGCTTTTTCCATTATTCTAATGAGCGTTTCAGCTGACTTGCCTGCCTACATATTGCTTTAACCTCGTCTTAACCTATTCTGTCTCTTTGTGATTTCTCTCAGTGTATTTAATATATAATATAATGAACGTCTTCAGCTTTTTGTCTCAGTATTTCGTGTTCTTGATATGCGTGGGTCGCGTTTGCTGAATTATTTCTAACTTTGTAAATGTCATATGAGGGGACACGGGGATTATTTTGTACAGTTTTGACAGTTGGATATGGGCCTCAACGAAGCCGTGGCTATGTTAGAACACGTACCTAAAGCACTCCGCAAATCAAAATGTCAATCAATACGTATGTAAGATTAAAAATCAAATCTAATATGAAGTCGTCGCAGCCTAGAAGATAAGACGCCCGGCGGATACGTGTTGGGCGATGCGACGGTGCCGGTGTTCGAATCCCGCGGGTAGGTATACATTTTTCTAATTAAATACGTACTTAACACTTAGACGATGAAGGAACATGTTATCTATATATTAATATGTGAAGCAAAAACTTTGTATCCCTTTTTACGAAAATTGCGCGGACGGAGGAGTATGAAATTTTCCACACTTATAGAGAATATAGAGAAGAAGTGCACAATGCTAATATTTTTTTAAAATAATGCATAAAAGATATATTAAATCAATAAAGAAAACATTACACACACTACATACCATGTATTTGACGCACACACGCATGCATACTATTTATTGTCAAACTTTTGTTCTTGGCGTCTGTTGTCAAATTGAGAATAGATTAAATATTGTTAGTCTTTATTAATATTTTTTATAGTGTAGTCTTGGCGAAATTTGTGATTATAGAAGTATAAAATACAATCATAATAGTGTACAAACTTACAATTCCAATTAATTATAGTCGTATTTCGACTACTGCGGGACCTCTAGTTATAATTATAATATCAATTACATCGTGTAATAAAAATCAAACTCGCACAAACTTTATTGGAATTTAATTTGCGTGATTACTTATGGTAAGGTATCTTAAGAGCCCGTACGGTAAGTAAGTACCACGTTTCTACCACTGAAGCAGTAACTCGTTTCGGTGTGAAGTCTGGGGCAGTTGTTGTATTATAAAAAAAAAACTTCTGCCCCATGGTGGGTGACAGCATTTACATTGTCGACGTTTATGACGACTGGAAAAAACTGATACGCTAGAACTCATATCTTAAGGTGGGTGGCGGCATTTAAGTTGTAGATGTCTATGGGATCCGTTGATCAGGTAGGTCATTAGTTCATCCACCCATCTAAGCAAAAAAAGCAAAAAAATGCGTTCCAATAACCACTCAACACTAATTGGGCTATAGGCCCGTCCATATAAGCTATGAAAATGGTAGTCTTGGCTATTTATCGAAGCTTTCTAGTGTTTGGTTTCGAATTGTGTGATTCGAGAATACATTGTTTACCACTCGAATACCAACCAAAGCCAAAATAGCTCTTTGAGGCTTGTGGCAGTTAGGTAGAAAAAAAAAAAAAACAGTGAGTTGGAACCAACCATTTCGGGTTTCTAGCGTAGCTTTTAGTACAGTAGCAGTAGGTAGTAAGGATGTAAGGGATAGTTAAGTAAGAGAAAAAGCTAACTGTTTTTTTGTCTGTTGTCAGTTATCAATTTTCATACGATGCATGTATGTATTTTGTAACAACAAAATCAAAATTATTAAATATCTTAAAACAATAAAAACCACAGTATAATCAAAATCATGGAATTCTCTAAAGTTTCATTAATTACAACAGAACTTTTAAAAAATTGGGCTCGTCCGGGATTTGAACCCGGGACCTCTCGCACCCTAAGCGAAAATCATACCCCTAGACCAACGAGCCACTGACAAACTTTGACAAATTTAAACTACATTTTATTAAATAAATAATCAACAAATGTTCGCCCACGCAAAATTGTAGACGCGGAAAATATTTGAAGAAATGGAATGTTGTAGAACGTGATAATACTATTAATGGACAGAATAACTTAATAGTCTTTCGACATTCTTACTTTGGTTTTATCAAATTTGTGCACCTAACCAGAATGACTAAATTTGAGCTAATTAAATTTAGCTGGCTAATTAATTTATAAATTTAATTAATACTTGAATAATGGTTGGATATAAGATATTTATATGAATAAAATAATGTTTTTATTTTTCATACAACTAGATAATTTCACAAATTATAATCACTAAGCCTATAATTTATCAAGTTACAACATGACTTAGAAACAGAATTAGAATGATGACTAAAATAAATTGGTATATAATCTATGCTTCTATACTAATATTATAAAGAGGAAAGATTTGTTTGTTTGTTTGTACTGAATAGGCTCCGAAACTACTGAACCGAATTGAAAAATTATTTCACTGTTTGGAAGCTACACTATTCCCGAGTGACATAGGCTAAAATCTTTTTTGAAAAAAATTAGGGATCCTTACTAAAACTCCAATAATGTAACCCAAGGTGTAAAAAAATTACCTAAAATATTCTTTACATCGCGTACTCTGCGAAAACTACCGATGATAGAATAAAATAATGTACTACGACTTTGTAGAACACATTATTATTTACAAAATGTGTCGCGACAGCATATTATGTCTAACTATTATAGTTATGCCGCAATAAGTGTTCTTTTATTTAAAAAAATAAATCATTTCAAATATCGTTGAAATTTTTGTTCAAGACCCGAGCGGAGCCGGAGCGGGCCGCTTGTGAAATATAAAGCAGCAGTAAAAATAATTAGAATCTTCTGTTTTAATGTTCCAAAGTGTATTTTTGCTTTTAATTTTCATATCTTGCCAACCTTTCCATAGGTACGTGGAATATTTGAATCAATATTTGGATAATAAAATAAGTTATATTTTACGCTGTATAACATTGACTAGATGATGACCGGTTTGATAACGCCATCTTGTTGTGTTTTTAAAGCGGTAAGTTGCTCTTAATTAAGAAAAATAGTATTATTGTTCGTCAATAGATGTCGGGAAGAGTTGATTATTGAAAACACGAATAAAACAACATTTTCTGAAAATAAATCGTAGCTAGATCGATTTATCGCCACCGAAATCCCCTATATACTAAATTTTATAAAAATCGTTGGAGCCGTTTCCGAGATTCAGATTTTAAAAGTATATATTAATATACAAGAATTGCTCGTTTAAAGGTATAAGATATATTATTAGAATTACTGTTGACTGCTGCCACGAAGCAGAAATTAGCTACGGTTAAATTGTGGACATATATACAAAATTATTTACGAAATATTTTATGACCGTGACTACAATCTTCAATTTTGTGTTTCTTCTCTCGTATATAATGTATTTAAAGATGTTGACATAATATAAACAAAAACAAGTCACTTTCACATTTGACATCATCATTCTGAATCATGTTTTTCTTGCTCATATTATCTACTTTTCAAATCCATTTTATGTAAATAGACGAGTCCATCAATAGGCGTCTACTGTCTATTATCCGAATCGGTAGACATCACTACGTAATTGAAGACGTCTGAGTCACAAGATCGAGCTTCAGTCCTCGAAGTTTCAGTAGCATTAGAATTCAACCCTAATCTAACAATCGGCTAGGTCTATTTTTGAGTGATATATTCAGAAGGGCCAACTGTACTGATGCCAACATACCCCTGTTTGTTCATAACATGCCATACTAACAATGTATCCTGATTTATTTTGGTATCGAATCTCGTAGAATACATAATACTAGTGGCCCCGCAGTAGTCGAAATTCGACTATAATTAATTGGAATTGTAAGTTTGTACACTATTATGATTGTATTTTGTACTTCTGTAATCACAAATTTCGCCAAGACTACACTACACTATATAAATATTAACAAAGACAAACAATATTTCATCTATTCTCAATTTGACAACAGACGTCAAGAACAAAAGTTTGACAATAAATAGTATGCATGCGTGTGTGCGTCAAATACGTGGTATGTAGTGTGTGTAATGTTTTCTTTATGGATTTAATGTATCTTTTATGCATTATTTTAAAAAAATATTAGCATTATGCGCTTCTTCTCTATATTCTCTATAGGTGTAGAAAATTTCATACTCCTCCGACCGCCCAATTTTCGTAAAAAAGGATACAAAGCTTTTGCTTCACGTATTAATATATAGAAGATTCGGAAACGAATTGAATCACATCATAAAAACAAAGACAAGGTCGGTCATGTTAGATTAAAGTCTATCAATGTTATAGAAAAACGAAAATAAACCCAACTGATAACCTTATCAGCACCATATAGGTGTGATACGTGAATTTTATCAAAAAAATATGTCAACACAAAATTCGTGCCTTGTCTGCGTAAGCATTTTCATGTTTCACTTAAACTATGATATTGAATGTTGATTCTAAAGACCTTGTGTTCCGGCCGTTTTTTAAATAGGTCGAAAAAATTTTTTTCATATTGCAAATTCAGAAGTACATTAAAAGCCTGGGACGCTTTCATTAATCTTCATTATTGATTCACTGGTAAGTATTAAAGAAAGAACCATAGGGCGGAACCGCTTCCTTATTCAGACAGACATTAGGCAAAGGGTATATGGGCAATATGGATGTTTAAGGCTCTAAATATTTGTATATATTCTAATATAATAATTAAAAGCGTTCCAATTTTCGTGAATTCTTTTCTAATTCTCGATCTATACTTCGTTTTCTCTCTTACATCCTCAGTTATTTATCTAGGTATATTTTTCTGTTTCATTGCGGTCAGCGACCCAATAGAGGTTAACTGAGAAAAAAAAAACAGGGTTAATATTATAATATCACAAAATGCTGAGATGTGCTTGAATAGAGATATTATTTCTAGAGTGTGGTCATACCACTAATCGTTCGTTAAAATGAGAATGCATTCCATCTATGCCTGCATCTGCAACTTTGTAAATATTATAAAAATTATAAATCTGTTTTATATGCTCTATTTTTTTTTTTCTTTTTTTTATTGCTTAGATGGGTGGACGAGCTCACAGCCCACCTGGTGTTAAGTGGTTACTGGAGCCCATAGACATCTACAACGTAAATGCGCCACCCACCTCGAGATATAAGTTCTAAGATCTCAGTATAGTTACAATGGCTACCCCACCCTTCGAACCGAAAAGCATTACTGCTTCACGGCGGAAATAGGCGGGGTGGTGGTACCTACCCGTGCGGACTCCCAAGAACTCCTACCACCAGTGAAAAATGCGATTATATTCATATTCACTATTTGATAATTAACTTAGTTTTGTATCAACAGTGTTGTTTTATTTAATAATTTATTTTTTTAACATTGTTTATTCATAACAGCACAAATAGGTTAAATTTATATTTACTTTGAAAATAGAAAATTCAGTATTTGAATGTCAAAGTATTCGCGCATCGTGCCGCGCACAATCGCGGCGAACGGTACAGCCTTCGTCGAACTAGTCCGACGGAGGGAACCGCTGGTGTCGTTTGGACATAGAAGAACCTTATCCGACTGTAGAGCAATTTCGCGCGAAAACTTTCTTACAAATGAAAAAAGAATAAAAAACGAAATGCGAATTGTTTCAGCAAGTTTCGATCTGAAAATTAACTGTTTATGAAGTTATTTTTTTTATTGTGTTCTTTCCTCATTTATCTCTCACTAAATTAGAGATATTATTGTTCTGTGAACTTTAACTCCTTCAACTTTTGCTTGCGGAGAACCGTGGTAAGTTTTGTGGATTGTATTAAATTTAAAGTAATTCTGTATTTTTTAAATAAATTTTTCGGTTAACCGCGGCAATCCTGCTTACAGATACATATGAAATTGCACTAATTAAAATTTTATGTTTATGTAGGAAATTTTATTTTGGATCTTATATATTTTTTTGTTGTTAATTATGTTTATGGAATTACTGTCATTCGTAATTTAACTTTTATGTCTGTAAATTTGTTTAATGATAATAATTGTTCCCATTGTGTGTTACGTGATACGTTATTTCTAGAGACCAATTTTGAAATGATATGACGTCATGACTTTGTAGAAAGAAAATGCTTTTAAATCTTCTTCTGTAAGATGCCGTTCTACCCCACTCTAAAATGTCACTAAAACTATTTAATCCAATAAAAACACTTTTTTTCTCAAATTAATAATGTGATTTAAATAATAAAAAACAAAATATATGTTTCGCAAGATTTTTGCATCCCTTCGTGCGCCTTAAGAACGAAAATTGCAATTATAACAAAAAAACGACAAATTCTCAAGAATGTCAATGAAATCTGAAAAATAAGGCACTAGTTTATTATTATTGTTGCATTAGTGTATTTTTTATAAAATTGACGAAATAATTATTTGTTTAATATGACTGAGAAAATTATTTTATATTTTTATGTAAAGCGGTTTTGGTCCCATAAAAATCATAGCTTGGATACTGCTGTCCACTTTAAGTCGTGAAGGTTGTCATTTTCAGTGCATTGAAACAGAGACTATCTTACTCTTCAAACTTGAAGTCATGAGTATTTATTAGCCGCAATAGGCAATTAGACGTGCCGATTTGTGAATTCACGGCTCATACTGGTGAGCCTATTTGATTTTAGTTTATACAATTGAGAAGCTGTGATAGAGGCTACACCACAATGTCGCGTTCTTTCCATGCGGAATTTTCTTTTGCATTCCAAATAATATGATTAATAATAATATTATTTGCTTCTTACAAAATGGTATTTGGCCCAGGTTGAAACTACAACATAGCCACGTGAATCCGAGTTAGGAATATTTATTAAGCTTTTACAATACAAGTGTATTAAGTGAATCATTATGAGACTGTTTTGTTCACGGCCGCAGTTTTTTCTCTAACTCTTAATTTTTTATTTTTCTTATCTGGATCTTTTCAATCGGATGTTATAAGCCCCATTTAATGAAGAGGTACTTATTAATTTGTTACTGAAACGATATCCAAAAAGATGCACTCGTCCATCTCAGATTTTTAATTGTATTATTTTTTGGTTCGTAAACGTGGGTAGGCCTTCCACAAGATGGACCGACGACCTATTGAGGTTCGCGGAGATCAGCTCGATGCAAGTAGCGTAGGACCGATCTTTAGGCCTATGTCCAGCAGTGGACGTCGGTGGGCTGATAGAGTAGAAAAAAGGTTTTTTTTTATTGCTTAGATGAGTGGACGAACTCACAGTCCACCTGATGTGAAGTGGTTACTGGAGCCCATAGACATCTATGACGTAAATGCGTCACCAACCTTGAGATATAAGTTCTAAGGTCTCAAGCATAGTTACAACGGCTGCCCCATCCTTCAAGCCGAAACGCATTACTGCTTCACGGCAGAAATGGGCAGGGTGGTAGTACCTGCCCGCGCGGACTCATAAGAGGTTCTACGATCAGTAATTACGCAAATTATAATTTTGCGGGTTTGATTATTAATACAAGATGTTATTCCTTCACCATGGAAGTCAATCGTGAACATTTGTTGAGTACGTATTTCATTAGAAAAATTGGTACCCGCCTGGGATTCGAACACCGTTGCATTGCTAGATACGAATGTACCGGATATCTATCCTTTAGGTTACGACGACTTTTGGATTAGGTACTGAACCAGCTCACAATTAAAACTAATTTTACAGTTTACTCTAATTTTTCTTGTTGTTATTATATTATTTCCGACATTTTGAATACCTACTTTACAGTGTTCGTGGTCACGGATGATAGTCAGTATTCGGTAAAAATAGTTTTATTTATGTCTACGACTCTGAAAAATCGAATAAAATGGGTACTACATTGAAAGACGAATTAATTAAGTATGCGATGTAAAAAATTTATAATTCGGCTGCTGGAACCCAGTAATGACAATATTAGCCAATATGAGCTTCCCATCAACTTGAGAATGGGGATTAATTTGAGAGGAGTTCTGCTCAAGTGCGTAGTACTTATCCTGTCTTTTAAGCATACACTTCGTGGTAGAAATAGACTGATTCGTGGTACCTCCTCTGGGGGTCGGTGGCATATTAAGAAAATGCGCTGCCACGACAAGTCGAGTAGCCTCAAAATCAATTTCGAAAAGTTTTTAGTTACTAAGTCGTTTATTTATGGAATTTTTTTTTAACATTAGTCGTAGTAGTATTTTTTTTTTAATTTTTTTTTTTCCTTTTAAGCAGACGAGCAAACAGCCCACCGGATGGTGAATGCGTACCGTTAATGGTACTAAACTTTTATACGAAAAGCATTTTTCGTCTTTTGTGGAATGAAACATATATTTAAGATATTCATACAAGAGTTAGAAAGGGTGCCAGATTTTAATTAAAAAATGTAAAAATAATCGTCTATGTAGGTTGATATACGGAATTAATATGAAATCAATTTTAATGACGTTTATTCTTTAGTAAATGTGACTTAAATGAATCAAATTTGATATAATTAAAGGAACGAGAACAGTAATCAAGGTAGACCGATAATTAACTGTCCTAATGTCGAAACTTTCGAGTTTAAAGGATAGTTTAACGGGCCATTATATTGCAGTTAGGAAACAACAATTAAGATCTCCACGTCAATGTCTAAGATGTTTCTCGCTTGTTCGAAATTCAGCTAAATTGGTATCGGCAACTTAGAATTACCTAGATCCCTATAATTGCGTTACAAGAGTATACGGTTATATATAGCATGAATCTTTATACGTAAATCATACTGAAATAGCTCATGAAAAATTATTCTTGATAAAATTTCTTTCCAAAGCGCTTTTCTCAGTAAAATGGCACTGAAAAATGTCTAGAGAAATAAGCGCCAATTAAGCTAGACGTCGCGAAGAACTGCAGATTTATTTGCCTCGTCCGTGATTTACGTCTTAATTTTAAGTATAAAAGAGCGATATAGTTTTTTATTTTATTTTTATTTCAACGCATCCCTGAATGTTTTAATAAATTTACTGTTGGGTTGCCGCAAAGGAGGTGATTACGAGCAGGGAAAACATCCGGAACCGGCGTGCCTACGACAAGATTTATTACTATAAATGTACACGTTAAAATAGTTGGTTTTTGCTTTTTTTATCACGTCAACAACTTATATAAGTTTAAGGCTTTAGTAGATGTTTTTTTTACGTACGAATCCCGCTAAACGTAATCGTCGCCATTTTTGCTGTTAATACATTGCTGAACATGCTGACCATTAAAGGGCGGACGTTTAGCGTGGTATGAACATGTGATGCGTAGAGAGAAGATGCATGTGACTAGAAGATGTATGGAAATGGTAGTACAAGGTAGAGGGGAAGAGGTCGACCGAAGAAGACATGGATGGAGTGTGTGAATGACGATATGAGACAGAGAGGAGTGAGTGTTGAGATGACGGCTGATAGAAGAGAATGGAATAGAAAAATTAGCTGTGCCGACCCCACCTAGTGGGATAAGGTGGAGAAAAAGAAAATACGTTACTGACCATTCGTGAGTGCTTTTGTACGTGCTTCAAATTACTCACGCATAAATTACTATCAGTACGGAACCAACCTTAAGCCTCTCGATTATGAAAATGACACAATATGTAATCCAGTAGACTGAATACGCGAATGCAAATACCGGCCGTCTACAAATACTTTTTGAACTGAAAATTATCAAATAGATAAAGGCAATGTGCTACTCGTATGTTTATGTATTTAAGTTGAAAGTTTGTTTAGCACACACTACGATTTTACTTCTGTATAGTTTTCATCTCATTGCTCTAATGGCCAGTGACCCTGACTGCTACGCAACGCGTTCAATTCCCATTTGAATGGCCCCATTTCTGGTCACGTAATACAGGAGCAAATTCCAAATTTAACTGTTTTATTTAAATCGCACTGGTTCTGTTAAATTTCATTGGCCACCTTTTTCGTAGCCTTTTTTTTATTGCCCTTGTAGGCAGACTAGCATACGGCCCACCTATAGTGAGCGGTTACCGTCGCCCATGGACTTCAGCAATGCCAGGGGCGGAGCCAAGCCGCTGCCTACCGCTAGCCTGGAAATATAATGGGAGATGTTGCTAGCTCTGTAGCTTATCACCGTATCAACTTCGGTTATGGTCTCTTTGTACTACGTATGAAAAATTAAAATAATTTGCCTTAAATCTAAATGCCAAAACAAAATGTTTACAAGAGCATATGAATATCTCATGCTTGGCAAGATAATTAATTATATTTTATCTCAAACACGTTTCTCATAATTATTTGTATCACGAAGAACTGAGTCGCAAGTGTCGGTTAATATTTTTTCATTATCAACAAACAAAGCGACACCTATATGACAAAAAAGTTAACTGAAAAATTAATATTATGTAGGTACATAGATATATAATAATAAGAAAATTCGGTGGTGGCCCAAATGCAAAAAGCAGTCTTGCTCGACAATGCCCGTATAGTTCGCCGGTTTCTCTCCCAATAGTCCCTAACGCTCCGGCCGATTGTTGCCCACCTCGCCGGAGTGTGTCCTGCCGTCTTCCCAGGCGTGGCAGTGTTTAATACAGAATAATAATATGTCCGAGTCAATGGCCTCGACAGTCTGAATGACGAAAATCATTACTTGGATAACGTTTCCTATACGATTATCATAGACAAAGAGCGGTGATGTATTTTAATAACAAGCGGCCGAAAGTCAACAATTTACTGGTGGTCCTCTTGTGAGTTACTGGTGGTAGGACCTCTGGTGAGTCTGCACGGGTAGGTAACACTACCCTGCCTATTTCTGCCGTGAAGCAGTAATGCGTTTCGGTTTGAAGGGTGGGGCAGCCCTCGTAACTATACTTGAGACCTTAGAACTTATATCTCAAGGTGGATGGCGCATTTACGTTGTAGATGACCAAGTGGGCTGTGAGCTTGTCCATCCATCTAAGCAATAAAAAAAATAAAAAAAATGTCATTGATAGATTTATGATATTGATATTATCATGTTCGTTTATATTATAATATATACATTATTTCTTGTAAGCGTGGGAAAAACTGTTTCCAAATGTTTTTTATTTATACTACCGAACCTCGTCAATAGTTATTAAAAATGTCTGTTAAGAAAAATATGAAAAAACGTGATGCTTTTTATCGTTGATAGTTATAAATACAAACTGTACTGTACTGGTGGTAGGACCTGTTGTGAGTCCGCGCGGGTAGGTATCACCGCCCTGCCTGTTTCTGCCGTGAAGCAGTAATGCGTTTCGGTTTGAAGGGTGGGGCAGCCGTTGTAACTATACTGAGACCTTACAACTTATATCTCAAGGTGGGTGGCGCATTTACGTTGTAGATGTCTATGGGCTCCAGTAACCACTTAACATCAGGTGGGCTGTGAGCTCGTCCACCCATCAAAGCAATAAAAAAAACGTCACAGTAGCTATTGAGTAATTAATACACAGTACCAACCGAAAGAAGTCTTATAGTGGGCGGTGCTTCTGACCGGAGAAAGTTTAAATGGTTAATTATTACTTGATACAATGTGGAAACAAATTTCATAGTATTTAGTTTTCAAACTTTAACCCGGCACGAAGCAATTATTCGTCGACTATAGCTGTATTGCTCCGAATTAAAAATAAATAGTTGTTTTTGTTTATTCTAAAACATTAATTTCTCGAAATCATAATTATTCACTTTATTTGTAAAATAACTGCGCGTATTTGTTGCTGTTTATAAACTTTGAACGATTAGTTTATTATTAATTAGATATTTTAAATCCTTTAAAACAAAGCCACTATGAGCGCAGATTTTAATAATGGCAGTATGTATTATATATGCTCTGATAATAGTTTCATAACAGACGGCTTGTGAACCTTTGCGGTAGGCAGTGGCTTGGCTCTGCCCCTGGCATTGCTGAAGTCCATGGGCGACGGTAACCACTCACCATCAGGTGGGCCGTATGCTCGTCTGCCTACAAGGGCAATAAAAAAAAAGAACCTATTGGTTTGCAATATCTATATATCTCTATATATAAAAATGAATTGCTGTTCGTTAGTCTCGCTAAAACCCGAGAACGGCTGGAACGAGTTGGCTAATTTTGGTCTTAAATTATTTGTGGAAGTCCAGAGAAGGTTTGAAGGGTAGATAAATATGAAAATGCTCGGAATTAAATAAAAATAATAATTTTTCCTTTGATGTGTCCCCCGGACGGGGGATTCCTTTTGTTTATTGTAAGTTTATTTTAAACAAAAGTTTAGGTCTTTTACTTATCGATTGAGGCACTACAACGTTTGCTGGGTCAGCTAGTTCATTAATAAAAATATGAACTGTAAGCAATTGAACACATTAAAATGCTATCTAAGTCGAACATCAGGAAAACAACACCCTGTATTATGTGATTTCTGTTCAATTTGCTGTATAGGCCGTCAACCAAATTTGATGGCTGGAGGCTGAAGCTAAAGATGATTTTAATTTGTGTAACAAAGTCAACAGATAACTGGAGTAACTATGTAAATATAAAATATTCTAGACTTTAGAATGTAATTAATAAATACGTCAAATACTTTTAGTTTCCAAAACAAAATTTTGTGGTTAAATTATTTTTTGTTTGAAAACTGGAATACATTCGCACATGAAAATTAAATGTGACTTATTTAAAACAGTTTTCTTGAATATCATTCCATATTTAAGATGCGGAAATATGAATTTCGAAACCGCTATCTTAGTAGCTACATATATTTTGATGGGTTACATTACTCAGTATCGTCATGTTTTTCGTAGGCAGCTTTAGTAACTGGAAACATGCGAGATACGACCGTGCCCAACAATGAGGTAAAATAATGGGCCGAATTTATTATGAACACGGAAACAGATGGTAATTTGTTTTTAAATCACAACAGTTGATTTTTTTTTTAATACGCTTTCATTTTGTCGTCGACTGTAACAAAGCTATGCCTTCGTTTGTGACCGCTTTGTCAGTTAGTGACCGCGACGGGTCCCCGCGGTGTCGTTATGAGTTCCCCCACAATAGTATAATATATTTCGCTCGCGAAAGTATCCTTACGAGATATCTCCGAACCCATATTTTCTTTAAATTGGCTTAAGCTACGAGGTACCTAAATTATCACTAATGATAAAAATACTAGGCCTGATGACTATAAGTAATGTGAACAGATCGACTCTCATACACCAAATATTATTTCAACAAGAGGCTTCCACCATTCGACTTTCGGCTTTAACCCTTTGAGCGCAAACCGTCGATTGATCGACTCTCTAATAATGCGTGTAAAGTGCGGAGTGTCGGAATACCGATTATTTGTGCAGTTTGATTATAGTTTTGTCCACGGAATAGATATTTATCTATTCCGTGGTTTTGACCCCTAAAAATTTACGGACGTAAATATGTATTATGTAATGTTTTTTTAAGTTGATATAATTTATAAATAAGCGTTTACTATTATTTTTCTGTGAATTTGGCATTGATTTTTGAATTTTTACAATTTAATTTATGCAAAATATTTGACAATAAACAAAATAAAATAAAATTTGTAACTGTAAAAAAAGACTATTCAAACGATTACTATATAAAGCAAACTATATAATGACTCAAAACTAAAGTATGCGAATCACTTACAATTAAATGTGTCAAATAGAAAAAATTAAATGTATCCACTTTCTTTTTTTATATATTTTTTTTATTGCCCTTGTAGGCAGATGAGCATACGGCCCACCTGATGGTGAGTGGTTACCGTCGCCCATGGACTTCAGCAATGCCAGGGCCGCTGCCTACCGTTTAATACTCTCCACAAGCCTCGTTTGAAGAAGGACAAGTCATAGCGCTCGGGAAACACCGTGGAGGGTAGCTCATTCCATAGCCGGATGGTACGTGGCAAAAAAGGTCTCTGGAAACGCATTGTGGATGACCGCGTGGCTCCAGGTAGTATGGATGAACTCTACTCCGGTGGCAGGCAGTGCGATGGTAAAAACGAGATGCCGGTATCATCTCGAACAATTCCTCAGAGCACTCCACTTACTCGGTAAAGGAGATTAAATTCTCGAAAGACTATAATAATCACTTACAACTTATACATATTATTATACCCGTACCAAGCGCTGTGATACCAGTGTTTAAATCCCGCAGGCGTATATTTCTAAGAGAATATATACTTAACACGTTTTCATGAACGTTTTCCAGTTCCACGATTAAAATATGATGTATAATAAAAATGAACCACCAAGTAAATTAAATTTGCGTAATTACGCAATCAGTAATTACTGAGCATACATATTGTGAGCTTTCACGGATAGGTACACCCGTTGGCCTAATTTTTTTTTATTTTTTATTGTCCATATGGGTGGACGAGCTCACATCCCACCGGGTGTTAGGTGGTTATTGGAGCCCATAGACATCCACAACGTAAATGTGCCACCCACCCTGAGATATAAGTTCTAACGTCTCAAGTATAGTTACAACGGCTGCCCCACCCTTCAAACTGAAACGCATTACTGCTTCACGGCAGAAATAGGCAGGGCGGTGGTCCTACCACCAGCAATTACGCAAATTATAATTTTGCGGGTTTGATTTTTATTACACGATGCTATTCCTTCACCGTGGAAATCAATCGTGAACATTCGATGAGTACGTATTTCATTAGAAAAATTTATACCCGCCTGAGATTTGAACACCGGTGCATCGCTCAACACGAATGCACTGGACGTCTTATCCGTTAGGCCACGACGACTTCAATCCGTTAGGCCACGACGACTTCATAAACTATTTATAAGCTTAGCGGTCATGCATTTAGGTTTGATACTTCAACTTCATGTTTCAAGTTGAGCGTTGGCTTTCTCGATTTGATATCGATAGTCTCCGGCATCCACTTAACACCAGGTGAGCTCGAGCTCTTCACCTGTCTTTGTTATAAAGTTACTTCAAATCAAAGCAAAGAACCCGTTGCTTGTTACGAGGCTTGTTTCTAGATTACTACGTTACATTACGTAACGTTGTCGTGCAAACAAATAGAAAATTAATTTTCATAAAACACTGGAATACTGAAAGCTTGTAGCTATTGATTTATCTATTGATTTACACAAGACTAGAACGAACTTGTAATTATTATCCATTTAATTTGACTAGTGTACGTTCAGTAATCGAAAATCTACCACAATGACTGGTGTTTGAAGGTTTTTATTAAGCATTTACTCTACTCTTTTTATTAATATTTAAAAAAAAACTTTTCTCCAAAAATTTCATTAATTTTACTAAAGTTGGCCCATACTAAACAAAACAAAAACGGTTGAAAATCAACGTAGATAGGTTCTTAGCTTATATATTTCGTTCAAACTGTTCAAATGAATGGAAATGTGTCAATCATTGCGTTTTTGGTTATATTTATTTATTTAAGGATTACCGACAGGGTTTATAGTAAGACATAAAATAACATTGACATGTATAGAGCAATTGATAACTGCAACTCTAATTAGAGGCAATCACAGCATGCATTACATTAATATATCAATAGAGATTTAACAATACTATTAATAATAATTAAAAATTAAAAACAAAAGAAAGACAACAAGGACAGTAATACCCGAGTACTCAGACCAAGGCTGAGGCTGAGGTTCAACAACAACTTTTTATAATTTTGTTCCTGAATATTGGAAGTGAATCTCCAAATATGTCAAGGTTTTCAGCTTTTCTGACTAGATTATTATAAAGGTTAGTTAGACGAGGAGCAGATGAGTGCTTGCCTAGATTGGTTCTGCTAAAATATAAAGTACAAAATGTTCTGAAAGTATTTTAATTTGTACTGCGACACTGTCTACTGAACAAAGGGCCCTTGGGGTGGATACCACTGTCCTACCTATTTCTGTGGAGGATACCACCATTTAGAGGATAGCATAGCCGGTTTATCAGTCTTCCATTTTCAGGTCTCATGGACGGCATTAATAGAAAGTTATTTATGGGCTTCGATAGCTATATGCTGTAATATAAATAATATAATAAATAAATAAAATAAAAGTAATATAATAATAATGTAACATAATATAAAATTGAAGTCGTTGTGGCCTGTGGATAAGACGTCCGGTGCATTCGTATCGAGCGATGCAACGGTGTTCGAATCCCGCAGGCGGGTACCAATTTTTCTAATGAAATACGTACTTAACAAATGTTTACGATTGACTTCCACGGTAAAGGAATAACATCGTGTAATAAAAATCAAACCCGCAAAATTTTAATTTGCGTAATGACTGGTGGCAGGACCTCTTGTGAGTCCGCGCGGGTAGGTACTGTTACATATGCCCCTCAGTAATAACGTAATATAAATAATAATGCCGACTAAGGCATTCTTGAATGCAGTGTCTCTATATAAAGACGATATATTGCTAAAGCGCGGCAGAACAGATTTGGCTTGAGTAGCGGAAACACTCATCTTTTGTACTACTTCTTTCATAAAATAAACTCCGTGCCAGTCACCGTGTCCTTTTTTAAAAAGAGCTCCTGGACCCACCCCGTAACAGTACCACCGCCCCGCCTATTTCTGCCGTGAAGCAGTAATGCGTTTCGGTTTGAAGGGTGGGGTAGGCGTTGTGACAATACTGAGACCTTAGAAATATATCTCAAGGTGTGGGGCGCATTTACGTTATAGATGTCTATGGGCTCCAGTAACCACTTAACACCAGGTGGGCTGTGAGCTCGTCCACACATCTAAGCAATAAAAAAATAAAATAAATGTATAAAGTTTGACCGTGACCTTGAAAAAGAAGTTGCTCCAATTGCGCACCGCAAATTAGACTATCAGTTAAGAAGCAATGTTCTATGTAACTATATACCACCTGAGACTGTGGTGTTAAATCCATTGACGTCAAACGACCCACACGGCGCATTTGTTTATTCATAGAAAATCCTGCCCATACTAATTCGACCCACGTCTACCCTTTCCCCTGTAACGTGTAGGTGTTAGACAAAGGAAAATATTATTTTTCCTGCATATCGAGTCGTGACCCGGAATCCCTTAACATAAGACCGGAATGCTTATCGCGGCAAGTATTCGAACAATGTTAACGCTTTTGTTTTTCAAACAAACGTGACATTCAATCCGGGAGGCTGCTTTCCGGGTGGAAAATTAAAATACGAATTTCCAATAGGTCTTTTCTTTATTCTTTATTGTACACACAGTTAATATTACAGTAATTATGATAAGACATAAAAAATGGCGAGCTTAACTCAACAATTGAGTTTTCCACCAGCTAACCGTTCTTAACGAAGGAAAGCTTTAAATGAGTGGATAGAAGAATACAATCTAATCAATTTACAATCTAAACAAGAGCAATAATAAAAATAAAAATGTAACACACTAATACATAATATATTAGACTACATATATACATACACGCATAAATAACGTAAACATATACATACACGTACATATATAATCAAATATATAAAATAAATACATATAAGTATTACTAAATTGATAGATAGTGCTCCTTTAATGCCTTCCTGAATACTTAAAGTGAGTCTTTCAATAAATCTATCACGTGACCGATGTGGAAAACTATCAAATTTGTATACCATACTTTCATTGTGCACCATAGCTATCAATTTTTATCAGACAGTCATCTTTAACAGACTTTAAGCGAATAGAAATGGCTGTCTCTTATGTTGTTCAATAAATTTTTAATTCTTCGGATTTTCTTCTGTTTTCGGGAGTCGTAAACATAATTAGGATTACTTTTACGGCCCAATTTCACCTTTATTATTTTAATTTTATTATTTCTGATTCCGAATACTTTATAGTTTTTAACATGATTACGAACGACTATAAATGTAGTTTTTATGTATTTTTCATTTATTGCACAGACGGATGAACGAACTCATGGCCGATTTAATATTGAAAAAAAAAAACGTGAATACTGCCATCCACCTTGAGACATGAGGTCTTAGTTTAAAATGCATAGTTGAACTACTGTCCGAACATTCAAAGAGAAACATATTACTGCTTCGCTACAGAAATAAGTGGGTGGTGGTACCTGCAAGGTGTGGCCTCGCAAGACGGCCAACAACAAATAAAAGGTTTATTTCAATTAAATAGTTTAAAATATAAAAATATTAGTTTTACTGGTGGTAGGACCTCTTGTGAGTCCGCGCGGGTGGGTACCACCACCCTGCCTATTTCTGCCGTGAAGCAGTAATGCGTTTCGGTTTGAAGGGTGGGGCAGCCGTTGTAACTATACTTGAGACTTCGAAACTTATATCTCAAGGTGGGTGGCGCATTTACGTAGTAGATGTCTATGGGCTCCAGTAACCACTTAATAACAGGTGGGCTGTGAGCCCGCCTCCCAACTAAGCAATAAAAATAAAAAAACCGAAAGAAAGTTCTCGAAAACGATGCCAAAGGTAAAAAATAACGGGCAGATGTACATAAATCAGATATTGGATAGCGAAAAGTTCCGTTGGTAATCTTATATTAAAATCAAAAGTATAGATGTACCTAATAGCAACATTTTGACTACGAAATTCTTACACGGTTTTTTTTTCTGACCAATTTTCTTTTAAGCTCTTTACCCTTAACCCTCTTTACCCTAACTACCCTTACTCTTAATCCTCCGTCTTTTTTAGAATTGTTATATAAATTTGAACACTTACGACTTTTAACGCTTAAAATAATTAATAAATAAAGATAAAGAAAAAGGATTAAAATATATATTTTTTATTTCCGTTATATGCAGACCAGCATACGCCTACCTTAATGGTATACTCACGGTTGCTCATGGAGATCAACAATGCCACGGCTATAATGAAGCCGTTGCCTACTGCCGCTGTGTACTTTAAATACACATGCATACATGCATGTGCACAAAAAACTATACTTATTATTCGTAATTTGATTACTTATCAATTCAAAGATTACCAAATATATTTATTTACTTATTATTATTTTTTTATTTTTTATTTATTTATTTATATACGATTTTATATAGTATATTATTTTTTACTGGTGGTAGGACGTTTTGTAAGAACGCATTGATAGGTACCACCGCCCTGCCTATTTCTGCCGTGAAGCAGTAATGCGTTTCGGTTTAAAGGGCTGGGCAGTCGTACTGTTACAACTGAGACCTTAGAACTCTTGTTTCCAGGTTGTATATGGGCTTCGGTAACCACTTAACACCAGGTGGACCGTGAGCTCGTCCACCCATCTAAGCAATAAAAAAAGTATTCCAGAGTTTCAAGTCTAAGTTCAGACAGAATTTACATTACATACATATTTCACACACAATATGATACTACTCCTTTGCAGAAGGCAGAATGGTGGTCGCAAGCTCTACAAGTTCCAATACGTCGTCTCGCGAAAGTTTATAAGAGTAGAGAGAGAGAGCTATTTAGGAAATATAAGTTGAAATTAACACACTACGTAAGATCCCGACTCAGATACGGTTTCTCATTAAGAAATCTCCACAGAATTTTAAGACTGGTCTCAGATTATTCCACTGACTGCACTTGATTTTTTTTCAACTCTCAGTTGCGCCATAAAGGCATAAGAATTTCAAGGGGTATTTCTAAAATAATTTTTCTATTTTTTTTTATTGCCTTTGTAGGCAGACGAGCATACAGCCCACATGATGGTGAGTGGTTACCGTCGCCCATGGACTTCAGCAATGCCAGGGGCAGAGCCAAGCCACTGCCTACCGCTTATCAAAATCTACTTATCTTATCAAATCAAAAGCTACTATCAAAATCTCGAATTTTTCCACAAACAGGACTAAAATTGAATAAATCCAAATGTTTCAGGTTTTTATTACATTTCAAAGTGAATGTACACCACAGTCGAAACGCAAATAAAGAGATATCTATTAAAGCAATATTTTATTCATTTATGGAAGTTCAGTTAATAATCATTTGATGGTTTGGTTATGTTATATTAGGCTCAGCATAAAAACGATAAAATATATTTACCATGTTTTTTGGAACGAAATTCCTTATCGGACGATGTGGAGGGGTACCATAACCGGGAAAAACGTCCGTAACGTAAGATTTTTATTATTTATAGTATAGTCTTAGTATGATGGCTGTACAGTGTCTAATGTATAGTCTACGTGATGACAGTTATTATTATTATTCATATAAATAGCAGTTTCTTTATATATTATTATTATATATTTTTTATAAATCATTGTGAATAAAATAAAGTTGATAACTTATAAAAAATGTATACCCGAATAATTTTTTTCTTTATGCCTCGAATAGAACTTAAAATTAATATTTTAATAATAAGGAACTTCGTTCCTATCCGGTGTCCCACGACACCATACATCTTTTTTTTGTAATTATCAGTGTTACAGTATATTAGTCTATATGTGTCTTCATTTACGGTAAAGGCGCCAATTCGCCATTTTGTTAATTTAATTTGCCGCGTCAGTAGCTGTCAATTCATAAAAGTTTTACAACACACACAAATGGAACAGCTCAAAATAAAATATCAGTGGAAAATAGCGCAGCCAGTCGCCGCGGAAGGCGATCGTTTCTCGGAATCGCAATCAGTCTTGCGGGCGCCCTCGGAGCCCTATCGATTTTATCATTTCTAACGGCACGCTTAATCTTTTCCAATAATACTTTCCCAGTCAAATATTCCCAGTGAAGTAACAATTCGAAAACGTGGTCGAACTCTCGGGGATCGAGTGCTAATGAAAATAAACAAAAGAGGATTTGCGAACAGGTCCCGAATTTCTCGAGAAAATTTTGACCGTTTTAATTCGATTTCGATTCTAAGTTTACGAACGTTGTCTATTTGTTTCTGTAAAGTTTTTGTTTGGTCACAAAATGGCGGTGTTGTATTGTGAAATGCTTTCTAAATTAGTTTAATACGGAAATGTTCCGAAAATCACATGGTTTATATTCATTTTTTCAGTATTTTTGAAAGTATGAATGTTCTTTAATAAAGCGTATGCTTAATACTAACAGATTAAGCACTAATTAATGAATCTGCATAATTCCAATTTTAGTCAATATTACAATCGTATTTTTTTTAATTTTTTTTTATTGACCTTGCAGGCAGACGATCGTACGGCCCAGACCTGATGGTGAGTGGTTACCGTCGCCCATGGACTTCAGCAATGCCAGGGGCAGAGCCAAGCCGCTGCCTACCGCTTTGGCAATAATGTAACTAATTACGTTAATGCGTTTTGCATATTTATTTTAGCATGTTAATTTTGCATATTCAAAATCAGATCATTTACACATAGATCGCAATAACATAACTTGGTGTTTAGTTATAACATATTGAATTATGTATGCACGATATAAACTCACAGAAATTTTCCATCGAAGACCTCATTTTACGTAATCTTATCACGATACACTATACACAAAAGGTGGAAAGGACGCTCTATGTCGCGTCTTCCAAAGATTTACAGTTGCTGATACAAGCGTGCGTGGTGGAACTTACCGTTGGATCCGAGCCAAGTATTTTTTGCCAATTTAGGCGCGAATCACAAATAAATCGAGGCGGGTCGAACCGTTCTACCATCGTATGAAATCACACCATCATTGTATTTACGCTATAAATCGGAAACGGGTCTTAGTTCGCTCAGTGTTTCATTCTACGGTCGAAGGTTGAAATTTCTATACGATATATTCGACAGGTTTTCTAAATATTTAACATTAATTAAATACTCTGAAAGTATCAGTTACCTTTTATGATGGAATCAAAGTTTTGCGGTTGATCTGGTAAACGTGAGCGTGTGTCTGATATTTTTTTGAAGTAACAACTGTACAAAGTTTCACTTCATGTGAACGCATAGATTACGTACAAAAAATCCATTTATATTTTTCAAAACCAAATAATAATTAAAATAAAAAAAAAAACTCAAAAGTCTATAAAAACAATTGAACAAGAAACTTCGTATTAGATACTAGCTGACCCGGCAGAATTCGTAGTGCCTCAATCGATAAATAAAAGATAAATAGAAGATTTATCTACCTTTTAAACCTTACCTGGACTTCCACAAATAATTCAAGACCAAAATTAGCCAAATCGGTCCAGCCGTTCTCGAGTTTTAGCGAGACTAACGAACAGCAATTCAATTTTATATATAGAGATAAGAAGAAAATCAAGAAGCACGGCATTCAATCACAAATATTTTTTAATCATACGACTCAGCTGAAAAAAAACGAAAACTCTTTTAAAATAATCATTTTTGTCTATTGTAAAGAATTATATGTAGTATATATATAGTATTAAAAGTATTAGATATAAAAAATATAGATTTGAACTACATATAAAGATTTTCTAAAAGATTTAACAAAAACTTCTCCAAATAACGTATTTTTTGTAACTCTAACACAATTATACGTAAAAGCTTGAAGAATAAGTTACAGTTTTGTAAACAACTCAATTCGTCGCTCAGACTATTTTTGGAAAAAAGTGGGAAGGGATCTATTAGGTTGCCGAAGTTTTAAGTTTTGCTTAAAGTAGATTACGTTAAGTTAAGGAAATAAAAGTTGTTTTAGGACGAAATCACGTTTTTTATTCATTCAGCGGAAAACTGTGTTAAATGAATAAAACAACCTACTGATACATTTTCTTTGCATTCGCACACCACCCTGATTTAGAAGCTTGCCACTTATTGTTTATATTAGAGTTAGGTATAGCTATAAAATATTATTGCGCTAGTAGCACGCAATACCCTTACGTGCTTTCCATATCAGGGGTCGTAAGAAAAGAATTGTAGACGGTACGTTTTACTAATAGATTTTCAGAGGCTCTGAGCTTACTAAAACGTAAAAAATATATATTGTTCGTGAATGTTCACGATTAATTACGTAATCTTATTTTTGTACAGGGTGTCCTATTAAGTCTACGTCTAAATTCTTCATAAACAACAGATTTAGATTTCAAAACCACATTATTTTACCAAAAAGCACGAAACAAAAAGAAGTTTTTTAAAGATTTTTTTTAATTATAGATAGGTATAATATAGAACAATTTCAATATTCTAGGATGTTACTAAAATCAATCCTTACTTATGTACTATACGCAATAGTTGTGAGATACATAAGGAAAGCAAACGTAATATAGGTTTTTTTATTGTATACAATATATAATAAATTATTTTTATTTATAATATATTTATTGTATATAAACTAGAAGACTTTCAAATGTATCCTTTTCATTCATTGGATATAAAATAGCATTTTTATTCACCATAATTTTGACGTAGGTCTGAGATTTTTACTATCCAAATAATGTTCGTCAGCAATACTCAAAATTAAAATGAGAAGTCTAAAATTGTTTGGCAACAATAAATTATTAACTGCAAAGTGTAAGCATAACTACCATTACTCACAATCCGCTCATTTTAGAACTACTCATGAGAGAGCGTTAAGAGAAACTTGTGTTTAAGCTTCGCAGACTTTAAGCTGTGCAAGTTTGAGATCGCAACGAAAATTCACACTGCATAAAGTTCACAGGTCTGAAACGACGAAGGCTGCTTTAAGATAACAGTTTCAATGAACTCTTTCATTATAATAAAAGTCATGTAATTTTATCTCAAATTTTGTTCAAAGGATTTTTTTTTCAAGCAGGCACACACCTTAAGTCAATTTTTTATCACCAACTTGGTGGAATTCGACTTTTGGATACTCGAAGAGATTAATCATTAGCTATTCAAATAATTACTTTAAAGGAATGTTAATTAAACGGTCCGATAAATCATAACAAAATTTATTCGAGTTGATTAAACAAACATCAGTCTAGTAAATGTTAACGTCAAACGAAAATTTCATTTAGGCACCAGAACAAAATGTAATGATCGATTTCATTTTCGGACAGCGAGGAGACGACGTAAATTTTAATTGGGTCGATCAGTAAGGAGTTTAAAATAAAAAAACATGATTCAAACTGTGACGGGAAGCGAATAAATAAATAAATAAATATTTACTAACAATCACGCCACGTTAACTGGTCCCGTGGTAAGTTCGTAAAGAACTTGTGTTACAGGTACCAGATAACGGAAATAAATGTAAGATTCTTAATATACACATACATATATTTAATATACATCGATAATGGAAAAGACATTTATATTTATCATACAAATATCTTTCCTTGGCGGGATTCGAAACCGCGACCCCCTTGTGTAGTGACCATGTCACTTACCACTACACCAGACGGCCGTTAAATGGCCGACGAATGGCCGAGCTTTAATAAATCGAATGAAATGAAACAGATTAGTTATTATAACTAAGTATCAGGAGATTTCACTAGTAGCATCTGTATTTTGATATATTTACAACACTCCCACACAAAATATAGATACCAAAACAAACAAAACAAAAAAACATAATACCTATGTTTTAACAATACCCAAGCTATTTAGATGTTTATAATGTTTGACAGCTCCTAAGCTCTTAGTATCTGCTGCATATCTGATGTACACAAATGAAAGTTTAATGATACTCGACTGTACCGTTAAAGAGAAATAAAAAGGATCGGGTTAATTACGAAACGAGTCAAAAACTAATGAGACGTAAATTGAAATGAGCAGCGTGGGATCGTGTCCGCGTTACTGGGTCGCGGTACGGAGCCCGGTGTGCGAGAGATGTCAATTATTTTTCAGAATTGAGCCTTCGATATTCGTTGAATGGATTTATTACAACATATTGGCTTTATAAATGACATTACAATAGAAAAAGAATTTCACGTTTCATGGTACGTGAAGATTATATTATTTTGAAGTCCAAAGACCGCTGTATTATCATAGTTTTATGATTAATTGAAATTGTTATGCATTTATATTCATATATAAACAGGAATGTGATTTATTGTATTGAATTTCGCTACATATTTATGGAGCTGCAATATATCTGTACCAAATCAGACATTTTCACACAATCAAATATTATATCACGCAGCACACGCAAAATCACAAATGTGTCAGAGTCGTTTGTTTACCACGTACCACTAAACTTTAATAAACTTCATTCAATTTTTTTCTTTATATTGTTACACCACTAAGAGTAACGCCATCTATCGCCGAACAAATATCGAAGGATCTAGTAGCACCTAGAACGCTCGAGAAGTACAACGCTATCTATTGTCGGATAGCGGAAATAATACTAGAGATGTGTGGAATATTCTCGATAATTCTAGGGATGTGGTATCGACTATAAGAGCGTTGTAGGGATGGCACGCAGTCAGTCAGTCACTAATCGGAACTACTCGAAGCGAAACAGCGAACGGATCACCTGAAGCGAAGCGGAACAAGCGAATTGAGAGTATTAAAGTGTTTGTTGAGTGTTTTAAAGTGTTTGTCGAGTGTTTTAAGTGTTAAATAAGGTGTTAACTTGTGATTCGGTAGAATCTTTATATATCCCGCGCGTAACAATATGTATATTTTAGCCCACAGACGTCCACTGCTGGACACAGGCCTCCTCGCCACCGCAACGACCGAATCAATTTATAGTGACGGCACTTCATACCAACCAGAAAACTTATGGCCACGGATACTTCAAAAGAGAAAGGGAAATTTAGTGACATATTATTATACACAATGTTAAAAGTGAATAGCAGACACGCATTGTACCTAATGAATCCTAAGCTTGAGACCACCGAAATTTAGTTTTATTATATAATTAAGACTATTATGAAAGTACTACACCAATTATGTATGACCAACAAAATATACCTAACGATTAATTTATCACCATCCCAAACAAAAAAACCCTGGAATTTACGAAGTAGGTTACATAACCTTCCTCTTCATATGACGAAGGATCATTACGAGCCACACAAAATATTCATAAACATTAACAAAGCTGAATTCACAATAAAAACTCCTTGTCGATGCGATCCCGTACCCTCAAATAATGCCTTACCCAAGCTTGCTTTCGAGTGACTTATATTTTATCTACAAGATGAATGATGGAGTGGACAATAATAAATGGGACAACCGAGTCTCGTAAATTGGAGCAAAACGCGAAAGAAAAACGTGGCGCAACAAACCCATACTATTCGTAAAAAGAGCTTTGTTAACAATAACTTCAATATATTTAAACGAATTGCATTATGTCTGACTGTGTGAATGTAATAATCCTATTGGATATTGTGAGATTTCGTGTTACTTGAAATTAAAGAAAAAAATCTTAAGATTTAGCACTCAATTCTCAGCTTTTTTTTATTTTATTTCAAGTTTATTTTTTCTTCATTGTATTTTGCTTTCAATTTATTTGAATTAAATGTATTTGGTACATTTGGTGTACAGAAGAGAAAATTCTACCCTACCTTTTAAGGCATTTGGTTTGATATAATGAAATATTTAATTTATGGCTTAAATTGCAATTGTTAATTGGTAGAATAATTATTTTCTTTAATCGAGATATCTCGAGTACGTCGTCGAAATTTGACACGGTAATTCAATCTCGAGTGTTGCCATTAACACCCATTATTACCAGTCGATCGATCGTCTAATAGACGTAACGAAGTGTGGCAACATCCTTGGAGTACGTCGACGTATCGGATTAACACTGTTATGGGCATGTTGTTCTACTTTTAACATTATTAACACTCAATTAATTTCGACAAAATTTCGGGGTACAATCTTTTGGCTTCACCAAGCCATGGTTTGGAATTGATGATGACAAGTAAACAAATATGAAAACGGATGCACGGAAATAAATCAAAATTTGTGTTCTAAATCAACGGACGCGACTTTGATTGTCGCATACTATTGACTTCCGGCGAGTGAGTGCTGTTTTTGAACCCAATTTTTGTTCGCAATACATTGCCGGTTCTCGACGTATGAAATGACTAATAGGTGAGTAAGTATACCTTGACGAACGAACATTCTCTTCCGGTTACGTTAGGGTGGTAATTACCATATTTTTTCTGGATAGTCTTAATAATAACGCCCTCTTCGTTGTGTGAAGAGGATTTTTTAATGCTTAGATGGGTGGAAGAGCTCACAACCCACCTAGCGTTAAGTGGTCATTGGAGTCCATAGACATCAACAACCGTAAATAAATGACAACAACAGCCACCTATATTGTAACATGAGTACTAAGTCTCAGTTTTTACAGTACAACGGCTGCCCCACCCTTCAAACTGAAACACATCACGGCAGAAATAGGCAAGGTGGTAATTACCTACCCGTGCGGGCTCACAAGGTACCCTACCACCAGAAACTAGAGCCAACAGAAATCACAACGTCAATGCAGCGCAGCTTCGTGGTAGAAACGGGAATGATGGATGGACTTACCCTTAGATGCTTATAATGCACTTTATCATTCATTAACAATATATTATTTAACGGCCGTCTGGTGTAGTGGTAAGTGACATGGTCACTACACAAGGGGGTCGCGGGTTCGAATCCCGCCAAGGGAAGGTATTTGTATGATAAATATAAATGTCTTTTCCAGGGTTATGGATGTATCTTAAATATATGTATGTGTATAATAAAAATCTTACATTTATTTCCGTTATCTGGTACCTGTAACACAAGTTCTTTACGAACNTTCGAATCCCGCCAAGGGAAGGTATTTGTATGATAAATATAAATGTCTTTTCCAGGGTTATGGATGTATCTTAAATATATGTATGTGTATAATAAAAATCTTACATTTATTTCCGTTATCTGGTACCTGTAACACAAGTTCTTTACGAACTTATCACGGGACCAGTTAACGTGGTGTGATTGTTAGTAAATATTTATTAATATTTAATAATATTTATTATTATTAATTATTTTAAATTCAGGCGTAACACTGTTACATTCTTTATTTTGTGAAGTTATATTTTATGCATCAAGAAAATTTTAAAAGTGCACATAAAGCATACCGTTTGAGTGACCGAGAGCTTTTTTCTATGGCCATCTTACAAATCGCTTGGTATTAATGAGGACCAGAGACATCTACTTCAATGTCGATGACATGTCTACATTGAGCCAACGCATGATTACTTTTAGGTTTAAAAATAAAATACACATATGGTATGCAAGTATACGACGGTAACTTTTTAAATATTATTTAATTAACTTCACATTTTGCCGCTAGCAAAGTTTAAGTTTACGCGAAATATGATTATGGAAATGGCGATTAGGGAGATAATACGCGGTTTCTCAAAGGGCTCATTAATTATCCCACCTCTGTCCAATCCTTTAATCTTTGTTTCCGTAAATAAAACCAACTAAAGCCCCTAACTCTATCATCTACGTATATCGATTACAACAGATTATTTAAGTAATGTAAATTTATAACAATGAGATATGGGGACGTTTTGGCATAGTCTTGATAAAATTAAAAGAATTTTCACATTGTAGACTGGAGATTGCTGTTTTTGCATCGATTTTATTGGAATTGCTTTTATGTATTTACTTGGTACGTAAAAATCACCAATTACATCCATTTGACTCCAAACTGAAGAGGACCTTTCTTATTATTGATAATGCTGATCTCGTGGATCGTTTGAAAGCTCACGGACTACGGAGAGACTGGTTCTCTCTGTGTTTTGTACCACGAGCTCCACAAGAGGGATCTGTGGAAATGATATCGTCATCTCCAGTTTACCATCGCAACTTTTTTATTATTTCTTAGGTGGGTGGATGAGCTCATAGCTCACCTCATGTTAGGTAGTTACCGGACCCCATAGACATCTACAAGGTAAATGCCGCCACCTACTTATTGTCAAACTTTTGTTCTTGACGTCTGTTGTCAAATTGAGATTAAATATTGTTTGTTTTTGTTAATATTTTTATAGTGTAGTCTTGGCGAAATTTGTGATTATAGAAGTATAACATACAATCATAATAGTGTACAAACTTACAATTCCAATTAATTATAGTCGAATTTCGACTACTGCGGGACCTCTAGTATACTAGAATATTATGTCTGTAGGCATAATTACATGGTAAATTGTTCATTTCAAATACGTCACATAAATATTCAGATGGAACATGACATAAATTCGCAAAGGGAATAATTTCATTCGTTTTCAATCACGTAATTGTTATAATCTTTGTTGGAAAATTCTTAACTCCTGATGGATCTTTCTCATTAATTAGTACCTATCTATCTATACTAATATTGTTATATAAATGAAAAAGTTTGTGTGTTTGGATGTTTTTAATCACGTGAAAATATTAAAACAGACTTGAATGAGATTTCGTACAAAGAAAGCATATATCTGTTAATCTTTATAGACTATATATCGATAGATATGTACATACATATATACAAATAGAATACTTGTAATCATAGTTAATAAGTTGGAAAAGACAACGCTTGGTATTTCTGATATACAAATACGACAATGTGTTCGTAGATTTGTGACCTTACGTGCCAACATATCAACAAATTGATGGGTAGTTTGTAGGTCTGAGGTGTGGTCAAATTGCGGGTAGTTCAGAAACTCTTTATTCCTGGAAAATGCAATGTACTTCATTATTTCTGAGTCACATATTTAATACAGGTAAAACTTGGGGTGGAGAGACTGTTGTTTCATAAGTACTACTTTCTCCATTCTGCGCCTTAAGAACCACAGCTTACGACTAATGTTATTTAAAATGAAACGAAAATAGGTAAATGCTATGAATGTCTATACTAAGATAGTTTACTTACTTATTATGAAATTGATATTTACAAAGGTTCCGCTTTTTTTCACTTTCCCACGAAATAATTAAGGTAAATATTTATGTAAATGATAAAGAAGTATGTACTCCTTTGAAGGAGGAATTATACTAAGAGATATTCAAGTTAAAACTACATCTTTTTTTTTTTTGATGGCAGTGTAGTTCACGGTGCGTTTGGTAATGAGCAGTTACCGTCGCTAATGTGGAGTCAGCAATGCCATGAAAATACCGATGCTACTCTCTACTAATGAAGGTTTTTTCAAATAGCCCTTGAAGAAGGACGTATCAGAGGACTCGGAAAATACTACATCAATAATTCATATTCAGTTGCATTAATAAATTCGTAACCACTCGTAGATATACCGTCTAGTTCTTTTTCATTCATATGATAGTATTCTTGGCAGGATTTCGTATTGTGATTCCAGGGTCATGGTAATTAGGCAGGCTCGTCACTCTGTCAAGGCCACTCGGCGCCTATCTTGGCGCCTTCATATTTTGACGAGGCGTCGCTTTGTTTCCCTTTCCTTGTTGTATCTGTCCTATGTGTATGTGATTCGTAATTCACAAGATGCTTCTCATGTAACCCATGCTGTAGGTATTAGTGGACGACGACTAAAGTTAACTGGCGAACTTTAGCGGCTAATATTAATTGAAATGTCAGCAGTTAAATTTAAAATGAAGATCGCTTTGGTTGCGCTCCTGACCTAGTTTGTAGATTGTTCAGTCCGAAACCTTAAAAAGCACTACCGAAAATGTGAATTTCGTTGAACTAAATTATTCTAAAAGTGTAAATGGTACAATTTGTATCGTTACTGTTTTTGGTATTGTTCTTATGATATGAGCTTCTTTTGTATATAAGCCTCCTTTAGACGATTCCGTCTTTATTTTTAGCCTTCGTTAGCATGTACTATTTTATTGGATTATTTATCTATCAATATATATTATTTCAAATACAGAGTACTTATTACTTAGTCATCTCCGTCAGTCTTCATATTTTAGCTATTTTGCTCTGAGCTTAATAAAGATAATTGGAAAATAAGTGTAATTCACACATGGCTACATGATGCTGTAAAGAAACCGCAGGATAATAGTACCATTCGCACTTTATACATGTAACTGAGGGTCATAAAAACTTTATGCGCACGTAAGTACAAAATTTTAAAATGAATTTACCTTACTTTTTATTTCTGTAAATTTGGTGAATAGTGAGTGCACTTTTAAAGTCGTAAAGTCGAGTCGTAACTAACTTGTTACCTACTTGAAGATTCTAAAAATTATGAGATTGTAGAATATAAATGAGACTTTTAGCGTCATTTATTTTGAACAAGATTTATTTATCATGTTGAATAGAATTCAGTGAAAAAATGTTAGTCACTTTCAATTTTAACCCTCAACGTGCAATTTAACTACGGAACCCTTTTTTTAAGTTTCTTAAACATGTCGGAGACGGTCATTAGTTTGTGCCGCGCGGGTGGGAATCCGGCGATTTTCTCATATGGAAAAAAAAGCTAAACGAAACGCAGCACCATTCCCGAGACATGGCAGCACGATTGCGGATAGTCGGGTGGAGAATTAGTTCTTGCGCGGAGTGCTCTGCACGCCTATCCGGTAATTTTCAAGCGAAGTAAATTGTCCCTTAGGAATAAGGTGACACTCTACAAAACTTGCATACGCCCCGTCATGACCTATGCAAGCGTAGTGTTCGCTCACGCGGCCCGCACTAACTTAAAACCCCTTCAAATTATTCAATCCCGTTTTTAGAGGATAGCCGTCGGAGCCCCGTGGTTCATCAGGAACATCGACTTGCATGACGACCTGGACCTAGAGTCCATCAGTAAGTATCTACAGTAGGCATCAATGCGCCATTTCGAGAAAGCGGCACGACACGAGAACCCTCTCACCGTGGCCGCCGGTAACTACATTCCCGTTCCTTTTCCCGGACCGAATGAAAAGCAGTCAACGTCGCCCAAAACACGTCATTCGCTTGCGACGAAGGGCTCGATGAGTAAATAAACCCACAGACACAGCCCACTGAGTTTCTCGCTGGATCTTCTCAGTGGGTCACATTTCCGAGCCGGTGGTAGATTCTGCGAAGCACGGCTCTTGCTAGGGTTCGTTTTAGCAACGTCGTCAGGTTTGAGCCCCGTGAGCTCACCTACAAGCTCGGCGAAGCTAGAAAAAACCCTCGTTACTAGAATAGGTAGAAAGAAAAAGATCTGCACGCATTTGAGCGGATGCGTCTTGGTGTACGGACCACTGTCTTTTCAGTCTGTGACAGTCAGTACTGCACAGTATTGGATGAGGAACGTTGTGTTTGACGATTAGTACTGTCCCGATTGCGATGGGTGCACAGAACTCTGTCCGTGACAGATAGTACTGCCCTATGCGACCGTTATCATTTACGATTGTCATTTAATTAATTCATTCCAATTATTTTTATATATAAAATAGCATTGGTTCAGTCTCCATTTAGTACAGTGATTATCAAACTTACTTCTTTTACCGCCCCCTTTGATAGTCAATTATTTTTCAGCGCCCCCCATTTTTATACACCCCTAAAACTTTAAAGCCACAATTTCAGTAATTTAATTAATAAATGTTGTATAAATTTTAGTAAATGTAGTACCGCGTAGTACAGTGAGGACCCGAAACACTTAGAGGGTCAGGGCTTGGGCGAAATCCGCCTCCCTGGCCCCCGCTCGANATTCGTTATTGTGTAGTATTTAAAAGAAAAAGTAGAAGTAGAATTTTAAAATACTATATAAAGTAAATGAAATTACAAATTATACATCGCCCCCCTAACCCCAATCAACGCCCCCCAATTTTTCCTGGGCCCCTTAACGCCCCCCTCTAGGTTTCAAACGCCCCCAAGGGGGCGTTATCGCCCACTTTGAGAAAGACTGATTTAGTAGTTCATTATATTAATGGGTAACGATCAGTGATTATTTAATAGTAATTTCACGGATTTCACCCATTCTCACGGATCGTTTGGAACCTCTGGGTCTGCGGAGGGACTTCGGTTCCCTCTGTATTTTGTACCGTATGTTCCACGGGGAGTACTCTGAGGAATTGTTCGAGCTGATACCGGCATCTCGTTTTTACCATCGCGCCGCCCGCCACCGGAGTAGAGTTCATCCATACTACCTGGAGCCACTGCGGTCCACGTACCATCCGGCTATGGAATGAGCTCCCCTCCACGGTGTTTCCCGAGCGCTATGACATGTCTTTCTTCAAACGAGGCTTGTGGAGAATATTAAGCGGTAGGCAGCGGCTTGGCTCTGCCCCTGGCATTGCTGAAGTCCATGGGCGACGGTAGCCACTCACCATCAGGTGGGCCGTATGCTCGTCTGCCTACAAGGGCAATAAAAAAAAAAGTAATTAGTTCCTATGTGCTTATTATACCTCGGTTACATTCCTGATGTCTGAGTCTTAATTCGACATACACATCTTAAAAAACGCGCTAAAAAGAATTCTTTCAATTTAAAACTACTTTTGCCGTTTAATCTCGCATTAATTTACTTTTGTTTTATTTACTGGTGGTAGGACCTCTTGTGAGTCCGCGCGGGTAGGTACCACCGCCCTGCCTATTTCTAACGTGAAGCAGTAATGCGTTTCGGTTTGAATGGTGGGGCAGCAATTGTAACTATACTGAGATCTTAGAACTCATATCTCAAGATGGATGGCGCACGTTGTAGATGTCTATGGGCTCCAGTAACCACTTAACACCAGGTGGGCTGTGAGCTCGTCCACCCATCTAAGCAATAAAAAAATATTCCATTCAGTTAGAACGCATTACTGCTTCGCGGTAGAAATAAATAGGCAGAATCGTAACTAAATATTTCGATACTAAATACTGTACTACCGCTTCCTGGTTCAATATTTAAATATTTTTTTGTATGGTATTTCATAAATCTGAAGAGTTGTTCGTCAGTTTTTCTTTACCAATTTATAGGTTAACAGTATTTTTCTCCACGGGGAAAGGTCGGCTTGGGAAAGGCTCATTCTGAATGATTAGCTTTTGGTGAATTTTACTATTCATTCAGCTTACGATGTTACAACATTTAATATTCATTCTAGTGAATTGGTAGATCAATAGCGCTATCGGTATCTGGATAACGATAATCATTAAAGTGAAGAAATAAAAACTGTTAATAATAAAATCAATTATTTACAATTCAGAATCATCGGAGTTATCGGAGGTTTATTTTGATTTTTTATTAATTTATTACACTTCATGTAAAGTTTACATTGGCGGACTTAATGCCTAATGCATTCTCTACCAGTCAACCAAAAGTAGTGGTAGGTGCAATTAAATTTATATTAAATTACAAATCCATACACGAAAAACATAAATACATATACACACAAAGACATATACATACATACACACATACATACATACATACAATAATAAATACAATAGTTTATACAGTATTCAAAGCAAAATATTAATAAACGATTTATGAACTCGAGGCTTATCAACTCGTTACAATAATACTCGTAACTAAGTTCAAGTAAGACTCAGATCCAACTACAAAAGTGAAGTTGGTAACGTACCTTTTACGGGAAGATTGACGTACTCATTCTTACAGGATCTAAACTTATTTTACGTCGAGTAATATAAAAATTTCTATTCGAATTTTCTAGAAGACTGTCGGAAAACATAAGAGAATTATCACCCTAGTCACGATTAATGGTTATTGTTTTAGAGATTTTTAGGTTCATATTTATTTAAAAAAAAAATCTTCACTCAGAATCTGGTAATCGAAATATACAATTTTGAAATATTATCATTAATAATAATTAGCAGTAGTTTTTTCTTAGGTTCGGTATTGAAAGAAGTTTAATGCAATGCGGCTTGAGAATAATATTATTATCTTTTTAATTTTACTAAAGATTCTGTTGGAGCCTCAAATTCTCTGTCACTACATATAACTTAATTCGAAGTAATTTAATTGAAATGTATTTGAAACATAATTTTGAAACAGATGATGCCTTACGCCCTCGACGCGGTACGCGAGGGCTCTTTTCCAGCTGCCTTTGCATAACATTGCTAATGTATGTACGAAATTGTTGTAACACATAAATTTTGTTATATAATTTACGTATTTAGTATTTATGAGTATAATAAACTAACTTGCAAAACGCATTGCGCTTGATCACTTACACTTGTCACGTCATGAAGAATATTTTGAATATTTGAAAACCCACATCTGAATTCTGACGTTAAATGTACTTTGATTTCTCTTCACAATTTTTTTTTTAATTTTGTATATTTTGATCAGTATTCTGGTAAATTTATTTTTCAATATTTTAATTGTTTCTGCTAGTATTTTTTTTTTCAGTTCAATTAGTAGAGATTTTATTCAATTTCCTTACGACTATACTTTCTGTGTACATAATATTTTATTTCCGTGCTGTTTAAATGATTTGATACAAGTATTAAATTCTGAAAGAACTTTGGTATTACAAAATGGCCTCTCTCAACAACATACACCATATTAATAAAACTACAAGGGTTTCAGCTTAGCTTAGTATGCAATTAATTTCGTATAAGTTAGGGTTGAATTTTATAGCCGTTTCAGCTTAGGTCTCCGAATTTTAAATCTTGTAACAAAATATCACAAAAACGGAAAGTGTAACCATGATCTATGTATTTTGCATATTTTCTTGTTCACGCTTTAGTATTTGAGTAATTAGTTCGTCTCGTTCCACAAGTAATTATTATTTCCATACTCGACATATACGCGAGCTCCATGTAATTAATACAGCGTATTTCACGAGCAAAGTTTCGCTTATTCATTCACAATAAGCCATGTCAAAGTACTTCTGTGTATAGCCGCTAATTCCAGTTAGTATTTTCAGCAGAGAAAGTTACTGTGTCATACCGTGGCAAAGGTAGAAACTTTGTCAAGGCATAGGCCTGGTAACGAAATGCTTTTAGACTTGTGAATTGAATTTTAAGCAGAATAAAAATTTGATAGTACCGCTCAGATATAAATAAAAACTTGAATCAATATGAATCAAAATTCAATCAATAAAAAGGTGAATTAAAGACGAACGAACGCACTTCGCATCTAGTGATATGTGGTCACCGAAGTTCTTACGCGGCTCAGAGGGAAAATAACCATTTCACTAGGACCACAGGCAAGTCGCCGTAGCCCAAAAGACTGAATCAAGCCAGTGTTTTCGTGCTGAGAGATGTTACTGCGGGTTTTCGAATCCCGCACGCATGTACCATTTTTTTAAATCACATGTCCAAGAATTACTTTTTATTGCCGAGTGAGTAAAACGAGAGTATTAAGAAAATTAATTTGGTAACAAAATTTGAATACAATTTCTTGAATATTTCGAATGACGTAAAATTTAAGCTTTGTATTTTAAACTAGCGACCCGCCCTCGCTTCGCTTCGGAAACACGAAACAAAAAATAAAAATAAAAAATTTTTTAAAAAAAGTAGCCTATGTTCATCACGGACAATGTCGGCTTCTAATGGAAAAAGAATTTTTCAAATCGGTCTAGTAGTTTCGGAGCCTATTCGAAACAAACAAACAAACAAATCTTTATAATATTAGTATAGATATAGATATAGAAAAGTAATCAAACTTAGGTTACCATCAACATCTATTAAAAACTATCTGTATCTATATTTTCGGTCTCTTAAACGTTTGCCTATTAAATAAAATTAGCGCCCGATTAAGTGTCTAACGTATTTTCTTAGTTTAAAACATAAATACTATTAAAGAACAAAAATATATTCATGAATAAATAATATAGTAAAAACTGAATGATCGGTTTTGTTATTCTTAATCAAAGCGTCGGTATATCTAATATGAACCATAAAGAGAAAAAAAATAATCCAGTCCAATGACCTTACGCTCCACATGGCACAATCCAAACAGCAACCGGAATCCCGTCTCTTAATTAAAAGAAACATTCCAAGACAATAAAAGGACTCGTAAAATATTTACCATAATAACTTCTATCCAATATGTAGATACGAGTTCACATGTTTATTTAAAAGGAAAATTGAGCTATTCTATCACTGTTTGTGTGTGTGTGTGCGCGTGTGCGTGTGCTTGCGTATGCATGTGCGTGCGTATGCGTGTGCGTGCGTATGCGTGTGCGTGCGTATGCGTGTGCGTGCGTGCGTGTGTGCGTGCGTGTGTGTGTGTGAGAGAGAGAGAGAGAGATAGAGATAGAGATAGAGATAGAGATAGAGATAGAGATAGAGATAGACAGACAGAGAAAGATTTAGTAATTGTAAGCACGTTCGTCTCCTCGTGCAAAAACACAAGCTGACTGTGTTTGTCTCGTCCTTTGTTATCAGAGCTGTGGCTTTATTTTGGGACAGGTGGTAGAGTTTGTTTTGATATTAAATAGCTTCATGTGTAGTAGAGTTCGTAAATTTGAATTTGTATTAGGTTTTTAAGGTCCACGGACCGCTTTGGGTTCGGAGGTCCATAGAGATCTGCCTATATACTTTTTTATTGCTGAGATGGGTTGACGAGCTCACGGCCCACCTGGTGTTAAGTGGTTACTGGAACCCATAGACAACTGCAACGTAAGTGCCGCCACTCATCTTGAGACATGAGTTCTAAGTCTCCGTTTTTACACTACAACGACTACCTCGACCTTCAAACCGAAAAAGATCACTGCTTCGCGGCAGCAATAGGCTGGGTGGTGGTACCCACCCGCGCGGACTCACAAGACGCCCTATCACCAGCAAAGTCTACGAAATCTATATGCCCAATAAAAAATAAGTTATTTACGTCCACTATAATTTAATTAGCAGTATGCGGATTTATTTTATCAAGACCATCCCTTCGCCCCATTACTATGAAGGACGTTTTTAAGACACTGAACGCCACTTTATGGATAGTAGAACGATTGGCGTCTTATCTTCGATCAAAGGGAAACGTTCCTAATATAAACTGTGCTAGGGGCAGTTAGCTCACGCTGCTGTGTAGTAGGGGTTAAAAAAAATAGGAACGCGTAATTCTAATCACGACATTTATATGCGTCAAGACGTGAACTTCGTCATCTCATTCTATATTTCGGAATACATGAACGTTTTAATAATATTGAATTATTTTTTTTCGCATTGAGTGCTGGCATAAATATTAACTGACAATTTTGGTTTATAATCACGTTTTTATATTGTTTTCATTTAACGATTGACGATTGACTTCCACGGTGAAGGAATAACATCGTGCAATAAAAATCAAACCCGCAAAATTATAATTTGCGTAATTACTGGTGGTAGGACCTCTTGTGAGTCCGCACGGGTAGGTACCAACGCCCCGCCTATTTCTGCCGTGAAGCAGTAATGCGTTTCGGTTTGAAGGGTGGGACAGCCGTTGTGACTATATTGAGACCTTAGAACTATATCTCAAGGTGTGTGGCGCATTTACGTTGTAGATGTCTATGGGCTCCAGTAACCACTTAACACCAGGTGGGCTGTGAGCTCGTCCACACATCTAAGCAATAAAAGAAAAAAAAAACATTATGTTAATCCTTGATCGAACCAGCCCTTATGGATACAATTCTTGTTAAATACATACTATTATTATATTATTATATTTAATAAGGCTCGAGGATTTAATGTAAAATATAAAAAGTCTGACCACAGGGGCACATATAAGTCACAACTTGAACGTCTTGGCACACCCGAAGTCTTATTCAGGTATTAAGGTATACCTGATATAATCTGTAGTAAATATAATATACTGTATATATTATAAGTTACTTATGAGAATATATTCTACCACGGCATCTCCAAATTAATACTAATATATAATAGTCTGCATAGTATTTGTCAAATGAGCATTGGGTTTGTCTTTACATCAATGCAATAAAAACAAAGTCTTGTTTATACTGACCATTCTCAAACTTCTCCCTCGAGATACAACCGAGATACAATTGAGAGAAAAACCAAGTATTATTATAAATAAGCAATTATTCTTGTTAAATGGTCAACCTTTACAACAATTAACCGAAATTACGTTACGGCGAATTTAATTACAAGCAAGATTACGCTAAGGTCCCTTTGTTGTAGTTGGATAATAGGTAATTAAACTAATCTAATAGTCAATTGACCTCCGCTTACCCGACGCTGAGATTCATTGAACGTTTAATTTGAGAAATTAATCAAAATTAGATAGGCAGGTTGAAATATTAAAGTGTGCCGTTTTGTTATTTTTAAAAACAAGAAATGATTAGGATTGGAGCATGCCTCGAGAGATTTTGAAATACGCTTCGTAAACATTTCTTGCGAATTGAATATTATCTGTAATTTCCTTGGGGAAGTCCGTTTTTATAGTTCTCGAGCCATTTATAACGTGTTTTATGTAGATGCTCATTTTAAATTAGTCTAATTAAAATGTATATCTGAATTTCAAAGCATTCAAGGTATAAAAAGTTCCAGAGTAGCTACTCCGTAGCTGAAGCGGCGAATGAAGCGGGTCTCACAGAACTTTATTTCAATAGATTATATATTTGACCTTTAATTTAGATTTTTAGAAGAAAGTTATATTTTTCATAATTTTATTAATCTCCATGAATCAAGACAGTGTATCTATCTACTTAGTCTGGCCATAAATACTGTTACAATTAAAAATGAACAAAATATTACATTAGAATTTTTAATCTGTCATTTTTATATGATTGCTCATTGAGGTTTCTCATTTTGGCGCCAATACATTGTATGGTGATAAAGAGAGCCGAATCGCTGTGATTGTATTACACAAAATAGGTATGGAGCCAAATGCAATTTTTAAAGCTCTCCATACGCTTGGTATTAGTAAAATGTTTGTGTACCAGGCTATGAATAGGTGCAATGAGACCTCCTCTGTTTGTGACAGAAAAAGATCTGGCCGTCCACGTAGTGTTCATGCTCAAAGCTTCCCAATTTCAATCTCAAAGAGCTTTGAGCATAAATACGGTCATTTTGTTTGTTAAAATGATGCTCAATTGTAAAAATTTTCTCATCCGTCAACAAATTTTTTCTCTGACCTCCCTTTGCGTACCGTTTCAGTAGTTGTTTCGATTTTACCACCCTATTCTGTTTTAAATTATCAGTTAAGAAATAGCCAGTACGTCTCTTATAGGCTGCAAGTCCTAAGTCATATTTTAAAATTCGCGACATGGTTCTAGGTGCTATCTTCATCTCCCGAGATAAAATATTTTGCTTTCAGACAGGATTTCTTCAAATTCTTTCCCTTACTGCTTTGATCACCTTTTTCGTACGAACACTACGTGGACGGCCAGATCTTTTTCTGTCACAAACAGAGGAGGTCCCATGGAAGCTTCCCAATTAGTCGACAGAGTGCAACGTGGGCACTATCTGACTTCAGTGATGGTTTGGTGGGGTATTAGCTATGAAGGAGTGACTGGGCCATACTTTTGTGAAAAAGGTATCAAAACATTGGCACAAGTGTATCAAGATACCATTCTTGAGAAGGTGGTGAAGCCCCTTAACAACATCATGTTCAATAATCAAGAATGGTCCTTCCAGCAAGACTCGGCGCCAGGTCATAAAGCTCGGTCTACGCAGTCTTGGTTGGAAACGAACGTTTCGGACTTCATCAGAGCTGAAGACTGGCCGTCGTCTAGTCCCGATCTTAATCCGCTGGAATATGATTTATGGTCAGTTTTAGAGAGTACGGCTTGCTCTAAACGCCATGATAATTGGAGTCCCTAAAACATTCCGTACGATTGGCAGTGAAAAGTTTTCCCATGGAAAGAGTACGTGCTTCTATTGATAACTGGCCTCAACGTTTAAAGGACTGTATTGCAGCCAATGGAGACCACTTCGAATAAGCTTTTTATACTTTAAATTGTTTTATATTTATATATTAAACTAACACACTGTAAAATTAATAAATGTTATTTGCCATAGATTTTTTTTTGTTTTCCTTTGTAACAGTATTTATGGCCAGACTAAGTATATTGGTACAATCCAAACTTGTCCGAGTTTGTGTGTCATTTCCACTTTAGCAAGAAATATATTTATATCTAGACACAAATCAAAAAATAAGTAGACGCATGCATTACATAGGATACCAAAAAAAAAACAATGTTTCTAACTCTAACTTTTGATAGGTTAATTGTATCAAAGAAGAGACAGATGCGAACAACATGCACATTGAATTACTTTCCAAATCTCTGAAATAATATTAGTATTGATTTTGGCCATGAACACGACGTAGAGAAAAGAATTGACTGAATTATCTTAGAGCACCTTCAATGGACAGCTCGGCCTCCAATATCGTTTATAATGGATTGACATTCCACAAGAACTTTTGGTGATACTTTCGCACTTGACCACTCATTGCGGGTTCAATGTCGAAATACCAACGAGAAAGTAAAATAATGTTTTTATTTTTATTTTTTTATTGCATAGTTTGTGTGGACGAGCTCACAGTCCACCTGGTGTTAAGTAGTTACTGGAACCCATAGACATCTACAACGTAAATGCGCCACATACCTTGAGATATAAGTTCTAAGGTCTCAGTATAGTTGCAACGGCTGCCCCACCCTTCGTACCAAAACGCATTACTGCTTCACGGCAGAAATAGGCGGGGCGGTGGTACCTACCCGTGAGAATCACAAGAGGTCCTACCACCTAGAGGTTCTTAATATTTAGAGTTATATAATTGACCACGAATGACGATACAGAACACAGCTTCTAGTAGTTACCTACCTACGATTACTTTTATTTTATGTACTGCTTACTACTTTTGTTTTATTCTAACCGACCTAGATACTGTATACGATTATAAAATCTATGGCTTGCTAAACATATTTACTCATGGTTCAGATGCAACATACATACAATTTACTACTAAGCCTAGTACAAAAACGATGGCTTAGGAAAAAAAATCTCTGAGCAATCCTATCATCTCAGATTTATTGTATATACGTCACGAAGTTGTCCGAAAAGTCTGTAGGCAGTGTAAAGCTGCAAGACATATAAGGGTCAGAATAGATTTGTAATGGTCCCTAAGAAATGCTCCCAATAAATTGGATCAGGCGAGTAAAGACAGGTCAGGACGGGTTAGCCGCGACGATATGAGTGTCGGGGTCATCCTCGAGAAAATCAGACAGATAAATACGTGGCTGTAACCGTAGATTGCTGGAGATTTTAAGCTTAGTGATGTATATGTTCCTGTAGTCTTTTGTTTCTAGCGCACTAGAAGGAAGAAAAAAAACATTAAAAACTAGTTTTACATAATTACGCTCTAGTACGAGCGCTAGTCCATATCCTTGTTTAAATGAGGCTTGTGGAGAGTACTTAACTATAGGCAGAGGCTTGGCTCTTCCCTTGGCATTCCTGACGTCCATGGGCATCGGTAACCATCATCATCATTAGATAGACCGTATGCTCGCCTGCTTACAAGGGCAATAAGATAACATCAATATTCTAGAAAGCTTGTACTCGATAAATACTAGTGTAATGTTAGTTATTAATGTCACAAGCTATTAAATTGTAATTTAGTTTTTATTTGGTTTACCATCGATAATGTTTCGTGTAATAATGTTAAGTTAGTAAAATGATCGCTTTTAAAGACGTAAAAATGGATGTTTCTTTAACTCTTGAATAATCCAGCCGATTTCAAAATTGTTTTAAATTTTGTAACTGAGCCTTGACACCAACTACGGAATACTTCACTTTGGAGAATACAGTACATACTTCCCCTCTTTTAAATTAATGCACCATTTAATCCCAAATTGTTCTCCGACAATTAGTTGTTATTTTTTATTCATTAAGTAACTTACACAAAAAAAATACGCGCGAGGTTATATTCCAGAACAAATTTCAATACTCCATACATTATGGGGTATTAAAAAGTCCATAAGCAGTCAAGGTGCCAAGAACCATTCAAAACAAAATAAAACGAAAAAGAAAGTTTGGCAAGGAATTTGTGCATCAAGTTTAAAGGGAAGTTTTAATTTCCTCAATTTTGTCCACGTAATCCTAATTGAAAGTAGCCCGCCACTTTAGGAAAGGTTTAATGTTAGTAATTTGAAAGTGTCCGAGAGAAGGGTGATTACGAACATTTTAAGTGTTGAAATTACAGCATATTCAGACAGAGAAAGGGGTTCTTCACGGACATTTAATTGAATGTTTAAGTAGTTTTTTATATGACCCCAGTTAATTTGAGATAATTTGAATACCCGTGCTACGAAATTTCACAAAACTAAACCCCGATGAAGTAAAGAAGAAAGTGGAATGTAATGATACGCAGCGGCAAATTTGAATTGACACTGATTTTATTAAAATAAAAAATTAAAAGAAATAATTGTGTTTCCGCTGCAAAAACCAAATTCACTCTAAACCAATTTAATGAATAATTTTCTTTAAATAATGACAATGGTTCATGAACTGTTTAGTCTGTAGTTTAATTTAAATTATGTCTTTATTGAGTGACATGTGTAACAATCCTTCATTGACATATACGAAAAATGATTACACGTGATTAAAATGATTGAAAAATGATTACACGAATGATTAACATGTGGCATTTCAATACATATTATTGACATGAATATTGATGTACAGCTCTGAATAAGAAGTCAAAAGTAAAATAATTCAATGCCTAAACTGCCGCCCAAACCTTTCTAACTTAGGGACGGTAGTTACTTATTCATTGGAGAGAGAATTAACCGAAAACTTATTTCTTATACACTAAGCTTAGTATGAAACAATTACTTAAAAAAATGTGTGTAGACATTGTTAATATCCATTCATTTATATATTGGAATATATGATTATATTTTTCCCAACGCAACTTTAGTATATTCAAGAGCAAAACATGTTACCAATGAAAACATAAGATGAAAATCGTTTATATCCGTGTGGGAAGGACGAAAGTTCTCCCCTAAGAATTAATCTAACAAACTGCTAGAACTTGACCGTCGTTACTTTGTAACAAGTCTATCAGTGTTCTACCCATAGGGGAATACGGTGTTATATTGAGCTAATCCTATTTATAGTTTGAAGTACTTTTCATGACGACATAAAAATGCCATCTTATTTTCCATGAACACGATTTGAATTCATTTTCATTACGAGAACAGATATCTTATTGTTTTGAGATTTAATGTTATTGATATTCTTGTAATTTGTGCTGTTTGGTCATGGTGACTATAATTTTAAAAGTGATCTTTGCAAGTACACATGGACATCTAACAATCCTCATTCTTTGGTGTTTTTGGGAGACTTTGCTTATAATTCGTCTTTTCCAAAGTACGTTCTTGTTGACTTCTACGAATTCGAGAGACACTGTGGCGATTCAAAATCTGAGGCAAATGCCAATTTTCCAATATGTTTTTTTTTATTTACACTTTTCAGATAAGTGCTCACGAATTTGCACTCAGAATGAATAATAACGCGTAATAAAAATAAATTTGTAAAATGTGTGATTTTGCGCAACGTTAAGTCACGTATATATGTTATAAGCTCGCATGAGCGATCCCACAATGGCTGGACCTAGTTTTGGATGTCAATGAATTTTAATCGTAATTATAAATTGACTGAACATTCAGTAATATGCGTAATTACTTATGCCCTCATGAAAAGTAGTGGTTGAATGTATTCTAAAATTAAATAATAAAAAATAAAAATAAAGAAGCAAATACGCTAAAAATTAAAATTTAAACTAATGTNAAGCTCGCATGAGCGATCCCACAATGGCTGGACCTAGTTTTGGATGTCAATGAATTTTAATCGTAATTATAAATTGACTGAACATTCAGTAATATGCGTAATTACTTATGCCCTCATGAAAAGTAGTGGTTGAATGTATTCTAAAATTAAATAATAAAAAATAAAAATAAAGAAGCAAATACGCTAAAAATTAAAATTTAAACTAATGTTGAAATTTATTTGATTTTTCACTGTACTCCGAGATTACGTAATAATAATTACAGTAAATTAGTACAAATAAGTAGAGGTACGAGATGTCTGAAACATTAAATTGGTTTCTGTGAGTTTAGGACAATTTTTCCGGAGTTTTAATGTTAGTTGAGGAAACTTTTTAATCTGAGTTTTCCGCTTCGGATCCCCACAATGTGATTAATGAATCCTTTTAATTATTTGTTTCAGCTTAAATTAATATTCAAAGGTATTTTGGTATACTTAGCTTTGAGTACTTAAAAACTATTTAAATTAAACTTTTTTTTTATTGCTTAGAAGGGTGGACGAGCTCACAGCCCACCTGGTGCTAAGTGATTACTAGAGCCCATAAACATATACGTAAATGCGCCAAATGCGCCACCCCCCTTGAGATATAAGTTCTAAGGTCTCAGTATAGTTACAACGGTCGCCCCACCCTTCAAATCGAAACGCATTACTGCTTCACGCCAGAAATGGGCATGTTTTTTGCTCAATCATTTCTTCAGTTACATTTCTTCAGAAGTCATGTTAAGTAAAACAACTCTGAAAAGTGTTGTCTATATCCTGCGAAAAATTATCCAAAGTTATTTTTAAAAATCTGTAATTTGCCTTTTATTGTTTTCTAAATAAAATGAGATCGATGCTTCCGATCTACACATCCTGAGACATGAAGTCGGAATCTGAATTTGATTCTCTCCCCGGTAGAGATAAGCTGAGCGGTGGTACTTACCCGGAGATACTCACAAAGCGGTTTATCACAACACTAAGCACTGTATTTTTAATTTTTTTATCTAGATTTTATTATTTATCTCATGATAGAAGAGTCAGGTTCGAAGTTAATTCGCAATCGACAATTTTGTTAGTAGACACGCGCTACACTTGTAGAGGTTCAACTACAATGTTCAAAATATGCAGAAACAATGGAAAAGCTTAAGTTTTTGAAAACTACAACCTAACAAAGCGGTCGGTGAAACCACCAGTACAAATTTTGCAAGTGAACTAACTACATCTGCGAACTTTTAATCCGAGCGATGTTGAGGCTACGCAAGAGAATAAGTTTGAGAATTCGCGTTGTGTCTAATGTCGCATGACATAAATTTATTATGCGACATAAGCTATGTGAAATTTTGTTAAATTAGTTGTAACAATTTTACAGTATTTTTTATTATTTGTTTTTTATTGATTAGATGGGTGGTCGAGCTCACAGCCCGCTTGGTGTTAAGTGGTTACCGGAGCCCATAGACATCTATAATGTAAATACACCACCCACCTTGAGATATAAGTTCTAAGGTTTCAGTATAGTTACAATGGCTGCCCCACCCTTCAAACCGAAACGCATTATAAGCGCATTAAACGCAGAATAGGCAGGGTGGTGGTACCTACCCCTGTGGACTCACAAGAGGTCCTACCACCAGTAATTACGCAAATTATAAATTTGCGGGTTTAATTTTAATTACACGATGTTATTCCTTCACCGTGGAAGTCCATCGTGAACATTAGTTAAGTACGTATTTCATTAGAAAAATTAGTACCCGCCTACGGGATTCGAATACTGATGCATCGCTACATACGAATGCACCGGACGTCGTATCCTTTAGGCAACGACGACTTTTTTAGATAGTTATTTATAATGCAATAAATTTTGCTTTGCGATAAGCTTGCATGAGTGTAATTGATTGTTTTATGAGCATCGATAATGCTTTCTTCTACTTTGAGAATTTTAAACAAAACGAAAGACATATAATACTAGTTCAGGAAGAACTTCCATAATGAAAAACAATAAAGTGGAATCCTGCAATCAATTGTGAAAAACATTCAAATTTACTCAACGTAGGTCTAGGCGCTGTTCACATTATTGATGTCTTTGATCTCTGGTAACTACAAAACTGGGTGGGCCATGAGATATTCAAACACGTCCTTACGGATCCATCAGATCCAATAACCTTTGCATTAGACGCCTTCAGCTCTAACACTAGGAGCAGGCTTAGGAACCCCGGTACCCGTACTCGTCAAACTCGACAAAGAGGTCGACGTACAACCTAACCCATGCATCAGCTCGCTGAGTTTCTCGCCGGATCTTCTCAGCGGGTCGCGATTCCGATCCGGTAGTAGATTCATTCGCGAAGCAGTTGCTCTTGAGTTGTTAGGTCTCTTTTGGAGACTCTCGGGCAGCTGTTAGCAAATCCCACCCTTTCTGGGTCAGCCTTTGCTCGCTCCCTGTCCTGGTGAACCTGAAAAAACCTCCGGGCACTAGTAATACTTCAATCATAAAAAATATATAATAATAATATTCAAAATGCAAGACAAGATTACTTCGTGACAGTTAGAGGATAATTAGTTAATCCTGCCTATGATAGCAGAGTAAACACTAGTGGTTCAGTAAAAAATATTGTGGAGCTTGTTTACTTACAGTTAGTAACTGAGTTTACGATAGTAAAAGATGAGATGGCGCATTCAGATTGTGATCTCAAAGTCGACCGTAAGAAAATTTACCCGGTCGAGCCATTGAAAGAGTAGTGCATCGAATATTGACAAACTCTATTGAAAAACGAGAATAATGGAAAACAAGAAATACACGTTGAATTTGTTTTGTAGTCAAAATGTCAGATTGTAAATATCTAACATATAAAATGAAGGTGAAATTTAAACTTGATTCATATTATGAATTATGATGATTGTACAAACCTGCCTTGTTGGTTGATATGGCTCGCTGAGGTAATCTATTATTGCTAATTATGCGAGTTCTGCTAATCGTATCGATTCAATTAATGCCTCGTGTAACGAATAATCAGAGTACACAAATGTATCTACCGAAAATTTTCGCTTTTAAAAGCTTATTTTTAACCAACTTGTCGATTTATGAGTTATTTATTTAATTACATTAGAAATATCATAGCTACTACTTATTATAGAGGTAANGCTGAGGTAATCTATTATTGCTAATTATGCGAGTTCTGCTAATCGTATCGATTCAATTAATGCCTCGTGTAACGAATAATCAGAGTACACAAATGTATCTACCGAAAATTTTCGCTTTTAAAAGCTTATTTTTAACCAACTTGTCGATTTATGAGTTATTTATTTAATTACATTAGAAATATCATAGCTACTACTTATTATAGAGGTAATAGCGAATAAATAGAGGACATAAGACTGAAACTGGTTCGGTGATGGAGTAGTTAGCGGCCCTGCGACTGTTGCACCAAGGGTCGTGGGTTCGATTCCCACATCGGACAAACATTCGTGCGATGAACAATATTGCTTACACTGCGTCTGTGTGCTTATTGTATATATGCTATAAATAGCAACGTGCATAAGTATTTCAATTCTTAAAGCTTTCTTGGAAATCCTAATTTGGGGCCAAATGATCGTGCGTGATTTATTTCCAGTTATTTACTTATTTAGTTATTTACGTATACAGTAATACACGATAGTTTTCTGAGTCGCCCTATGGTTGTGTTACATGGTTGAATTACTCGATTGTCGAAAGAAGAGGACAGTGTTTCAATAAAAATGATTTTCGAAGCGACTACCTAAATTCACACGAGTGTAGTCGCGGGCCCCGCTGGTAAATCGACGACCGTTTCCTTAGTAACGAAGATAAAATAACTAAATGCCTCAATAATTAGTTTTTTTTTGGATTTGATTGGGATGCATGATACTACCGCATTTTCGTTCGCTTTTTTTTATCCTACCTATGCTGATAGCCTTGAGAGGCTATTTCAGCTTCGCCCTAATGTGTAGTTGAGCTCACGGGATTCAAACCGGAGTGTTGCTAACACTGGCCCTAGCAAGAGCAATGCTTCGCAGAATCTACCACCAGATCGGAAACGCGACCCACTGAGAAGATCCGGCGAGAAACTCAGTGGGCTGTGTCTGTGGGTTAATTCGCTCGTCGAGCCCTTCGTCGCAGGCGACGGGTTCGACGGGGACAGTGACCGGTGCTTGTGGTACTTAAAAGCACTGTTAATGGATCGGGAGGATCTCGCCTTTCTCGTTACAGCTGTTGACACAGTCGTATAATATAAAAAAATACTTGCGATTAACTACACTATAATCAATGTTCAAAACTCGCGCTCGATCAGCGATATAGCTTTGATAAAAGCAGAAACTTAGGACTAAGATGTTTTTAAGATAAGCCAGGTCGTTTGAGCGTAACGGTTTGGCTGCCTTCTGCTTTAAAGGGCAGACTAATTTAATCTAGTTTTCTTAAGCAGTTATTTTGTCTATATGTGACTTTGGGACTTCAAATACGTTTACTTGTTTGTTTCACAAATGTCAAGTACATTATATTCCTTTCGCCAAGTGTACATTATATTTCTTAACCTTAAACAATCACTAAATACAGTATTCGTTCTTCGACGTAATTAATATAAGCATATGATTATATTCCAAATTTTAGAGCCGTTTCAATTTTTCCACGCTGCAGAATTTATAGAATCAGATGCTTAGGTAACCAACATTTTTCTTGTCATTAAAGGAAAATGAGTTAGTTTACTGTCCCCTTAATCTTAAATGTACACCATCTTTAACAGATGTCGCAAATTCTTCTGGTACAACCAAATAACAGTCTTTTGCCTGAAGAAGAACATGTCATAGAGCTCGATAGCTACTGAGGATAGGACTTAATAGCATTTAGAAACGAATTCCACTTAAATAAAATTCAAAACAACGTTCCAATAAATTCGCATAAGCTATGAGCGAACATAATAGAAATATGGTTAGATAAATAAATATACATTAGTAACAATAAAGCCAGACGAAATCCTGACAACTTAGAAAAACTAATAGTTGCAAGTCACGTGGAAGGAAAGAGAAGTCGAGGAAGATTGTCAACCAGGTAGACGGACATTGTCAAGGAAGCCACAAACACCAGCGTCCCGGGTGCCATCAAGCAGGCCGAATGCAGGTAACATTGGAGGAAGCTGGTGCTAAAACTAGACCAAGGTGGTCACGGCTTCAGTAATGAGGAAGCGACGTAGAAGAAGAACAATAAAATATATGGATTTATATACTAATAATTCAACGCGGTAAACGTGTGATAAAATTGTCTTTATGAAAACGGATAGCTTATATACCGAATAGACCTCAAAAAAAAAAACAAAAGCCGGTTTCTGCGAAACGAAATGACGTTGCGAAAGTGTACACCCCGATACTGAGACCCGTTCCGGTTAAAATATCGTTTGGAACAACAGAACGTGTAATACGACCGGGTATTTTTTCGTCGATTTGAGTTCCCAGACGAACGGACCAACGGTACCCGTTCGCGTTATCAGATTTTCCCGGTTCCCGTCCGGGTGTGTTTTTCATCGGGTCGCGCCGGCCGGCCCGAATTGCCAATAAAGTGACACGGGCCGCTCCAATGTCGCCCGCAGCGCCCTATTCTCAAAAATTTTGCTGTGATTTTTCTTATTATACCTTTGTTTGATCGTCACTTTTATATGAGGTGCTGTCAAAGTGCCAATAATGGGAAAATGCAACGTCGGAAAAGTGATTTTTATGACACATTTTAGATTTTAACCACGTAAGGCCATGCTAGCTCTAATGTAATGCGATGTAAATGCATGCAATGCTATTAATAAAAATAATCGTTTTAAAAAAAAACTAACCAAATACGCTTTTATAGTAAATCCAACTAAAAAATAGAAAATAAATTTTAATAAATTTGAATTAAAAATAGTGTAAGAAAAAATGATGTTATTGTAAAAAAGCGTGGGGTGCTTTTCAGAATATTATCAAAATAACTCTTCTACTCATATCTGTTCATAAAATATTTATAACTACTGATACCATGCATTTTTTCTTACACTATTTTTAATTCAAATTTATTATAATTTATTTTCTATTTTTCAGTTAGATTTTCTATAAAAACGTAATTTGTTAGTTTTTTTAAACTATTATTTATTTTTCATTATGTAGTTGAATTTCAATTTTTTTAATGAATTTTTTGAATTTTTTTTATATATTGTATTGTCATCGATCCTTAATAAGTAAACCAAATTTCGAGTTAATCCAACGTTTTGAAGGGGGTCAAAATCTTGTTCAAAGATTCCGTTACATACTAACATACATACGTATGAATCTAATAAAAGCGTATTAAAAATTGATCTGGTTTTTGTCCCGAGCAATTCCAATATCCAAGAGAAACATTTACTGCCCGAGAGGCCGTTCGCTACCTTCAAGAAAAATAAAAACACTAAATACCGACTCTTTTTTTACTTTTCTATAAAAAATATTTTTTGATATTAAATAGCAGGAGCTGGATGAGAAAAGCCATGTATCGAGTTCCGCGGCGAGTAATTGGAGAGGCCTATGTCCAGCAGTGGACTGCTATACAGGCTGATGATGTATGTAAATGATGATGAGGTCGTGACTGATGATGTCGTGTGATAAAAATCAAACCCGCAAAATTATAATTTGCGTAATTACTGGTGGTAGGACCTCTTGTGAGTCCGCGGGGGTAGGTACCACCACCCTGCCTATTTCTGCCGTGAAGCAGTAATGCGTTTCGGTTTGAAGGGTGGTGCCGTTCTAACTATACTTGAAACCTTAGAGCTTATATCTCAAGGTGGGTGGCGCCTTTACGTTGTAAATATCTATGGTCTCCAGTAGCCACTTAACACCAGATGGGCTGTGAGCTCGTCCACGTATCTAAGCAATAAAAAAAAGCAATATACTGATTACTATTTGGAAATCATGTAATACTATTTTTAATAGATGTCCTGGAAATCCTTTTTATTGGCGTAGGTTTTATATGAACAGATTAACCCTTTACAGCGATGAATATTAAAAGTTCAGAATTGTTAATTACGAATTAAAAGTTATTAGATAGCTAAAATACAAATAACCCAGTTTAAAACCTATTCATGGAAACATCTATTTATACTATTACTAGCTGACCCGGCAGACTTCGTAGTGCCTCAATCGATAAATAAAAGACCTAAACTTTTGTAAAAAATAAACTTAAAAAAAAAACAAAAAGAATCGGTCCGACCGGGGACACATCAAAGGAAAAACAAAATATTTATATAATTTTGATCATTTTCGTATTTTTTCACCTTTTAAACCTTCTCTGGACTTCCACGAATAATTCAAGACCACAATTAGCCAAATCGGTCCAGCCGTTCGCGAGTTTTAGCGAGACTAACGAACAGCAATTCATTTTTATATATATATATATATATATATAGATAGATACAAAAATGTCATTTTAAACTTTCGAATGGCACTGAAGCCACGCAGGATCGAGCATCGATAAAAATATGTTGTTAGCTTTACAACGCTTGTCGGTAAGTGGGACTTCAAACCCGTACTTAAATCCCGTCTAAAATTGGCCGATCGTAAATTTCACTTAATGTCCTTTGAAACGACCCAGCACAATACAAGAGAGATGTTTCAATACTGGGTATTGCTTTTCCGCGGTTTAATATTAAGAAAATCGAAAAGTTTACGAGATTGCTAACACGCCTACTAGACTTGATCTCTGTACGCAATAAAGAGAAAAATTATTATTGCATTGATTATTATAATCAAGAAACAATTAAGGTAAAAATCGAAAATCTTAACAAAATTGATTGTGCAACGCCATTATTATTGACAAAACGTGCCAGGAAGTTCAATAAACAAAATTAGTATGTTATTTAGCATGGACAGACTTGTATTACTTCCGTTGTCAGGTTATCAAAAATGTAGTACCTTTATTATTTAATTTATTCAGGTTTCCGTCGTAGTAGTGAGGTAAAAATATTAGTTTTAAATTTTGTATGCTTTAATAAAAGTTTTATCGAAATTGGTTTGTTGGCAGTATTTGCTTTATGCTCGAGCGAAAAATGTGGAATAGGCAAAAAAGCAAACAGACAATATGACGTTTTGATGTCGGACAGGTACGTCAACAAAATGACAACGCATCGTAGAGATAACGTTTTTGATTCTCTTACGGTACATTACATATCACTGACTCAGTGATAAAAAAGAGGATCAAGGTTGGTTTCTAACACAAAATATCCCTTTTTTTGCTAAGATCGGTGGATGAATTCAAGGCTCTCGTGGTCAAGTGGCTACCGAAGCCCACATGTACAGCGTAAATTCTACCACCCACCTTGAGACATGATTTCTAAGGTCTCTATTTTTGCAACGGTATATTCCATTTTTGTAATTGACCACCATTGATTCATAAACTATTTACATTACCTATAATACACCACGTATTCTGCTATCAGCGCTGAATATATTCTAGAAATTAGGAATTCAAAAACAGATGTAGAAAAGTTCCATCGGACAAAAAAGTGCAGTTGCCGACATGGGTTCACTTTGATGCTTTTTAAATTAAACCTTCCATCGGTCTTACCTCCACCTTCATTAATAAATCTTCGATCAAAAATACAGGGTGTGCTAAATACAAAAAAATTTTTTTTTTATCAGAATATAATGATATTGGGTACTCCAGAATAAATAAATAATAAAAGACTTAATTGCGTTTTCTGTCAGATGTATAATGAGAAAACAACATTTAGAGCTCTTAATCTAATAAAATTAATATTTTTAAACAAACTGAAGTCTCCTTTTTACTGAATGTCAAACTTCAATGAATAACATATAAGAAAAATCCTTTTTAGAAAACTAAAGAGTTTTATACTATGAAGGGTTTTTCTTTACAAGCATAACTAACGGTAAATTAACTAACAGTTTTCAACATACTTTAGTTTAATTTTTTTTTTATTTAGTCACCAAAAACAGGAATTCGTCTTGAATCCAATCTCAAGAAAACTTGCGAGAAAGAAATAACAAAGCCTATAGAGAATTTCGATTTGACGAACGGAGTACAATACCCGATTGTATGTAGTTTAGGGTTTCCAGAGTTACAATAAAATACGAAATTGTATTTAACTATTTAATGTAATCGATGAGAGAACACAAACAGGAAGTAGGAATTGTAACAATTTTCAAAATCGTAGAATAGTAGTACCTAGTAGTAATTGATCATTACATAAGACTTTTTTGTTTCTATCGGAGTACATCTTATGTACAAGCCGTAGATAGTCTCAAAATAATCTATATTAATATTATAAAGCTGAAGAGTTTGTTGAACGCGCTAATCTCAGGAACTACTGGTCCGATTTGAAAAATTCTCTTAGTGCTAGATAACCCATTTATTGAGGAAGGCTAGGCTATATAACATCACGGTAAGGCCAATATATGTGGAGCACCAATAAAGAATGTTTGAAAATAGGGGTTTAAATAGCTCCTTAACATTATATAATTCAAAAATATTTTCACTTTCTACGTAAATGAACTGGGAGTAAAATTTAGCGTTATGCCATAGTAATTATTCCACGCGGACGGAGTCGCGGGCAAAAGCTAGTATATCAATATAATACAAATTATAAGACATTCTTATTAAATGTCTATTCATTTATTTTTGTCATTTCCTCAACTTCAGAATCAACAAGTTTAATTTTATGCTTGAAGGCCCACTATTGATGTGTAAGTTTCAGCTTTCATCGTCATTATTATATCAAATAATCTTCTACCCTTTTCAATGTTTATTTACTTAAAGTGCGTTGCTTCATTGATTTCCTAAAATATAAAAAATTACAAAATTCAGATTTTATGTTTATACGGCAACCCAAAATGAAGCCTAAAAGTTTCATCAAGTAGAAAATGCAGTCTTAGTGAAAATCTGCCGAGTCACTGCGGCGTTATTCTTTGCTAAGATTATGGAGACGAGGGAATTATACAGAGCCCCTCCATTGTCTATCTGTATGCAAATGCGTGTAGCTGATTACAATACATCCATTGTGTCGTGTCTAGGACGAACTATTTAATTTTACTTTTTGTCGTTGTTTTGATATGCGCCAAAGCATTCTAAATATTTTAACGACATTAAGTTAAACATCATACTGTCATTTTCTAGTTTTTGGAATTAATAATATGTTTTTTTTTATTGCTTTTTTGATGGGTGGACCCTACCTTGAGATGTAAGTTCTAAGGTCTCAGTATAGTTACATCGGCTGCCCTACCCTTCAAACCGAAAAGCATTACTGCGTTTATATAGATAGCATCACGACTCACTTTGAGACTGGATTTTTACGTCACTTCATTGGAAAAAGACTGCGCCTGCCGTAAAAACAAATAGACACATGGTTTTAACTCATGTTAGCTCACATCACACCCTATTACAACTATTCTGATAATAGTAGTGATCTAGTGTGTCTTCTGATTAACAAATAATTGTCACCAATGCTAAAACAGCTAATTCAGGTATTTCCTTTTTGATAGAAAACGATACTGGTGGTAGGACCTCTTGTTAGTCCGCACGGGTAGGTACCACCACCCTGCTTAGAGTATACATGTTTCGGTTTGAAGGGTGGGGCAGCCGTTGTAACTATACTGAGACCTCAGAACTTATATCTCAAGGTGTGTGGCGCATTTACGTTGTAGATGTCTATGGGCTCCAGTAACCACTTAACACCAGGTGGGCTGTGAGCTCGTCCACACATCTAAGCAATAAAAAAAAAGATAAAAATATCATTTTTTTATAAATCTAGTTATTCTATTCTAAGCGGTAAAACGAGTCTTGAACTTTCAGACTTCAATCAGGAGTTTCGTAAGTTCATCAAACAATGATATAAAAAAGTAACAAGGTGTTAGTCGACTTAAAACATTCGAGCCAACATTTTGACTGTTCGTAAAACTGTTTAAGGCAGTCGTAAGACCGCAACAACGGTAGGTCTTAAACGGGTAATCTAGAAAAAGGTTTATCGTTCAGTAAAATGTTTGGATTAGCAAAGTTTATCAGGGTCTACGAAACTGTAATCTTTTCTTTCGTTATTTCTTTTCTAGCACACAGTCACAATTTAATTCTAAAACTAATATTAATTAATATCCGTTAGTCAATTATGGGTTATAATTAAATAGTATATCAGTCTGTATACTATTTACCGGGTTTTATAATCCCGCACTTGGCTATTCTTCCGCGAAGTTTTTATTTATTTGTTGCATAGATGGGTGGACTAGCTCACAGCTCATCTGGTGTTAAGTGGTTACCGGAGCTCATAGAGATCTATAACGTAAATGCCGCCTCCCACCTTGAGATATGAGTTCTAAGGTCTCAGTATAGTTACAACAGCTGTCAAACCCTTCAAACCAGAACGCATTACTGCTTCACGGCTGAAATAGGCAGGGTACCTTCCCGTGCGGTTTCACAAGAGGTCCTACCACCAGTAAAAACTAATTATGTGTTCCGTTATGACGGGGGAGATAGCCGTTATATAATAACTATACAAATAAGACTTAGACGTTATGTCTCAAGACTGCTGTCATAGTCATTGTCATAATGACTATGGACTTTAATAATCACATAACATTAGGTGAGTTATCACACAAAGATGCAATGCAAAAAATCTATCGTTATAAAAATTATGATTAGTAAAGCAAGATGCATAATGGTGGGCAGTGGATGCAGATGAGAGGCCCAAGAAGATCGCGTGGCTTCGGAGACGACTATGTCCAACAGTTAACTAAAATAAGCTATTAATCATGATGATGATGAAGATAAAACATGTTTTAGGAAACAAAGTCAAGGTTGCACTTTAAAAAAAAAAACGTAAACTTTAAGCTTCTGCAAAAAATTTCTTTCAATTTATCATTTTTAATTATTTACGTAAAGTTTCAAGTAAATGTTAAATACGTAAATGTATCTTTACGTTTAGATTTAGATATCAATCTAAAATTTTCAAATTTGATTTTCAAAGTCGCAAATGAAACAAAGAGAAGTCTCGTTGTCGTATACTCATTCGAGTCTATTCAACTTGCAAAAACGTATTGTTTCAAGAGTCTGCACAAACACTTCACAATGAAGATCAAAGGTTTAATAAAGCTCATAATTGTTGTGAATTGAAAACTTAAAGTTTATTGTAAATATTGAGGCGCTTTGCTTATCACACGACGTTGATTTCGGTCATTCAGTTATTTTGTACCGCCATAATTTATTAGTATGTTTGTTTTCTTCTACAACGCTATTAAAGATGAATATTTTAGTTATAGACAATTCGAGAGTATACATTTTCAATGTTTTGGAATCAAATATAAATAAGTAAGAACTGTTTATAAACAAGAGGTAAGTTATAAACAAGCCATTAATAAATTAAAAAGGCTTTACGCACTTATCTACATTTGATAAAAAAGAAAAAAAAAAGAAAATGTGTGCAATTCACACGTGGTAGAAGTGAAACCTTCCAAAATTAAAATACAATTATCCTAAACGTCTATGTAAAATGTAAAATATATGTCTAGTATATGTAAAATTTTGTCATTAGTAAATAATTGTAAGGTAGCGCCCTCTGTGAATTGATATTTTAATTTCACGTATAATCCTAAATTAAAATTCACTACATGAGCTTTCATACACACGTTAGTATTAAAAAATCTCACAGATGGCGCTGTATTAAATAGTATGTATATTTCTGTCTCATTCTTTGCTGGCTTCATCCTACACATTTNAAAATTCACTACATGAGCTTTCATACACACGTTAGTATTAAAAAATCTCACAGATGGCGCTGTATTAAATAGTATGTATATTTCTGTCTCATTCTTTGCTGGCTTCATCCTACACATTTTTGTATTTGTGTCTCTTACCTGTCGTTTTTTCCGTTGCATCCGTTTTGAAATCACAACGATTCTAAAGAAGTTTTCACTTCAAAAATTAAGGTCTTTTGTGTGTGAATACACAGATTTACAACGCAAGATCAAAAATTAACTTATCGTTAAAAAGCGGTCTGGTGTGATAGGATCAATATTCCAATACAATAGAGTTATTAATCTCATAATATGTACCTTAAAATAGGAATTAGAAGAAGAAGAATATAGGATTCATGCAGGCGGTATTATTGGCGTAATATTGGCGGTAGCAAGGATAGGGAATGATGAAGTACCGTGTTATTTATTATTAGCCCTAAAACCTAAGATAGATAAGAAACCTAAGATAGGCATAGGACACTAGTGTCATTATCCGTGTCTTCTAACCGATACCCGATTTACGCTGCGGGTTTTTTCTAGACAAAAAAATGCGTATCATTATTTTATCAATTTTAATATTATAATAATATTGTATTATTGGAACTGCTGTAGTAAACTGTATATATATATTTTTTGTTAATGTGCAAGTAAAGAATCATCTGATTTCCGAAAGTCGTTGCGATTAAAGCATAAAACCCCTTGTGTTGTCTCATCCAGCAATGTGTCTATGCCGGTATCCAAATCCCCCAAACGATTATTTCTAATTTAATATGTACTTTAAGCTCGCTAAAGATTTCCACGATGAAGGAAGAACATCGTGTAATAAAAATGAAACTCGCAAAATTAATGAACTTCCATACTTCCATGGTTGTCAGTGTAAGTTTGCACATCTATTGATTGTAATGTACTAAACAATAACAATAGAAAAACATTGCAATTATACGTAAATTTGGACATAAAACTGTACAAATTGAGTGAAATACGGTTCGTAAAGGTAACTTCATTAGGCTCGGGTGTCACTTCTTTGAGATATGGAGCCTGAGAGACACATATCTCGTTGAAGTGATATGTCTTAAATCACTTTGTTGAATGTCGTAAACAAAACGTTTGTCTGTGAACACAGACACGTCATTAGTATTTAAGCCACTTTGTTTATGACTTTGGCAACGCCCATATAGCTCAGAATTTATTTACTGGTGGTAGAACCTCCTGTGAGTCCGCACGGGTAGGTACCACCACCCTGCCTATTTCTGTCGTGAAGCGCAGTAATGCGATTCGGTTTGAAGGGTGGGGCAGCCGTTGTAACTATACTTGAGACCTTAGAACTTGTATATCAAGGTGGGTGGTGCATTAACGTGGTAGATGTCTATGGGCTCCAATAACCACTTAACACCAGGTGGGCTGTGAGCTCGTCCACCCATCTAAGCAATAAAAAAAATAAAAAAAGAATTGTTTTAGTTTATTTTTTTTAATTTTGTTCCTTTATTTATTCTTTATACGAACAGTCGAAATGAGTTCATTTTAAATAGTGGGTACAAAAGAGAGCTTTGTTCAATAATGAACGTATTTTCCAGCAAACCAAAAACAGACACAGCGACTCTTTTTTGCATCTAAAATACTATAAATCGAGTTCTGGTTTTCTAAAGGTTGAATTTTAAAAGAACGAGATCTATACAGTCATAGTTGGGGCAGAGAGGACTGTATAAGCCAGTAAACTGAACAAGTAGAGTAATTTCCATGTCCCGCTTAAAGAAAAACCTCCTTATGCGAAAAAGAGATTGCGGTCCCTTAAACAATCGTTCATCTATATATTTTTTATATTTCCCTTTCAATAAGCCTGTTTTTGATTCAGTGTGCAATAACGTATTTTTTCCATGTTATGATGACAGTATAAATACTATGTAAGTTTTTTTTGAGATGGTCGGATGCGGGCGGCATGAGCGAGTCCCAAGTTCGCGTTAGACTTCATGGACTGAATTCTTGCAAACAGAAACCCTATTTTTTATTTCGGGTGGGGGGCCGAATCTCCTACGAGGTCGCCGAGCCTAGAGGGCGCGCGGTCTCATCCCTCTCCGCACCTATCCGTCCCCGACCCCCAGCCAGGGCCCGAGGAGGATTTTTTTTCTCTCACCCGACGTCCGATCGGCCCACTCGGGTTCCCGTGCTCAACACACATCCAGACTCGCGGTGTCACCGCTAGGAAGCCCGGCAGACGGTTCGTGGACCAGAACCATACCCATACCCAGCTAGACCACCAACTGGCTTGCTCTTCTACAGTATGTTCGGCGACGATAGCAACGATGGCGATGCGGACCGCATCGCAGATCATAGCCGACGACGCACCGTCTCATCCTCCTGGTGCCACCGCGTTAGTGACGGTAGCGTGCGGCGCAGCCTCAACCCTCTCAGGTTGCCCCGTGCAGATAGTAACCTGGCGTAACCTGCCCAAGACGAAAGCGAGCGTGGATGAGGTGTGGAAGATCATAGGGACACATCAGGGTGTCGCGTATATAAGGGACAGATATGTGACCAACGGTAAACATTATTATTAAGCACTACAATATCAACGCTTTGAATAACTTGCTGCTTGTATAAGAATACAAAAACATCAAGTCATTTACTAAGGAGTTGGTATCTTGATTAATTAAGGGCAAGACATGGACGACAGAAGTAAATCGGATCGTGATTGGACGACTTTCACTGTCAAACAAAAGTCCGGAGATAACACCGATCTGATACGAGCAGAATGACGGAATGATAAAGCGAAGATACTCGTCCACTTTTAATTCAACACGTTGAGAGGAGATTCGTTTAAAAGTACTAGCAGTCGCCCAGTGGTCGAAATTCGACTATAATTAATTTAAATTTTAAATTTGAGCATTATTAAAATTCTATTGTAACATTTCTATAATAATAATTGTTCTATAGTCACAGATTTTAGACACTATAGACAAATAATATTAAAGACAAACAATATTAATCTATTCTCAATTAGACCACATATTTTAACAATAAACAAAAGAGTGTATATGATATGCCCGTGTGTGTCAGATACATGGCAGTGTGTGTAATGTTTTTATGCATTATTATATTCTATGCATCATTTTAAAAAAAAAAACCTTCTCTATATGTGTGGGAAATTTCATTCTCCTCCGTCCGCGCAATTTTCATAAAAAGGCGTACTAAGTTTTTGCTTCACGTATTAAATTAAAAGTATTGTTGCCAGCATTAAAAACTAATTATTAATTTAGTTATTTGAAATGCACCCCATTGGCCTTAATAATTAGTTAATATGCAAAATATTTTCTGTGTATTGCTTTACATACTATAATTATCTAATAAGTTAAAATAAAAATTCATTAGTAATTACCGCAGGTGGTTTCCTAATATGCCCTCTCCACTTTCACCGATCCTCGGGAGTATTTTCGAATCTTAAATGCCCGAAAAAATATTTGAGAACGGACTAGCTTTGAGTTAATTTTGATTTTCGTTGACATTAAAAAAGAAATGTCGAAAAAAATCACAAAAGGTATCCGGCTTATTGAAAAAAGTTTTCAAATATTGACTTGAACGACGAATATAAGGATGGGACCGTACATTTTTCTTTGGATCTTGCGTCGAGTCGTTAAATTGGACTTATACATATATACTGAAACTGGTATATTACTAGGATGACCCTTAAGCTTTCTCGGAAAGTCGAAGTGAATTGAGAAGTCGAGATATTTGAAGTACTTGAACATTTTCTGGGAATATTAATTTGAAAATTTTGGAAGTGCGTTGTCAATGTCGAACAAAATAATTTTGTAAAATAGGCAGTTGATACTTTGGTTATAATATTTAAGGACTACGTTTTTAAATATCAAACAAAAAGTTTTAATAGAATTGTTGTTAAGCAATTTTTCACATTCGACTCACAATAATAACTAGAATTTATTTATAATTAATATCGTCAATCACAAGTACAAGAGAGATTGATGTAGCGGGGGAGTCACGACCCTCAGAGATGAGGAGAACGACGCAAAGAAATAATTTTTGGGGTTTTACTTATGTCACTAGTGATCACAAAAATTTTACGAGATTCACAGCATTGTGCTATTAGTTATAATATGTTTAAAAGCTTTTTAAGTGCATCGTTTTCATAAAAATTGTACCAGTCTCGTCAACGAACCACGGCCTGGCTAGATATGTACTTCTTCGAACAAGGTTTCCGGAAAGTTCTCAGTAGTAGACTGCGGCTTGGCTATGCCTCTGGTATTGCTGACGAGTGAGTCCCCAGCAATGCTAATCGATACTCATAACGTCACATCGCTCATATTTTATATCCTTTTACTGGTGGTAGAAACTCTTGTGAGTCCGCGCGGGTAGATACCACCACCCTGCCTAATTCTGCCGTGAAGCAGTAATGCGTTTCGGTTTGAAGGGTGGGGCAGCCGTTGTAACTATACTGAGACCTTAGAACTGATATCTCAAGGTGGGTGGCGCATTTATGTCGTAGATGTCTATGGGCTCCAGTAACCACTTAACATCAGGTGGGCTGTAAGCTCGTCCACCCATCTAAGCAATAAAAAAAATTCAATGTCAATAAAATCTTACCAACATTACATACAAGTCCGTAGTTATAACAACACGCATACATCATTGTTTTGTTAATATAAGAGTAAGCTTGCGCGTAGACATTGATTTATATGACTTACTGACATAGTTGGTCCCTGCATGACTACGCAAAATAAGAATAGACCGTGCGTGCCCCGGGTTTCTGCTTGTTCATGCCGATACTATCCGATCATTTCGTAGGCGCCTCTTTTGATTTTCAACAGTTTTTGATGAAACGAAAAAAATATGATACGGTAAGTAATTCAATTTAATTTATTTCTTTATAGCAAAATGTGACGGATATTTCGTCGTAAATTGATCCGAAGTAGAATATATAGTTGCATACTTATTGTAATTTCATTCTAATGAAATTTAATGTAATAGTGAGATTTTAGTTTTTACATATCTGGTTATAATATACATATGTATCTGGTTAGCGTGATGCGTAGAGAGGAGATGTATGGAAATGGTAGTGCAAGGTATAAGGGGAAGAGGCCGGTCGAAGAAGACATGGACGGAGTGTGTGAATGACGATATGAGAGAGAGAAGAGTGAGTGTTGAGAAGACGGCTGATAGAAGAGAATGGAATAGAAAAATTCGCTGTGCCGACCCCATCCAGTATTATAAGGTGGAGACAAAGAAGAATATATCCAGTTATGCTTAAGTACTCGTATACAGTTTATATGCTTAGGAAACTATTCATGCACTTTATTCACCAATAACCTATTGTTTGAATTAAGCACATTTTCAACACTGTCAGATAATTAATATAATATCACCAGTATTTAAAATGAACTGCTTATCTAAAAGGGTAGAAGTATTTTCTATTTTATGATTGCTATTAATTGAATCAATGGTCGAGTCAATAGCCAGCCTGAGGTTAAGCGGTTACCATCGCTCATGGAGAACAGCAACGCCAGAAGCATTGTTTAGGTGTGTGGCAAAAAACTAGTAGAAGATTGAAGAAGCCGAATTCGAAGACCTTATTACTAAAACAGTCTGTTATCTATGGTCCCAATCGAAATATAATTTAAAAAATGTTCTTTAATGGAACACCTGTGAATTAACCGAAGCACGTTAAGATTGTGAAGTAATAAAAACAAATGCTCGCGTGTTTTCATTAAAGACTAGCTTGTTTACAAACTTCGAGTGAAATTTGTTGCTCAGCTTAACCACGCCGCATTAATTTGAAACAGCCACCGAGCTGTTTTCACGCTTGATGGGGACAAGTTCATAACGCGAGAGTATTTAAAGTTTACGCCAACTAAGCTCTGTAGTGAACTAAACAAAACAAATTAGTTTTTAACAGCAAATAAAGGAATCCGATTACGGTAAAAACATATGTTGCTTACAGCTATTGACGGAGGGGATCATGTGCTGAAATGACTGGACAGTGGACAGTGAGATAGAACATACAATTATTACACAATTATACAATTCACAATCAAAATTACTTCTCTAAAATTCTTCTCTTAAATTTCACGTTTATTATTTTAATTCAATAACTGCAAACGTATCGAATCCTTTTGTGATCACGCGTTTCATTTTTCTGACCACGCTGTTAATAAGTTTAATAGTACATATCTATGCAACGGAATCTTCGAATGTGATTTTCACCGAAAAAAGAAGTGAGTGCTCTTTAATCTAATTTATAAAGCATTTACTTTTCCCAAAAAAATACATAATATTTATCAAAAAAACAAATTTACAATAATTGACATCTAGCACCATATACATCCACAGTAAAATAGTTTTTCTCTTGATCACCCTTTTTTTATTCTTGTAAATGATATTCTAGTTTTAGTTCACCTCAGTTAATTCAGTTTACAAAAGTGAGTTTTTGTTTTGTTTTTAAACTAGTATTATCTTTTCATTTCTAAATAGTTTTATTTTATTTTTAATAATGTTTCTTTGTTTAAGAAGTAACCGAAATGTGTTTTATCTTAGATAACAAAACAAAAATTATTAACCATAAGCCATTGAAATAAAATCGAGTGAATAACATCTACGTCAAAATTTGACGTCGTGGCGAGGAAGAATTCAATTTTAAGGCTCGTAAATATACCTGAACTTGCGACTTGCGACCTTAAGCGCCAAATCGATCCAAAATTATTTTTAGATAGCGGTACGAATGGCTTAAATTTTCATTTGTTTTAATGAGTTCAAAGAGGTGTATCTTAGCCACGGAACTGAATCTCTCAGAATATTCATTTCGGTATTAGGTATTTTTTTAACTTTCGGGAGTATCCGGAATAATTTTTTATCGCTGAAAATCGTTCGTAATTCTATTATAAACCTAATTTGATATAATTAGGTGGTTATTAGGGCGGCTGGAGACCAAGAGAATTAATGGATTAAAAACGCACTGCTGTAATTAATGCTATCTGCATCAGTGGTTTCCGATGGGGAAATTGGGAAAAGGTCTGTTTTTGGAATGTACTTTCGTTATGATAAATTTTAAATAATCCTTATGATTTATATTTATACTACATATATTCGAAGAACAGGAGTGAATGGAGGAACATAGTCCTAATAAAAGTGCTCAGTAAAGGTCACGACCACCAGAACTGAGAAATACGATGGACGGAGGAGGATATTTCTAATAAAAAAAATAAACTGTGCAACTAGAGCATGTTGGGAAATAACATTCATTCAAGATAATACAGAGAGGCGACTCACTGGTCCTTTACAGCCATTCACAGGATTATGATTCTTCGGGAATGGGTAGTAATCGAGTTAACATTTATTGCAGTATTTTAATGATGGTGTAGAGGGCAGCATTTGGTGGCATTCGGGCGTCATCGGTCGTAATCGGTGTTCCCGAACGCGCAGGTGTCCCGTGGCGTCATGCTACAAGATTCGCGCGCGTCGATCTAAGTTGAATGTAATAATTTTAGTTTTAATTTGTATCTTCTAGCGCCTTGCGTTGTTTATTTTACTTTTGGTTTATATTTTAATTACACATTATAGATATTATTGAAATGGTGTGTTTGACTGTTATATGTTCGGAGTAAAAATATCCCGCGAATGCGAACAACAAATATTACCAAACCACAATGGCAATAATTTTACTACCGGAATAACTTCTGAAAATACATTTCGTTCAAAGAAAAATTAAACATAAAAAAATGGCTGGAATATCTCTTGATACAAAGCTTGTTTCCGGCCAGTCAAGCTCCGACCTTGTCTGTGGAATTCTAACGAATTGTCTTTTTTACATGAAGCCAATTGAATGTACAACATATTTTATTCTTTGTTTGAATTTAAACTTTTTATTACTTAAATCGTAGGTGACATTTGCATTCTGAGTATTTTATTATCTAGCAATTATATGTATACTTAAATATTACGTAGATATTTTATTAGCATTTTTAATATTTAAAAAAAAAAAAAACCTAATAAATAGTAGAAGTATCTGATATAGTCAGATAGACAATAATTTGGAAGACCAAATTTTAAATTTAGACAAGATTTTCCTTTCAATGAATTTTTTTGCTAGATTTTTCGTTAAAGTTTGATATGGTGATTGTGAAGATGACGATAAATAAACACTTTAAAAAGTAACAACAACTATTTTATGATTAAAATAGTGACGACACGATTATCCATATTTCATGAAAAATCGTAATCGACGATTATAATTGCGATTGTCTAGCGATCAATTGCGAATGGATTAGAATTCACTTCCGATTATATATATTTTGAAAAAAAAATTCATTTTTTAACCATCTACAAAAAAAAATACATTATCGTGCGTGCGGATAACCGAAACCATAAACAAAACATGTTTTTTTTTGTCTTGATGATACGCATTTTAAGTCATAAGCATTAATATGCGTCTTCGTTTGTGGGAACAATTCTGCATATACTATGTTTACGTCTATATCTGATTTTAAACTTAATAACAATCAAAACAGGGAACATTTTGATTGTCCGTCAAAACAATAATAACTTTTGGATATTTTACTTTTACGACAAAACTTACATTCGGTTTTATGCCGCATGCAGGATTTTAGTTTCGGAAGGATTGCATTTTATTTATGTCAGCAATTTATGAACCTTCATATAAAGTGGAAAACTATCTGATATAGTCATAAAAGAAGTTCGAACCCAAGACGCATTTAGTTATAGCTCGGCTAATGAAAAATACAGCTTACATCTTGCTCCACTAACAGAATTTCACTTTGTATTATGAAGTAAATGATTGCTTAATTCGCTGAAGCTATGCTTATGCTGTCGATTGAACAATTTGGAAACCCAAACGGATGTTACAAAGAGAGCCACTGCATTCATGGAATGTTGATTATTGGCTCAGTTAGTGGGATGAGGAAATTACTAAAAAAATCCTAAGATTCAAAGACATATATCTACAGAGCCACTTAAACATAAAGATAAGATAACATGGGGTTTGATATTCATTAAACATCAGATAGGTCGGAAAAACACTTATCTCGGAAAGCTTTAAAATTTTATAGTACCCACTTGATAATTAGATAGATATAATCGCCTCCGAATAGCAGCAATATTACTATTTCTTCTTCTCGGAAAAATACTTTTTTTGCAAAGAAATCTAGAAGCAACGACGCGGATAAATCAAGGACAGATAATAATTTAACTAAACAGGAAAATAGCTCATTTATCAGATATTTAGGCCACAATGAATTACCGTTGTCGTAAATACTTGGAATCCACAAAAATAAGTTCGGATCTGTAACGTACGAAACGAGGCCAGCGGGACGTCACTTTTTCGCGAATTCATTTATCCATACAGCAAGTTGCGAGATATTCGTGATTTATATGGGTTTAAATTAATCGTAGCTCTCCTTTTGGGGGCAACGGTGCCTTGTTTCGAGCGCCATTGTTCACGGACATATTGTAAAAAAATAATTACACTGTCCCCATTCCGAATTAATCCCTTCCGATTAGCGTCGATTTGATTTAATAAGTATTGTATTGCGCTTGAAAAGCTCGGTCAATTATTACGTATTCAATGTAACGTTTTCTTGTTATAAGAATTTTTGTTTTTGTTTGTCGAAAAGTGTACATAATGATTATATGTACGGAAATTGAGTTTGTTCGGGCTTAATATAATATTCGGAATAATCTTACTGTGTTTTAACAGAGCTGCCTACGCATGACCGAGTTAGTTGTGTTCTTGTAAATCTAAAAGAATAAGCTATCTTGTGGCATTAAGCTAAAGCGGCTGATTGTACTAGATCTTCAGCCACTTGCATTTTACTGTTTTGTATATAATTCAAAACAGAGCTGATGTGAAGCAGTGTACGGAAGATAAACAAAACGAGGTTTTTTTTAACTTGTATTGATCAGGTCAATTTTACAAAGCACACCATAGATGATACACTTAAGCACACTGAATAAAAATAATCACAACGCGCACTTATTTACAAAAACTATTTTTTTTTTATTTGTTGCTTTGATGGATGGACGAGCTTACAGCCCACCTGGTGTTTAGTGGTTACTGGAGCCCATAGACATCTACAACGTAAATGCGCCACCCACCTTCAGATATACGAGTAAGTTCTAAGTTCTCAGTATAATTACAACGGCTGCCCCACCCTTCAAACCGAAACGTATTACTGCTTCACGGCAGAAATAGGTAGAATGGTGGTACCTACCCGCGCGGACTCACAATAGGTCCTATCACCAATAAATAATTACCAGCAGTAATTGACAGTAATACTAGTTGAATTACGAACAGAAAAGGAAATTATTTATCCACTTAACAAACTTATTTTGGATAAATCTAATAAAACCTAGTTACTAACGGTAGCGTGTCTCATGACGCCATGCATGTAGTTAATACCCCCCTGCCTGTTTCGGCTGTAAAACAGTAGTGCGTTTCGGTTTGAAGGGTGGGGCAGCCGTTGTAAAATTGAGACTTAGAACTCATATCTCAAGGTAGGTTGTGCCTTTTAGGTTGTTTGTGCCAAGGCATGTACATTATCAACGTCTATGGGCTCCGGTAATTACTTACCATCAGGTGGAGCACGAGGTCGGCCACCCAAAAAAGTAATAGAAAAAGAAGTTCGGTGTAGGAAACATAAGTGTCGTCACGATTATTTATATTGCTCTCCGAGCAGAATAAATTGTCGGAATCTTGCAGGAAAAGACGTTAGTCGATTAGCCATTGTCAATATGAAGTATTTAACTGCTTGTTTATGAACATGAGAGCACATTAAATACAGGCGAGACGAATGAACTTCTCTTAGAACATAGCAATCCAATAAATCGATTTTAACAACACTGAAACTACATATTGCATGATTGCGCCCAGCAAAGGGTATTGGACTCGTGCAGAATGGAATCCGTTTTAAATTCCTAACTCGAACTCTCGGACAACAGACTAGCGGTGGAGTCCAATCGACCGTGCTGAAATTTCACCTTCGACGAAAGCTTGCAAAGCTACGCTGATGCCGCAGTTTTCGAACATTTACGTGAGCACACTGCGATCAGACAAGCCACCGAAGTAAACAGAATAAACAAAATCACAATATAAGATCCTCAATCTCACAAGTTCATTCATTCGGAGAACGAAGTTTCACGAACTGCAGAAGTTTTAAACTAATGAGATTTGACATCAAACATTCCGTTAGAACTGTCTTATCTATCGGACGGAAAAATAATTCAGTGTGTTTCACGTTAGAAGACTTTAAGATCCGGCTTTGTCATTACTTTAGTATGTTTGCTATTAAATTACGAAAGCAATATGAAAGCCGCTTGCGTAATCCAGAACAATAACTTACAGCGAACGGTCTGCAGACGCGTTGCTTACTGTTTTGTAAGAAAGGATATATTTCAATGCCAGTGGCAGTTAGTGAAATGCATAGTTTGTCGCCCCAGCGCACCGCATTCCACTAGACAAGTTATTTAAATGGATATCCTAGAGACTCGGAAAGACTCCTTTGTGCGACTTGGATTTTGTCGACGACGCGTTAACGTAGAAAGCACTTAGTTTCAAATGATGTATATTTTAAAAACGCCCTAGCTTGTAGATCACGCGGCTTTTCGTCAAAATAAATCTTCAAAATAAAACTGTTTTATTTTTTCTGTTCATTAAAAATACTTTTGAATATAAATTTACCTTTCTTGATTATCTTCTGAATCCTGATCTGAAGCTGAAGATCCTAGAAGTGAAGGACTATCCTATAATAATTCCCTATAAAGTGTGGGTAATCAGGTAGTCTGACTGAAGATCCTAAGTACAAGATCTTTGGCAGTAAAATTTATGCCATCTGTACTGACTGATTTGTTTTCTGCGGGCTTTCGTTCATTTGCAACTTAAGTAATTTTTTGGTAGGGACACCGAGTCGCTGAATAAGAATCTGTTTTAAATTTAAACTTAAAATTAAAAATGAAATAATACAATTTAACCAAAAACTAAAATCGACTGAAATAAAATCATCATTATAGTTAATGTGAATTAAATATGGATTATTAAGAATAACTCAAGAACATCTGAGCAGATTTTAATAAAATTTAATAAAGAATACATGAAACGAACCTGCTTCCAAATAAAAATTTATAATGAAAATCAGTTTACTTAGAAGATAGTTCTGATAGATCTGACACATAAACATTTCCAAACATTGTTCTTAAATTAACATAAAAATGTTGTTTCTTTTTATTGATTGTGTTACAATTAATTATTGAGTTTTTTTTTACAAAACAATCATGAAAAATACGGTTTAATTGATTTGTTCTCTGCCGCAGCAACAATCGCGTGTGTAAATACACCAGTACCAAACATCACTACGGTCTTTCTTTGAAATGCCGTAAAGTGTATTAATAATCTTATCATACTTATCATCTTACTTATCATTGAAACTGGTGGTAAGACCTCTTGTGAGTCCGCGCGGGTAGGTACCACCGCCCTGCCTATTTCTGCCGTGAAGCAGTAATGCGTTTCGGTTTGAAGGGTGGGGCAGCCCTTGTAACTATACTGACATCTTAGAACTTATATCTCAAAATAAGTGGCGCATTTACGTTGTAGATGTCTATGGGCTCCAGTAACCTCTTAACACCAGGTGAGCTATGAGCTCGTCCACCCATCTAAGCAATATAAAAAAAAAGAAAACAAAGATAAATAGGGTATTTATTTGTTTTAAAATTGTCCGAGGAACATTATTAAGTATTATATTTCTGTCTTAATCAGAAGAGGAAAGTCGTGGAGCTGACATCGTAACTAGTGTTGAATGATTACAAACTCAAAGATTCAGCGTAGGTGCCACTACTAATCTGTAGATCCAAGTTCAAAGTCACTGTCCTATTGCAGTAACAGTTATCCCATCCACCAAGGAAATCCTCGTAAGCAAACATCAAGCAAAACACGTTTAAAACCAGCCTAAATATAATAAAAACCATCACAAAAAATATCGTTCATCATTCTCCATATAACCACTATCTATCGCACGGTAGATTTACATTATGCATTGTATCCAGTGGTTTTATGTGTGAAGCCACGCCGTAGTTACTAAAATGGGGACAGCGATAGTAGTCCAAGTTGTCCTTTCGTCTCTATAGGTCGACAGGGGACACGTACGACGTTACAAAAACCGATTCACACACGTTATGGTTCATTTATGTAGATTGTACAAACGATAGGACTATAACGATTGTGTGCGGGCGATTATACAATAAAAACAACATAAACCCCTCTCATTTGGTCAGGGACGTCTGTAAATCTTCAAAATGGACGTAGAAACTTGGGACAAACGTTAGATTTGACCTAGGAAATCTAGTTTCGAAACACAGATCAACAACGAACCGAGAACGGATACTTATCTCAGAGTAAGAATTAAAACTCTTTAAAATAAACCCTTAACCTATCTTTAAAAGTTTAATTCTTTATTCTGTTCGTGGTGTTTTGCTTTTTAGATTGATATTGGAGCTTTTAACTGGAACGCAATTTAAAAGATATAGAATAGTTGCGTATACTTAATTACACACCAAAGCATGACTTACATGAAAAAATATTTGATGGAAAATAATTTGAGCAATTGGTGGTCTTGTTGTTGTAAATGATCTCTTCTAGACATTCTTTTTCAAATAGAGAAATTCTAAAAAATATATAACAGGTACGTTGCTATATATTATCATCAGTACTAAACTAAGGGTGGTTCATATTCCTCGAAAAAGAAGTAGGAAGAATAAATACATATTAAAATCAAATTCATAACATTTCGTCAACCCACATAATAATAAATAGTATTGTTTTTTACCTGAAGATGCGTTCCCCTGAAATTGAGAATGCCGAATTGATTTTGAATAGTTTTAAATAACATTTAAAAAAAGATCAGAAGACAGTTTTAGAACTGTGATTTTTTTGAGAAATCATTTAGTTACAATTTTTTTTCCTGCCTATTCTAGTAAATTAGTTACTGTAGGCAGCGGCTTAACTCTGCCCCTGGCATTGCTGAAGTCCATGGGCGATGGTAACCACTCACCATCAAGTGTTCCGTAGACTCGTTCATCTGCCTACAAAGGTAATAAAAAAAAATAACCTCTAGATTTACCGTTTACCGTATTTATTCTAGATTTACCGAACTTGTAAGTGAGCTCACGAGGCTCAAACCGGGAGTGTTGCTAACACTGACCCTAGCAAGAGCAGTGCAGAATCTGCCACCCTTCGTCGCAAGCGACGGGTTCGGCGAGGTCGATGACCGGTGCTTCAAGTACCTAAAAACACCGTTAATGGATCGGGAGGATCCGTAATGACGTGTTTACCATTCGGTCCACCGGATCGGGTATGGGCGACAATTATTATCTTTTGAATTATACTGTTCTGACTGTCTTTGGAGACAGCTTTGTTACACTCTTCATATGCGAGTATGGCACACCCTATTTTTTATGCGTACTATTTATTAGTATTGCTGGACAAGGGTGCATAAGCTCACTGCCCATATGGTGTTAATTAGTTAAGAAGCTACAGACATTATAAATTTATCTCGCTAATGCAATTGAAAATTGGGCTTAAAGATTAGCTTTCGTAAAGTGATTTTTTTTTATTTATCAACACTCTCGTTTTATGTTTTTTTTTTTTGGTCACATTTATAGAAAGTACCGTATCTGTCAGATCGCTTCGATTTTCCGATTCCGCAACGCTTGTGTGCTACTGCTTAGTATACGCCGAGTCGGGATCAGAAATTCAAAGTCATTATTTCCATGACTATAGATTTGTCTATTTCTACATTTGCATCGAACTTGTGCCCGAAAATACGCGTACAAATATCGTCGACATTATTCATTAAAAGATTGAAATGAAACAATTATGGATTGCCCAGAGCTTATTACAAGTCAGAGCGGAGATAAATATAATATTTTATTATTATTATTTGAGTACAAATAATAAAATGACTTTCGAAAACGATTTTATGTTTGGATCTTATTAAGCTTCTATAATTTTAAGGTAGATTAAACCTTGACAAAAAAATTATGTGTATACTTAGTATACATAAGCAGTAAAATAGTTAAGGCTCAATTTAGATTATCTTTGAATGTTCAATTGCTATGTAACGCATATATTATGTAGAGATGTGTCTGGAGGGGTTTCCTTGGGTTTTAATAAATACTTAGGTTGTTATAACAGTACTTATACCAACAGTTATTGAATGAGTTTAGCCAAAAAGCACGTGTGGAGGGAAACATGTAATATACAAATTAGTGACTTAATATTTAGAAAAGACAATGAAACAGCAATATCACGACGACAACTTTTTTGCGGCTTTAAAACCACCTTTATATTTAGACAACTATTAGATAAAACTTACTGTTGAATATCGTAATACACTACAACACAATACAAACACAACAGTGATCGTTAATTACCTAATAAGCCATGTAGCCATCTAAAACGTTCTGAATGAATGCACGCTGCTATCGCATGTCGCCATCATAACTTTGTCCGATAACAAACAAACGTATCATTTAATTAATTGACCATACATCACGTCCGAACGACCGAATTGTCGAGCCTGACTGCTTGTTGTTAACAGGAAAAATCAATCATACGATATTACGGATATAGACGCGTAGATTTTTTTATTTTTATTGATTAGTTTGGTGGACGAGCTCACAGCCCACCTGGTGTTAAGTGATTACTGGAGCCCATAGACATCTACAACGTAAATGCGCCACCCACCTTGAGATATAAGTTCTAAGGTCTCAGTATAATTACAACGGCTGCCCCACCCTTCAAACCGAAACGTATTACTGCTTCATGGCAGAAATAGGCGGGGTGGTGGTACCTACCCGTGCGGACTCACAAGAGGTCCTACCACCAGTGATTACGCAAATTATAATTTTGCGGGTTTGACTTTTATTACACGATGTTATTCCTTCACCGTGGAAGTCAATCGTGAACATTTGTTAAGTACGTATTTCATTAGAAAAATTGGTACCCATCGGAATTTTCCTCGGATATCCGCGAATCGCAGGCATGACTGATTTCACTTAAAACGTCTAATCTCCGTGGCCACTGAAGTATTAGACATGCCGGAAATTGTAAAATGAATGAAATAAACGAGAGATTAAAGCGTTTAAATATTTTTAGTATCGTCACAGCGAAGATTATGAAATGTAAGCTCCACGAATTGATCGAGTGATTCGATTATACAGGGGCTCAAAATGGCAGATTTTAGCGCGCTACATGACAGCAATTCTACGGGGCTGCTGTGTAAGACCAACAGGTTGGCGGTGTATCACGTTCCGACCTGGCAGGCTGGTTTTGGTACAGTGGAGCATTCTAGGTCACCAGCGACACAGTCTAGGGCAGCCAGATGGGCTGTCATACCGAAAAAACCGACGTAGAATTGTCGACTATTGTCTCGACGACCTGTCAAAATGGCTAGATACCAATTTCATGTAATAAATACGTACTTAATGATTGCTCACGAATGACTCCCAAGAAGATATAACAACAATGTTGTAGAATGAGTAATGAAAATCAGACCTCAGAAATTTTTTTTAGGAATCTAACATCACAACAGAATTTACGAAAAATAAACTGTGTAAAAAACATGTACAGTTCGCTCGCAGAAGAAGTGTAGCCTTCAGAGGTATCTCATTCTCTCGTAGACTAAATTCCCTACAGATATTTGGTTTTATCCCTTTGTTTCATTGAGTTTCAAATCACAACCGCGCTATAGAAGTTTTCACTTCAAAATACAAACCCTATTGTATTTTCTAAAACCGTGCGGACCGGAATGCTCTAGGTATTCTGAGTTCACCATTTTTTCCGCAAAAAATCATACTTTAAAAAATATATTTAACCGGAAAAATATTGATAAGAAGAATAAATATATAAATAAATATATACTTCGGCTTCATAGATGAAGCTGCAAAGTGCCATTAAAGCTGCGATGTCAATGTTCGCCTGTATCTACTTAACAAATTGAGCCGCAAACTTGTCTGATTTATTACAAAACCGAACGCTGCTCTGACCTCAAATGCAATCTATATACGTGAAGCAAAAACTTTGTACCCCTTTTTACGAAAATTGCGCGGACGGAGGAGTATGAAATTTCCCACACTTATAGAGAATATAGAAAAGGAGTGCAGAATGATAATATTTTTTTTAATTATGCATAAAAAACACATTAAATCAATAAAAAAAAACATTACACACACTACCATCTATTTGACACAAACACGCATATACATGTATACTCTGTTTATTGTCAAACTTTTATTATTTAAAGTCTGTGGTCAAATTGAGAATAGATTAATATTGTTTGTCTTTATTATTATTTGTCCATAGTGTATGTAGTCTTAACAAAATCTGCGAATAAAGAAGCATTTAAAATCTTTTACAATAGAACCATAATAATGTTGAAACTTATAATTTAAATTAATTATAGTCGTATTTCGACGATTGTGAGACCACTAGTAAATAAGTTTTTTTTTTGTTTTTTTTTTTTTTTAAAGTAAATAAAAAATACGCTTATACAATATTATAACAGTGATATTCGACATACACATACTGGCGCTGTCAAATCAAGTCGTGAACAGAAGTTACACTAAAATGACAGCCTAAAATTGATTTCTCCCACGTTCATGTGAACATTATTTTGATTATTTTGCTATATTGCGACAGTTTTTTTTTATTGCTTAGATGGATGGACGTGCTCACAGTCCACCTCATGTTAAGTGGTTACTGGAGCCCATAGACATCTTTTTTTTTTTTATTTTTTTATTAGGCTCACTATACACATCACAAGCTAAAGATACATAAAAAACACAAATAAAAAGAAACAAAATCTGGCTTGCAACATAAGTTATGTGCGCACGACAAAACAAGACATATAGTGCTGAATTTGTATAACAATGTTCCTTACAATTATGACAAAACAACACAATAACAAAAACTAATCCAACGAATAATGAAAGAAAAAAAAATTATTCACAATATAATACATTAAACAATTACATTAACCTACCTATTAATAAAGTGGAGGATGCCCTTGAACATTTTTCTAAACGTAACTAATCTACAACGTAAATGCGCCACCCACCTTGAGATATAAGTTGTAAGGTCTCAGTATAGTTACAACGGCTGCACCACCCTTCAAACCGAAACGCATTACTGCTTCACGGCAGAAATAGGCGGGGTGGTGGTACCTACCCGTGCGGACTCACAAGAGGTGCTACCACCAGTAAGACTAGCCAGTAATAGTAGACTGTTTCAGGTCGTACATTCTATAATTTAACAAGAGAATCGAAATTCACTAATTCCTAATAAAATAATAGTGACGATGAATATTCAGGAGTTGATCAAACGTGCCTATAGTCACGTAGTCATCACATAATCTGATGGTGTCTATCAGTAACTTTTGCCATCAGATATTTTTACTGGTAGTACAGTGTGACTCCCACCTATATGCAACACCATCCCGCCTATAGTCTAGGTCTAGGGTTGAAGCGTGTGACAGCTCTTTAAATACCACAATTGCGACTTCGACTTTTCATCACAAAGTGGATGACGTCATCAACATTATGATATTTTTGGCTACCGATTACTACTTAATCATTCACCAAGTGGATCGCGAAATCGTTCACCCATCAAGTAAGAGAAGATTCTCAATTAGATACCAGAATTAAATGAGTTACTTAATAGCTATGTCGAGTTCACTGAATTTTTAATTTATTCAAACAATTAGTCGAAATAAGGCAATCTTGATATTTTATTTAACAACAATCGTAAAGTTAAAAGCTAAAAAGCCACTAAAAGTTCGTCTTACAAGGAAATTCCTTAGAAAAAGTACTGCGAAAGAAATTTTGTTTTGTCGAAACTCAGTCCCGACCGTGGTTTGTACTTTTGTAAACAAAAATACAAAGGGCAAAAACGTTTTGTTTTTTTATTTTTTTTTTTTATCAATAGTCCCCACGTAGCTTTGCACTTTTATATCAAAAGAAATGTTTAAGTAATAATTCAGAAGTACATCCACAACGGTAAATTTGAATATGAAAAAACAGGATTACTTACATTCGCGACATTGTGAATTTGAGACTTGTTTTTCAATGGCACTAACGAAGCTCACGGCTTAACTGGTGTCAAAGGCTCATCGAAGCTCATACGTGTGTATGAGCATCAAACTGCCACCCACATTTAGACACCAGGTCGTCATTTCAACTATAAAGCATTAATCCGTCAAATCAGAACGTATCGTATAGTAGCAAAAGCAAATTTGTTGTTACAATTCCTACTTGCTTTTTACATGATCTGCCAGCATAAGCATAGGAATTAGCAATAAATATTTTGTAGAAATTATGAAGATATTTCTAATACTGACTGAATAATTACGAGACAATGGCAGTAGGTGTTGATAGCTCTTCTAAAGTTACTGTAGCATATACCTTCTGACAAAAAACGTCATAGTTTTATGATAATATGTCATATCATGACTACATATGACATTTACAAAATTATATGTTTGCTCTTATATGACTCGTTTCACGCCATAGATGTTACATTTAATTCGATCTTGGTTAGCTAATTGGTTCGTCAGTTTTTCAAATCGTCCAAACTGTTACGAGAATTGACATCAAATAAATAGTACTAGTGGCCCCGCAGTAGTCGAGATTGGACTATAATTAATTGAAATTATATAAATAAGTTTAAACATTATTATAGTTCTATTGTCAAACACTATTATATTTCGATAAATAATCACAGTAAGTATTCGCCAAAACTGCACTATAGATCAATAATATTAAAGACAAACAATATTAATCTATTTTCAATTCTACCACAGACTTTAAAAAATAACAAAAGTTTTCCAATTGACAGTAAACAAAGAGTATATTTTTATCTATGTGTTGTATAAAATACATGGTAGTGTGTGTAATGTTTTCTTTATTGATTTATAGTATCTATTATGCATTATTTAAAAAAAAAAATAGCATTGTGCACTCCTTCTCTACATTCTCTATAAGTGTGAGAAATTTCATACTCCTCCGTCCGCGCAATTTTCGTAAAAAGGGGTATAAAGTTTTTGCTTCACGTATTAATATATAGATAGACCACTGAAGTATGAAACCTAGGTCTATGAGATAGACTGACCTTTCGTTTGACATAAACTTTCTGTTTGTTCACCCACTTTGTCGTATTTAAATAATAACTTGGATAGTTTTATAGAATTTATTAAACGTAACTTTTTAGACACAAACAATCTGTATAAATTTTGCAGCAGTAATGGAGGGAAAATGCAATGACACAGATTATACCGATAAAATAGATTAACCAACTCAACACTTTCACTCAATATCTTAAAATTTCTTTAAATTCACATTTTCATTTATTATGAATAAATGCAACTTTAAAATCTTCGTAGCTACATATATAGTTTGAGCTTACTATGAGCGTCGTTTGTAATTCAAATTCAAGTTTATTCCAATAAAATGCAAATTAATGTTTTCATTGATTCACGATCCAACGTTTCGCGATTCGACCCATGAAGCGTTGGGTGACTTGTAAAGCTCCGTTAGATTAAATTTAAATGGCATTTAGTTTTAGGGCACCCTAATTTATGAGTAAAATCAGATAATCGTTGCTGGTCAAACTTTTTTTAAATTTTTTTTTGGAATGACGTTCCTTACAGCAGGATGCTTGGAGGAGATAGGGATTTTGCTGCGCGACCGAACTGAAAAAAATGTGATAGTAAAAACCGTAAGAAAAAGTCCGTGGTATAAGGCCTTGTTTTTTGCACAGCGATATTTCACCGCGCGATTTTTTTCTCGTAATTCTTTTTTTTTTATATGGAACTTCGTTCCTATCCAGTGTCCCACGACACCACACATCTTTTTTTATATTTGCACAGATATTGACCGCGTTTATGGTTCACCTAGTGTTAAGTGCTTACCAAAGCCCATAGACACATCACAAGGTGATTGAAGCACACAGCATCTTGAGACACAACGCCTAAGTCGCGGCAATTCAAATCGGAACGCTTTACTACCTCGCAGGAGAAATAGGCAGAGTGGAGGTATTGCGCGTGCTCACAAAACGTGCTACCAACAGTAAGTATATACATATCTTTATTCGAGAATGTAGAAAATAAAACTTATGAATGTGCTTTAGAGTTTACTTTAGTCTTACTTGAAAATTCTATAGCTACAATTATGATTTACAAACATGAATAAAAATATTTTGTTGAACGTTTTCTACAAGTATATTGCATAATTAATTTCTAGGGCTTAATTAAATCAGTTTCCGTAGTATCGGATATTTTAGAATTTTTACAGTCACAGAAAATTTTCCTATGGACTTACATTGTGTATCATATGTATTTTATAAAAAATATATATTGACGTGATTTAATTTAATATCGTTTAATAATGATAAATAACCTTATTTGTATACCTTTTTTTTATTGCCCTTGTAGGCAGATGAGCATACGGCCCACCTGATGGTGAGTGTTACCGTCGCCCATGGGCTTCAGCAATGCCAGGGGCAGGGCCAAGCCGCTGCCTACCGCAATATATACATATAAGATTATTCTTCTATAATATAGTTGTTTATGAAAAAGACGTTCAATTTCATACGGTTTACGTTTTTCGATGACCGGAGAAGCCACTGTCACCACAATGGACAGATAAGAACGAATTGATGTCAATATTTCGGTGACAAGAATGTAGCTCGCTTCATTCCAACAAAACGCCAATAAAATTGTTTATAGAGGGCGCAGACACCGCGCATAAAAAAAGGGAAAATTCCATTGGTACAAGTGAGGTACTTCTACGTTTTCTTGTGAAAATAAGACAGTCATAAAAGTAAATTTATCGTCCGCAGTAAATAAAGCGTAACATATTGCGCTCTCGAGCTGCGAAAAGATATCACGTTTCACAAATACATGCCCTCGTTAAATCTGTCAAGTGTCCTGTTTTCAAAGAATCAATTCGATAAATTTTATTACAGCTAATTTAATTTTGTTGGTCGTGAACGTTTATTTATTTTCAGTTACTGAATACTCGTAATTGGTGGTTTGACAGCCATTTCACAAAAAGCATCGATGAGGATATGACTGACACTGTCATAGTTCGTAGGTGACAGCGATTCAATCTTTTAAGCGGACTGCAGATTTATCTTTTCAACTCATTGTAATGCATTTTCTTAATTATATTTCGCATCCTACATCTTATTCCTTTAAACGAGCAATTCTTGTATATATATATATATATAATCTGAATCTCGGAAACGGCTCCAACGATTTTCATAAAAATTAGTATACAGGAGATTTCGGGGGCGATAAATCGATCTAGCTATGATTTATTTTCAGAAAATGTTGTTTTATTCGTGTTTTCAATTAACAACTTTATCGATAATCAACTTTATGACTTTTCCCGACATCTATTGGCGAATAATAATACTATTTTTCTTAGTTGAAGGCACCTAACGGCATTAAAGACAAAACAAGATGGCGTTATAAAAAAAAAAAAACGAGCAAAGCTCGGTCATCATCTACTTTGATTTAAACAACATGCCCTAAACAAATAATTTGGGATAAGAAATTAACAAAAAAATAATTGTCATTGAATACTTTTTACAATAATTCATCTCAACAATATCAAAATTATATCTGAGTTCAACATGCTCGAAGGTCTGTTACCAGCGACGTAAAATATATGAGCAATTTTAATATTAAAATCGACCGTATTATCATATGCACTGCACATCTTAGTTTTGTTGCCGTACTTGACAGAAAAGGAATCCTAAACGTTTACAGCGTCTCATTTTTTATAGATCAATAACATTCAGTCGCTGTAGGCTATCCTTATTATAGCGAATTTGTAAAATAATATCAGAAGAGTCCGCCTAAATCAAATGTCATCCAAGCAGGTCCGATGCTTTCTTTTGATATATCCGAATCCCGCAGTCAGGTATTTTTCTATTGGTATTTCATTACCAAATGTTCATGATTCACTCCTACTTTGAAGGAATAGCATCGTGCAATGAAAATCAAATTTGCATAAACTAGAATTTGCGTAATTACTGGTGGTAGGACGTCTTGTGAGTCCGCGCGTGACGCAGTAATGCGTTTCGCTTTGAAGGGTGGGGCAGTCTTTGTACTGTAAAAACTGTGACTTAGAACTTAAGGTCTTAAGGTATGTAGCGGCATTTACGTTGCTTAAATCTATGTATGAGCTCTGGTAACTGCTCGTCCAACTAAGCAATAAAAAATTTATAACAAAATATATTTAAAAAAAACCTGTGGCACTCGGGAACTGCCGCGGTAAAGCTATTGCATAGCATTTTTTATCAACTTATGCAATTATAATTAGACAATGATAATTTAATATTAAAACAATAATAAAACAAGACCACGCTATATTAAACATTAATAAAAGCAAAACATTAACTGTCCCCTTCACACTCATAAGCTCGACCGCGCGAGAGAGAGATGTGCAGACTTTTCATGATGCGCATGCAGTGTGACGTCACGCCACGTGCTTATTCACAAACACTACACAAGCGCAACGTGTGAATGTGTTGAACGCGAGCTACATGGTAGGCGGTGAGAGGTGTTAGATTTTTTTCGTTACGGAATTTCATGATTCGGTCACCGCGCTCAAAACCCGCGATAAAAGCTATGCAATAGCTTAACAAATCCAAAAATTGGGTTTGAGATAAATGCGTATAAAACGAATCACTAACTCCAATATAGCATTCTTTGCAAAATATGAGCTTTACAATATACCGCGAAAATATAACAGGGTGGCCCATAAGTCCTTTGATATGAAAAAAAATTATTAAAATAAAACTAATTACATTATGAATTAAATTTTTATTTACATAAAAAGCTTAAAAAACGGGAATTATTTTTTGAAAATAACATCTCCTAAATGTAATCCGTTGCGATCACGGCACTCTTGCAAACGACGTCTAAAATTGTCGATGACTGCGCGGCACGTCACTGCTGAAATGCTTGTCATTTCTCTGCGGATGTTTTCTTTTAGGGCCTCAATTGACCGCGGGTTTGTGTCGTATACTTTAGCCTTAAGGTAGCCCCACAAAAAAAAATCCATCGGGGTCAGATCTGGACTACGTGGAGGCCAGGAAATGTCTCCTCTCTTAGAGATAACTTTGCCAGGAAAAAGTTGACGGATAACGGGCATAGCAGTGTTAGAGGTGTGAGAAGTGGCCCCATCCTGTTGAAACCACGTCCTGGCATTAAAGCCTGAAAAGTTTTGCAATTCTGGTATGAAAAACTCTTCGATCATAGCCACATATCGCTCCGACGTAACAGTAACTGCGCGCCCTCTGCCATCCTCAAAGAAGTAAGGCCCTAGGATACCATGGGCTGACATAGCGGCCCNTACGACTATTCCTCTTGAGGGACAAAGAACGGTTAATGCAGAATGGTATGCTAGCATTTGTTTGCCACAGGTCGTTTCTGAACTCCGTAAAGAGAACTGCAACCGCCGCATCATCCTCCATCACGACAATGCGAGTTCTCACACCGCGCATAGAACAAAAGAGTTTTTAGAGCAAGAAAACATAGAATTATTAGACCATCCGCCGTACAGCCCCGACCTAAGCCCTAATGATTTCTATACTTTCCCTAAAATAAAGAATAAATTTCGTGGACAGAGATTTTCATCACCTGAAGAAGCTGTGGACGCCTACAAAACGGCCATTTTGGAGACCCCAACTTCCGAATGGAATGGTTGCTTCAATGATTGGTTCCATCGTCTGGAAAAATATGTCAAATTTCGCGGAGAATACTTCAAAAAGCAATAAATACATTTTTAAATAGTAATGTTGTGTCACTTCGTTAATTCCCGAAGTTTTCAGTGCCGCCTAGGTATGCAGGCATCAACAAAGTATTTTTTTATACACACACGAATTATCGTTAAGAATAAATAGTCATATTATGGTTTTAGTTACGTCGTATACACATATGCTGGTCGTCGGTCACAGTTGTCGGTATATTATCATTAAATTAGATTCAACTGGAACAATTAATTAACGTTAGTTGAATGCATGTTCGATGTGTCGGAGTTCTAATTACTTCTGGAATTAACAACATTTCGTCAATTAATTGCCTTGTTGGTTTTATTGTTGCTACAATGAAGGTTGTATGCATCGTATGTACTTTTCTAATGACAAAATGTTCCAATTTTATCTGGTCTTTACATGTGCCATTTTTTTTCCTTCACATAGCATCGCTACATATGCGTCCCTCGATGTTCTACCAACTCCTATGAGCAGTGACCCCGGGAGTAAGTACAGGGGCACTTGTAGACTCATCTAAGCTCATGAATGTTATAACTCGTAAAGGGAAATTCCCACTCTCCATAGTGTGCTAGGCCCAAGGTGGACATCAAATATTACTATAAAAATTGACTGATTCAAATTCTTAAATGTATTAGATATCTAAAAAATATATTGAAATTGACGCCACTATTATAAAAAATATAATAAAAATAAAAAACTCGTTTTGAGGTTAATTTTCTATATAAATACCTCAAGAACTTTTCTTTTTTTAATGTTTAAGATGTTCCTAATGTATTTTTATCCAATTGTAGTTATTANGCATTTAAGTGTGTCTCTTCCTCCCGCCCGCCGCCACTTAACTTTTTACTAAAAGATCCAACATCCTATAAACCTATTTATAATTACATAAAAAAGACAATTCAAACAATTTAAATGACAAAATTTAGTGAAGTGAAGTGTAGTGACCCCAAAGTAATGAACATTTTCCAAATAAGATATGACCTAAAGGTCTCTGTCATCAGGTCATAAAATAAAAAAAAAATAAAAAAAGACATTAAAACGAGATGAAACTAAACGCCTATAATTATGCTTGAGAGAAAATGAGATAGAAAACTTGTAAAAGTTTCATATCTAGCGCAACATTCCATGTTTTTTTTGTTAAGTACTTTACTATACCTGCTAAACTCGTAGTCGTGGCCTAACGGATAAGACGTCCGGTGCATTCGTGTTGAGCGATGCACCGGTGTTCGAATCTCAGGCGGGTACCAATTTTTCTAATGAAATACGTACTCAACAAATGTTCACGATTGATTTCCAAGGTGAAGGAATAACATCGTGTAATAAAAATTGAAACCCGCAAAATTATAATTTGCGTTATTACTGGTGGTAGGACCTCTTGTGAGTCCGCGCGGGTGGGTACAACCACCCTGCCTATTTCTGCCGTGAAGCAGTAATGCGTTTCGGTTTGAAGGGTGGGGCAGCCGTTGTAATAGTTACAACTTGAGTTAGTTACTTGAGACCTTTAGAACTTATATCTCATGGTGGGTGGCGCATTTACGTTGTGGATGTCTATGGGATCCAGTATACTTGAGACCTTTAGAACTTATATCTCAAGGTGGGTTCCGCCTTTACGTTGTGGATGTCTATGGGATCCAGTAACCACTTAACACCAGGTGGGCTGTGAGCTCGTCCACCCATCTAAAGCAATAAAAAAAAAACTTGCAGTACACCCGGCCTTTACCGGAGCACCTAGGCACCGCCACGGGGATGCGGCTATTTACCTTGAGACACTAATTCGTAATAGTCGTTATTAAGCTGGTCTCTATTGCACCGAAACAACGGTCGTTCAAGTCGGTACCGCTAAAAATAGGTAAAACTCTAGCAAGACCAACCTTTCCATCTTGCGTTTCAAGATCCCGTTTCCTTGATCAGTGTCTTTAAATATAAATTGTATTGGGAATTCGGAAAAGTGACAACATATAGTATCTATTGTCGTACTACCGGAAAAGGGCTAATTATAGTGGTTTACTTGGGTAGGGCTAGGTATTGTACGCCCAAACGGGTAGGTATTTATTATCTAATATTAACCCTAATTGTGATACCACAAAGTAAGAAGGAATTTTGGAATAAACATTTATTTAACGAAAAATGTATTGTAGTCACCAGGCAAAGTGTTAAAACACACCCTTTGCATACAGACATATACGAAGTTAAGAACAAGTCTGACCGATCTTTATTTTGTACAACAGGCAGAGATTAATCTAATTTTGAATAAGATTGAATAATAGAGGCAAAAGCCTTTTGCAAGTGAGTAATAACATGTTAACGTATACAATTTTAACGTATTCCATTAAGTGCAGATATATTTATTATATGTATAATGCAGATGTAAATCAACAGATTGTTTGAAAAGATAGATAATATTACTGAGCATGAGCACGTTTGTCTAGAGAATGGTGCAATGAAGTGGAACTGGGCGGGGCTGTTTCCTTTCAGAGGCACCACTGTAATTATAAGGAACAGAATTACCTGAATAATGATATGAAGTAAAAAATAAAGACAATGTTTTATTTTATATGTATATTATACAATTATCATTATAACATAATATACTTACAACAATGAGATGATTAAATTTTAAACTTAGAATGTTTTAAAAACAAACTTAAAAGGTGGGACGGCAATGACTACAGCTAAAAGTGAACACATCACTGATAACATATCTAAGATTAAAAATGTATTTAACGCTTTGTAAGACGCCAATCCTACGTGGTGAAGCAAATTTAAAATTTAATTTAAAAATGAACTTTAAAAATGAAATGTCTCCCTCAATGGTCAAATTGTTATAATTAATAATAATTAATACTGATGGGTTATTATTATTATCCAATTTATGCAAAATTGATAATTTGACAATTAACTGTATTCCACTTTCACTGTGAGTTCTTTTCATATTTATAAATAAACTTATTATTGGCATGTTCAAAATATTAAATTTTACTTAAAATTAAGTCAAATACATACCCAATTCTAACATTAACAGTAACATCATTATAACTAATCAAACATGCTCACCATCAAACAAATAACAGTCAACAAAGCTTCCATGATGGTGTTTTAACTCTACAACTAATGGCGTACAAATATATCTTGCATACACATTTCACGATAATTAGTCTCTGTGAGTTAACAGCTAACAAAAAATGCATTTGCAAACATAGCAATTTTCAAACAAATTCAAATTTTAATTCTGTGATTTTTTTCAAATCTCCACCAAATGACATGTATTTTGCATTATTGATATTTAAATTTAATGGTATTTCACCTATAAAAGATGAAAAACTTGAATATAAATGCAACATATCATCTTTTCTTGCTCGAAACTGTATTTTCACATCTGTAAAAAATTTGAAAAACAAAAATTGGTAGCTGTTATACAAAAAGTAAATAATTATTATATTAAAATAACATCACCACACCATCAAAAGGAAAAGTTAATTTACTATAAATAGGACTCACAGTAGTTGTACTACATCATTCCCATATTACATCTAGGGCCAGTGTCTAAACAGTGTCTTTTACAAAAGTCAACTGTGCTATGTAATGAAAAATCATGGTTATATTTACCACTGCCATTTAAAACTTCAGTTCCAGAGTACTGTTGCACAATTTCGCTAATTCCATTAGTTACTTGACTAATTGTCATATTTTCTTCACCATTAGAAAATTCCACATCAACTTTACAGATAATATTTCCATAATCAGGTGCTTGGATTCCTCCTATCAAAGAAATTGTCACCCTAAAAGCAAACAAAATAACATAGTATTTTACCTAATAATATTGTAACAAATAACTTCTTTAAAATACTAAATGTTATTGAAAGTACAACTCTATCATCACACAATCATATACAAAATTGAAGACAGTGTTTCTCAGTATTTTTATATCATATTAAATTCTCCACAAGTAATAATGTTATAAGGTTTTTGAAACTAACATCCCAAGAGAATAGGAATATTATTATATTAATAGCATTAATATTATATATAGTAGCATGTTTATATTAGTAGCAAAACGTTTTGGACCATTATTCTACGAAATTTATTATCAAATCAGTTAAAAATATTAAAACATACATTTTTGGGTTATCCTGTATCAATCCTTGTACAGTAAAGCTGTCTCCTCCACTGAGAGCCTTTGGTAGCAAAAACATGTTCTTGTCTGTGATGACAGGTAAATTCAGTGCAACAGAGTCTGCTGTATTGATGTCTTGATTTCTAAAAATAAAAATATATATTTCACATATTTCAATTAAGACACCTGTATTTACCATACTTTGAAATTGTATATTCAATAATTCAATTGAATTAAAGTTCTTCGGAGTTTCTGATCTTCGATTGTGTATTTTTAACGAAATCCTAAATTGTTTATGAACAAATTAAATTTCTGAACACTTACACCAGGACCTGTCTCATATCTAACCTATTACCGCTCTCAAATAACTACTGGAAGTAGTATCAATAAATTGTCATACGTCTGTTTCACTATTATTATTTCACGTATACATAACTGCATTATTTATTGTTTAATATTTTCGAATTTAAATGTACATTAAGTAACAATGTTCGATGAAATCAGATTTGTTTTATGTTTTGACATTGACATCTTTGAGCGTTCCGAAATTCCGGTAGGTACACACTAGGTCACTGGTGAAAGTACGATGTGGCATAAACGGAAAAACACTTCTGCGCTGCTAAGTAGTCAAATAAATAAAAGTACAAATTGTTTTTTCTATTGTGTTATTGAAGAATGTTATTAATGCTAATCGTACCCTCCTATACACTGCCAGCACGCGCTTAACATTTTCAATTTTACATAGACAATTTTGTTTTAAAAAATAAACAGTAACTTCCACGAGATGACGATCTCGACTGAAGTTGAAGGCGATCAGCGATGTAAGATTGAGGTATTGGGGTGACGTAATGACTAAACAAACATTAAACATAGAACAAACTGAACGTACCAATCTCTGAATTCAAGGTAGGGCTGTGACAAGTAACTACTCGAAATTAAATAATATGGTGAAAACATAGCCTTTAAAATGTAAATTGAACTCAAGTTATTTTGAGGTTTATTTAAAATCAGGATTACAAAATTATTTGTTTGTTTGTTTGAACACACCGTTTTTTTACGAAGAAAAGCGAATAACAATTTGAATGAGTTGTAGATATGGCAATCAATATTGACTGAGTCGGTGGTGCAGAAGTTAGCGTCCGAGAATGCTGGTCCGGGGGTCGTGGGTTCGATTCCCATGTCTGTATATTTTGTAAATGTAAGTATATAAACTTACATAAGTAAGAATATCAGTTGGTTTTGTTTCAGTGCAAGGTACAAGGAATACTATTTGGGGGGCAAATGACAACGTCCGGTTTGACCCCAATAAAAGCTCAATCGTTGAATTAAAATCACTATACATGCAAATATCTAGATAAAATAGTAATAATATCGTCTATTCATCTTACTAATAGCGAAACGAAATTTACCACAATGTTAGTAAAATCAGAAAAAAAAAACGAGTACGATCTTTCACTTCGATAAATTTGATCAGTTGTTTAATTATTTACTTAAATACACACACATTCAGCGTATTACGAGCATTTGCAAAAAATACCGATGTAGGTACTTAACTAAAAAAAAAATCGATCTCGGAACAAAAACCGTAACTCAGTTGTGTCAAACAAACGAAAACTATATTTAACTATATTTAATTTAATAAAACGTGATTTTAACTACTTAAACCCTAGCAATTACTGATACAGGCACGGAATAGATAAATAAGGTTGGAATGGTAATGTAGGCGGGGCAAGCGTGCCACAGTTATGATAGAACAAACATAACTCGACCGATTCTTTCATTCACCGCGTTTAGTGCGCTTCGGACTACTTGGCGAACAGATCTCCGCTTTATAGTGCCGTGTTGTGCAATTATAACTTGTAAAACAAAAAATCAGACCTCAAGTATAGAGCGAGGAGGTATATCTTTCGATCGGTAAGTCGAAATTACCATTTAATTACAATATTATTTGTCTAAAACATAAAAATATACTGAGCATTATGAAATTCCAAACATTAACAATATTATTGCAGCAAGTTATAAATAGCATACATTGCGCGATGTGTACTCGCCCAATGAACGCAATGACCAAGTCAGCTTCCAATGTACTACATGCATTGCGTTCTCTACACTTCAATCTTTGAAATTTCGGCCTTTGCCCTGATTGGCCGTGGTGCACGGCGCTAGTTTGTCGATAGTGAGGTGACCATGTGGTGAAATAAAATCATCGACAGAATTCTCGACTATATTTACATTTGACATGGATAATTTTTGCATTATTTTATATTTAATTAATGATACCTAGTATATTCTTAGTGAGACGTATTTTGAGTAAAATAAATATGTATTATTATTATTGAATTATTATCATTGAATTAAAGTGAAGGTATAATATAAAGGGACATGTAGACCTCTCATTTACGGGTATTTACTATATTGTCTAAGACGTATTAAAATCTAAGTAAAATGCTATTTGACTTATGCAGTAAATTAAAAATTTTAGGTTTCCTAAAGAACCTAACGCCAGGGAACAATGGATTGACGTGACAGGTAGAGGAAACTGGAGACAAAGACGAGTACTATTTGCTCTAAACATTTTACTGAAAATGATTTTATCATAAAAAAAATCAGAATACACTTAGTTTTGAAAAATTCATTCGCAATTAATAGCAAGCGCCAACTGCTTAACAAATACGTTTTATTCCAGCGACAGTGACTATTTGTAATTAATAAAAGTAAAATAGTTTTTTTTTTCAATATTTATTTCATGTTTCATTTTCTCCATTCATTCATCAGATAATTTATCGATAAAGAATATCGATTTTATCAAGCACTAGCGTGTATGAACATTTTTATTGCCTTTTTGCGTGTGTGAGTGTGTATGCCTACGGGTGTTTTGTGCTAGTTTGCGAACGAATATCTGTCCTGAGATTTATGTGTGGGTGTTTTTGTTGTGTGCGAAATACTTGTAATCACAGTGTGTGTATGTGTAAAAATTAAAATAGTGGGGATGAAGCGGCGACACTGGTTCTAATACAAAATTAGAGCAAAGGCCTTTCCAACCTTATTTATCTATTCCGTGGATACAGGGGTTCTGAGAATAAATTTGAAATGAACCCCTCATTTTTTTATCTTCGCATCCATTATTAGTGAGTGTTGGCTCAGCCCTATTACCTGGAAACGCTGCATTCATACAAAGTACGATTTAAAAGTTTTCCTACCGTACGTACGGTAAATACCTTACATACACACTTACAGGTCGAACAAATAAAGCACTGCCCATTGATAAAAATAGCTACGATTGCTCTTTTAATAGCGTGGTTGAATGTGAAATATTCAAGAGATTATTGAGTTGTATAAAGCCATTTAACAATATATTTGAAATGAAAATAGGTTAATAGTTCAGAATGCTTAATGTTAGATAACGTCTGATTTTATTTATAAGTCCTTATTCTGTACAATATTTAGAAAGTAAATTATTTTCTTATAATACTGATATAAATTAACGACACGCACCTTTTATATCTGTAGATACTACGGTGATATTAAAGAATGAACTCGCAAACCAAACTTTTTAAGTACAGTTTTTTAATACATTTTTTCGTTCACTTGGACTGTGTTACTTCGACAAAGAATCGTAATAGATTAGTCAGTGCTCAGTACGCTCTAAGGCACAGCAGAGACGCGGCGTGTAATTATAAATACCTACTTAGTTTTCTTTAACTCAACATTCATATAATAGTAACCGTTGTATTGGACTAAACTTAAATATGCAATGAACCCTGCGGTGTCATGTTGAGGTGAACTCTGCTCTATTGGCTAGGTGGTGCGACGGTAAAAAAAGGGATTGCATTACATATCTCTACTATTACTATTATTTAGAATAGATGACGGTATAACGAATACTTGAATAGTTATATTTGTATTAGGCGGCTTGATAAATTGAAATCCAAATATTTACTAGACTATTTAATATTTATCATATGATCTTACGATATTAAATACTATTCTTTTAAGAGCCAATAGCTCGCAACAGCATGTGTAGGTGCGTATTTTAACTAGGTAATAGCAATGCGTTTGTGTGAAGTGGCTAACTAGTAAGTAATAACTTTACTTTGAAATACTAATAAACCCGACCATGATATTTCATTAGAACAACGAACAGTAAAACAAATATTTTACAATATCCCAAGGCGAAATCAATTTTTTTGTCGTTTATGTTCGACACGCGTGACTAGACAATAGGATCTGTTTGAAAAATTGGCTCTTAAAACCTTAGACCTTAATCATATAGCCAGTCGAGAAGATTCGTTAAAAGAATCATTTAAGATTTTCAAATGATTTGGTGGAACTATATATAATGCATGTTAAAATTAATGAGTTAACCACTGATATAAATTGTATTTACATTTATTTCATATCATATAGTTGTAGATGAGTAGACCAGTTCACGCCCCACTTGGTGTGAAGTGATTAGCAGAGCCGATAGAAATCGCACTGTGAATGGCCGACACCCGTCTTAAGATTTAATTTAAACTAAGAGTATACATATTTTTTTTGTACTATCATGGTAATCTTTAGAATTAATGTAACTATTTTCAACCTTCCTTCACAAATGGATAAACTAGCTGTGCTTATCCCTGCGAAACAATGTTTAATATTACAAGACAAGGTTGAATACAGCGGGTAGGATTATTTCGATACCAAAGCATTTTTTTTTCTCCCTTATTAATTCCACCAGCACAAATATTTTCACATCATGCGTACTATGTATGCCGTTACCATGAATATTCTGTTTTAAGCTTTCATTAAATTACGAAAGGATAGGGAATGAAACATCATGTTGCTACTGTATGCGTCTATGTCTGAGTAGTGGTCATATACTTTTTTTTTATTTTTACTATAAAGAAATTATATTGTATTGTATGGCAAGTATCTTCTATAAATTTCACGAGTCGAGGACTGCTTAACTGGTTTAATCGCGGGCTTATTACTTTTACACTTTAGTATATTTTTTTCAATCTTCTATCAAACATTTTATGAGTAATACAAATAAAAACAAGAAATACGTACATTTTTAGTTAAATAGTTTTTCAAATTATCTTTAATTAAAAAAAAAACCGACAAAAATATCGATCGAGATTTGTGCAATAGAATTATTTAATTTGTTCTATATTTTATATATATAAATACACTTAAATACTTGTAAAATTAAATGCTTGTATTAAATGATTGTGTTGAAACTTGGTATGTATAGCTATTGAGAATCGTTTAATGTACAATAAGTCCTATTCCAATATCAAATAGGGCTCTAGTAGTTTCAGAAATTCCTATTTACCGTAGAGTTGGTGATAGTCACTGCGGAACGTGAACGAGCTTTACTAGCGATTACTGCAAACTTATTATAAATGCAGATACTATTGAAAATTTGATTACCGGCGTGCGTAATCCAACACGCCCTGGCCCGGCTTTAAGAGACTAAAAAAATACTCTATTCATGATCGCAGCAATTTTTTTTGCTTTTGCATAGCAGGTCATGCCCATTTAAAAAAGTTTAACTTTGGTAACGACAGAAAGAGAGAGGAACATACAAAAAGACTACATTTTCGTCTACACGTAAATATGTGTCGCTTTAGAAAAACAAACGGACAGTTTTATAGTTTGCGCTCAGTTTCGATTTTGAATTTATTTGATTGGGCCGAAAAATGGTAGACTTCTTTTTTCATATACCTATGCACTGGTCGCCTAAGGGGCTATTCCAGCTACGCCCGTATGGGTAGGTGAGCTCACCGGCTCAACCTGAGACGATTTCGAAACACTAACCGTAGCAAGAGGAGTGCTTCGCAGAATCTACTAGCGGATCGGAATCGCGATTCACAGATCCGGCGAGAAACTCAGTGGACTAAGCAAAATAACATGCCTTCTAGCTGATCGGTAGCCATACCACTAGATCTGACTGGTGGTGTCCGAATAGGAACGGTTCCATCGTATAGACTCGATTACCGAAACTCGAATAACAAAAACACGATTCTTTTCCGACAATCTAGCTTATAAAAATCATTTGGTTGAATTTAAAAACGAAGTTCCACTATGCCAAAAACATAAAAATAACATAAGGCAAGTGTAGTATGACAAATATATAAATATATTTCAGATCATTATCACAATCGTCTTAAACTAATTTTCTTTACAAATAACTAGATTAGAATAAAATCAAAACTTACTGTAATTCGTTGGTTTGCAACATTTCATTATCTAATGGTTTCGCACGAATCACTATGAACGAGCACAACAAAAATGATAAACACAAGGATGAAAACAAATAAGACATCCTAATTATTTTAGTAATAGTCGATAATGATGGCAGTTGAAATGTAAATTTTATCACCTGCTAATAACTTTTAAATCGTTCTTCTAATTGACCACTTGTTAAAGGTACACGTTATTAAATGCAATAAATGAGTTATTGTCGCTTTATAATATAAATGTCTAATGAATGACGATCCGTTACGATTACTAAATAATTCGATTGGTCTGTATACTGAAAATAAATTAATCGAATAAGATTATTAGTATTCGATTGTTTGTCGATTTTTTTTTCTAAAGTACTATTTAATGTGTCCATTAAATAACACGTATTCAGGCTCAAAATTGAAATTAAATATAAAGTGACACTGTCGTGATATTTTATTTTACTTGAAGGAATTAAATGGTATTGGATAGAACTAGACCAGCTTATGGATCATTTGCTATTAATTGCCTATTCATAGACTCATGCCACCAATTTAAGATACGAGGTGGAAGCCTCAAAACATTTGAGGCATAAAAAAACAGCTTTTCTGCCCAGTTTTGTTTAACTATGGGGAATCCGTTTACGGATACCAGGTCGAGGGGTGTAACTGACCGGGTTATGTCGGACTCCGGCACTTCCAGAGAAGAAGAGGGAGATGAGGAAGACAGGTCCTCCTCTTGGCTAGCTCTAGTTAAAGAAAATAAATAAAGTAACATTTAAAAAAAACTTAGCTAAAATCTTCTCTAGCTCTTCTACTCTGCAAATAAAAAAAATATTATATAATATCGTATAAAAAAATCTACCTGTCTACAAACTCGTACAATGCAACATCGAATAATTACTTAATCGATCAAGAACTCGTATTCGTCCATCACTAATGTGAATCACTTCTTTTGAACTCCTTACTCACGTAAAACCCTACTAAAACCGCAGTAACGTGCGCTAAGTTAACTGTTTTATGACATAGGTGATCTCGTTTTGAATCTGGTGTTGAGTGATTACCAGTGTCCATAGACATTTCACCAACAATTTTGCTGGTATCCAGTTCGAGTTAAAAAAACTCAATTAAATTAGGGTAACTGATACTTTCAAAAAACGGCGATTCTTGTTTTTTTACCTAGCTATTCATTAATATTAAAAAAAATATCTAATATTCCAAAAAAAAAAGACATGCTTGCTGAGTTTCTTACCAATTCTTTTCAGGACGGAGGCTAATTCTTGTAAATTGGCGGTAGTTCTTTTGACGTTCAATAAGTATGTACTTTCATTTATGTTGAATAGAACTTTTTTGATTTGATTTGATTTGATTTGATTTGATAGCCTAAGGGGCTATTTCAACTTCGCGTGCACGGGTGCGTGCTCAGCCTGAGATAATTTGCTAACACCAGTCTTAGCAAAAGCAATGCTTCGCAGTATCTACCACCGGATCGGAATCGCGGCCCACTAAAAAGCTTCGGCGACAAACTCAGTGGGCTGTTTCTATAGGTTATATGAACGCTGTGGAGCCGTTAATAGGCTGAAGGGCTCTATGTGCCTATCCATGAGTGCCCACAACATTATATAGTATAAAGTAAGCCTAACGGGAACCTAGCGTTATCATTATAACAGATTTATTATTTAAATATTAGATTTCCTTCAAATGATACAATGTTAAGTTCTACCAAATCTCTTAATTATTTAATTAACACGACGAAATAATAAAGATTTTTTATTAAGCTACGGGACCCAAAACAATGTAACATTTCTGTTCATTAAACTACTGTTAACTAAAATCGCAATGGAACTAGGCTGTAAAAGAGATTTCCAGCGGATGACACAAACATAAATAATTGAATTAAATAAATGATTGACTTTTCTATATAAACCTACCAGGAGAATCGAATGTTTATACATTGGGAACAATCGGTGCTCATCGAGTTGTCACTACTAAACTACCTTCCGTGGGCCGTACCAGAGAAGCAATGACTGCAGCCGGCAATACCACTACAAGACTTCTTGGAATCTTTCAAAAGGTAACTCAAACAAATATACGTCGTATTAAATTTAATTGACGTACTAGTAACTAAAGAAAAACCATTTGATTAATAATATTACGTGTATTCATTACTTTAATAAAATAGACTTCGTAATGATTTTATGTATTTCATAGCATTGACATTAACATTAAATAAAAAAATTAACATTAAATAATGCAAAAGATTGATAGTTTTTCTTCAGTAATAAGTTATTCAAAAGCTTCTTTGTATGAAAATAATCATTAATCATAGTTCAATAGTTCACCATAACAATTACACTGGACACTAATCTGTATTCAGAGTAAAGATAACTATTATAAACAACTATCAAGTATATTTTAAAAATTGTTTCATGTATAGTTGTGAATTTCGGAGGAAAGTACGCTAAAAACTTTTTTGTTTTATGTCTTTTCATAACTATGGTTTAAAAAAAATCACCCCCGAACGTAAATATCCTTACTGTTTAAAAGTCAGCCAAAATTTCCCGGACATGACATCATTCGTAAATGCATATACATACATAATGAATGTATGGTATAAAAGGAATTCCTGTCACGTCACACGATTTTCAACGTCGTCATATTTTGTGCAACGTCATGTAATTTGTATTCATCGTTCGTTTGAAACTTGTACATATATGCTTATTCACGAAACAGCTGCTATTGAGTTGTTAGGTCTCCTTTGGAGGCGTTCGGGTAGCTGTTAGCAAATCCCACCTCTCCTGGCTGAGCCCTTGCTCGCCCACCATCCTGGTGATACTGGAAAGGCCTCCGGGCCACCAGTAATCCATTAATCATATATTTAAAAAACAACCTATATGTAGGCAAAGCCTTGGGTGTGCCTCTGACATTGCTAGCGTCCAGAAAACCTATTAATTTTGAACGATTTTTAAGTGTGTTTTTGCATAATTTCATAGGAATGTTTAATCCTCTGTTTGTTTCTCATAATAATCGCTTTGTGACTAGATGTTATTCTGTTGCCGTTGCCTGTTTTTTTAAATTGAATAACTGAATAAGGAAATTCATCTTCAATGTAACAGACAATTTGCAAATTTCTTAATTTATGAAGTTAACGCTATACTAGTAAATCCGTACTTATTTGCCGTTGCCTGTTTTTTTAAATTGAATAACTGAATAAGGAAATTCATCTTCAATGTAACAGACAATTTGCAAATTTCTTAATTTATGAAGTTAACGCTATACTAGTAAATCCGTACTTATTTAAATGTATAGAATTGAGTTATTCTGGAGAACCTACAAAATTTAATTTAAACATTAATTTATCAGCTTATTTAGCTTATCTGCTTAGCTCAATAAGGTGATTTTAATATTGTACTCATTTTTTTCTATTCAAGTTGAAAATTAATGTGAGCAGATTTCATGTGAGTATATCCAGTTGTGTGAAACTCACAGAAAGAAAAAATTCCACAACGGCTTAGAATACATTTGTTAATCTTATTTGTGTTCATACACGAATTTAATTTGCCTTCTTTTGAGTGTATGCATTTTTTTCTCGCGCGTGAAATAGCTATGATGGCATGGGAATGCTATGTTTCTTTCGACTCACTGTAGACAAATTTAGAACGGAATAGAGAGGTATTAAACCGAAATATGTTGCCATATGCTCTGCAATCTGGCGCGTGGCATTCGTAGATAGTTAAAAATAAACGAAACAAAAATATGCATGTCTAAAGAAATTATTATAGGTACATTGGATTTCGCATGCTATATGCGTTGGTGTATGGTATTTCAATGTTATCTACCGTTACGCTTTGTAAAAGTTAAGTACGAAATTAAAGAGCCGGAAAAGTCTCAAATAAAAAAAGCGAAATTTTGAGATGCACGAGTGACAAAGCCTATCGGTAGCAAACTAATGTTAGTCAGCAAATGTAAATAATGATGCTAATCAATAAAAAGTAACCATCACGGTACGTACCCGTATTAAAAAATATAGCGACACTTGCCGTGTGTTTGTGAGCAAATCAATTCAATATCTGCTAATTTCATGGACTGTTTTTTTTTTTAGGTCACCGTACATCTATGTAGAAGCAGTTGCTAAATTTGCTCAGTCTCAAATTTTCATCCCGTGCATCTCGTTAATACGTTCGTCTGTTAAATTAGTACAAAATAAAACATTTCGAGCACCAATGTATTACAATTCATTTCAACACCGAAGGCTTTTTAATTTGTCCTATGTTCGGAAAATATGGTCACGTCCAATACGAACATTGTCCGATTGGTGACCTTCTCGAACTTGATTGGCGTTTGAAACTAAAACTCAAAATCAATGTCACTAAATTGATCAATTATTACCTTGTAGGTCGAATACGTTTTCCTAGTCGGCGTGGGCGGAGGAGTACCTCACTATACGGATTATTCGAAACATGTGCGTCTAGGTGACGTGGTTGTTTCCACGCCGGCGCCAGACTTGCCAGACAAGTAAGTAATTACTCGAAACCGTTTTTGCGTAGACGTCTTCGCTTACGTAGTTCAGCCGCTTCATAGGGTAAAGTTCATCACAAAAAGGTAATGTTTTTGCAATCGCTTTACTTGACCACTTCATGTACAGTGTTGTGCGATAGGAATCGTCATAAAAACTGCATTATAATAATATAAAATTATAGTTCCCTACTAGCTGTTCAATGCAAAAATTGTAAAACTAAATAGGCAACTCTATTATCATGCCTGTAAATGTAAAGTAAATGTCTTAGCATAATCATGTTGATACCTCCACTACCTCACGTTGGCAAAGTTGTACTTAAATCTAAGCAACAAAAGCCAGAAAGAAAAAAAAAACTGCATAGTTAAAAAAAAATTTTTGTCGTCATCGCCATCAAAATGTTATGTATAATTTGTCGCGAAATTCAATTTTAATCTGTTAATGTAATCTGTAAACTTGTTCGTTCCGATTCCAAAACAGAAAATGAACAATGAATGAATGAATGAATGGCAATGAACTACTAACCTAACATGAACGGAACACAATATTTATTTAAGTTAGTCATTAGTACGCACTACTTGTTTTTTTTTCGTTAGTTGAAATTACGTGAACTCGCGTTGGAATGCTAAGATACGTCACATGAGTATCTGGACACCGCGCGTCGCCTAATTAACACACTTTTACTATCTTACAATTTGTACAGGGTGGCCCATAAGTCCTTTGAAAAGTAAAATTTGAATAAAACGAACAGGGCGCGCGTGAGCGGTGCAGGGGAAGCGGGGGGAGTAACTTCGGTTTCTGGGAATTTAGTCGCGATGGAGCGTTTTACCGGAGCGGACCGTGCGTTTTGTGTGCGCGAGTTTTATAAAAACGACAATTCGGCAACCGTTGCGCGGCGTAANGCCGCGCAACGGTTGCCGAATTGTCGTTTTTATAAAACTCGCGCACACAAAACGCACGGTCCGCTCCGGTAAAACGCTCCATCGCGACTAAATTCCCAGAAACCGAAGTTACTCCCCACGCTTCCCCTGCACCGCTCACGCGCGCCCTGTTCGTTTTATTCAAATTTTACTTTTCAAAGGACTTATGGGCCACCCTGTAGACACGAGGTTTGTTTATTAATTGTATAGGAGCTATCTCCTACCCTTCAAGGTGGAAAGTGATTGCCTCACGGTTTACTAAATAGGCAGTATAGTCGTCATTACCTGTACGAGCTCACGATACCTTATGACTATTGAATCCGTAACCGAACCCAGTCTGATGTTATAACTGGGAATAATTGGGAACTGGAGACAAATCACGCACGGCTAACCGGCAATATCCGCGACTGAAATACTTACATAAATACGTTTAAATATATACATGTATATACTTAGTCTGGCCATAAATACTGTTACAATTAAAAAAAAAATATATCTATTGCAAATAACATTTATTACTTTTACAGTGTGTTAGTTTAATACATAAATATAAAACTATTTAAAATATAAAAAGCTTGTTCGAAGTGGTCTCCATTGGCTGCAATACAGTCCTTTTAACGTTGAGGCCAGTTATCAATAGAAGCACGCACTCTTTCCATGGGACAATTTTTCACTGCTAATCGTACGGATTGTTTTAGGGAATCCAAATTATCATGGCGTTTAGAGCAAGCCGTACTCTCTAAAACTGACCATAAATCATAATCCAACGGATTAAGATCGGGACTAGACGACGGCCAGTCTTCAGCTCTGATGAAGTCCGAAACGTTCGTTTCCCACCAAGACTGCGTAGACCGAGCTTTATGACCTGGCGCCGAGTCTTGCTGGAAGGACTATTCTTGATTATTGAACAGGGTGTTGTTAAGGGGCTTCATTACCTTCTCAAGAATGGTATCTTGATACACTTGTGCCGATGTTTTGATACCTTTTTCACAAAAGTATGGCTCAGTCACTCCTTCATAGCTAATACCCCACCAAACCATCACTGAAGTCGGATAGTGCCCACGTTGCACTCTGTCGACTAATTGGGAAGCTTCCTTAGAGCGTTGAGCATAAATACGGTCATTTTGTTTGTAAAATGTTGCTCAATTGAAAAAAAATTCTCATCCGCAAACAAAAAATTTCTCTGACCTCCCTTTGCGTACCGCTTCAGTCGTTGTTTCGGTTTTACCACCCTATTCTCTTTTAAATTATCAGTTAAGAAATGACCAGTACGTCTCTTTTAGGCTGCAAGTCCTAAGTCATCTTTTAAAATACGCAACATGGTTCTAGGTGCTATCTTCATCTCCCGAGATAAAATCTTTTGCTTTCGGACAGCATTTCTTAGAATTCTTTCCCTTACTGCTTTGACCACCTTTTTCGTACGAACACTACGTGGACGGCCAGATCTTTTTCTGTTACAAACAGAGGAGGTCTCATTGCACCTATTAATAGCTCGGTACACAAACATTTTACTACTCAATGAGCAATCATATAAAAATGACAGATTCCAAATTCAAATGTAATATTTTGTTTATTTTTAATTGTAACAGTATTTATGGCCAGACTAAGTCTAGATAAGACAAAGAGCAAACACACCTGTTGATTACACAATGTTTCCCCGTTGTGGGAATCAAATTGACGACCCCCGTTACAATAATACTCAGGGGCACTAACTAATGCTCCACCGAGTCACTCATAATACTCATTGAATGCTGAATATAAATTATATGTGAAAATACAGGAATCTGTTTAGACATTGTATTTTTTCCCCGTTCACAGCTAAACTGCAAACCTTAAACCATCGTCAATCAGATAGAAATATGTCGATTCATTTTTCATACTCCGAGTGAGCATCGGTAACGGGGCCTTTGTCGAAATGGGATTTGTAAAATCCATTGTGAAAGTTATCCGGTCCGGGAGTTTTACATTGAATTTTGGTTCTTTTCAATTCAATAGTTCTTTTCACTTCAGTTTTCATACTTTGGTTTTATACAAATTAAAGGCACATAATAGCATAAAATAGCATAGTATTATCAAGAAAAAAGTAGTATGTAGAGAATTATCAAGAAAAAAAAAGATAGAATTACTGTTTTATCCAACAATAAATTACGGTTAATATTCATAAATTAATATAATTCCTTATACATATTATTTTTTTATTTACATTATTGTATGTATTGTATTGATATATTAAATGACTTTTGGAAAGCTTTTTAGCCACGGGTGCAGCTTACAACGTATTTTAATTTTCTTTCCCGTCCGGGCATAACTGGAATTGCCCCTTAGGCTACCAGGGAATAGGTAAGGGGAAAAATGTATTTAACTAATGCTAAATTACAAGTAACACCTTAAATTATTTAAAACATGTTCACCACTTGTTAGAAGTGCTTCGTAAAGGGATTAATACTAACTTTACAAATATATTCAATACTAGCTGACCCGGCAGACTTCGTAGTGCTTCAATCGATAAATAAAATACCTAAACTTTTGTATAAAATAAACTTAAAACAATCAAAAGGAATCCGTCTGATGGGAGTCACATCAAAGAAAAAACAAAATTGTAATTTTTATTTAATTCCGAGTATTTTCGTATTTATCTACCTTTTAAACCTTCTCTGGACTTCCACAAACAATTCAAGACCAAAATTAGCCAAATCGATCCATCTCAAGGGCCATTCTCGAGTTTTAGCGAGACTAACGAACAGTAATTCATTTTTATTTAAACAGATCTACGAATAAATAATAAATATAGATGAATATATCTTACTTATCCATAATATATGTTTTCTATAAAACCAAATATTCCATATAACCAAACATATTCGTAATATTCAAACATAATAAAAAAATAAACTATATTAAAGACCTTGACATTTCAATTGCATCATGTCCATTGATGTATGAGGAATTAGATTGATTAGATTGATAGAATAAATATCTGCCGCAATGAATATATATTCCATTCATCTATATACAATTCAGCAAGTTTTTCATTAGTCCAGTCCAATATCAATATGGATTCGAAATCTGTTTGGTGGCCAATGTAAGTGGTAAAATGCCATCATCCTTCGTGAGACATGAAATCAAAGTCTCGATTGCATTGCAATACTACTAATGTAATATGTAATTCTAATATGACATGTATAATTTGTGTAGTACTACAAATCTTGCTGTTAACAAGGGATTGACTGCACCCCTGACTTGTGGGCGTTTATCAGTGTCGGAAATACCCACCATTAAAGTAACCGGCCGGTGTGGTTACAAGGGTAAATGTAAAAAAATAGGATTTAAAAGCAAAACTGCTTAACCCTAGAAACAAGGGTAGTTGTGCATGAAACTTTATAAGCACAAATTTGTTGTCAATAACACATAATATAATTAATAGTACTTAAACAGACGTTGACCAATGTAAACAAGAAAAACGTGACACCGAAAACTGAAAAGTATTAGGAAACTCGGAAATAATCAAACGAAATTACTCGACGTGAGAATGTGCCGTTATAGCAGTTTAGCACACCGATACCCGGAAACTTCGAAATTAGTTCTGAATCTTTTATTTGTAAACAATTTTCAGAACATCACCGGAAATATCATCCAAATAACATCCAATAGCAATCCAGCCAGCGACGATTTCGCGCACGAATGCGCAGATACAAACAAAAGTCTGTTTTTGATTCAATTACGTAACGAAAAGTTTTTTTTATTTTTTTATTGCTTAGATGGGTGGACGAACTCACAGCCCACCTGGTGTTAAGTGGTTACTGGAGCCCATAGACATCTAGAACGTAAATGCGCCACCCACCTTGAGATATAAGTTCTAAGGTCTCAAGTATAGTTACAACGGCTGCCCCACCCCTCAAACCGAAACGCATTACTGCTTCACGGCAGAAATAGGCAGGGTGGTGGTACCCACCCACGCGGACTCACAAGAGGTCCTACCACCAGTAATTACGCAAATTATAATTTTGCGGGTTTAATTTTTATTACACGATGCTATTAAAGTATGTATATTATTAAATTAATTTGCGTTCGTAATTAATTTGAATGTTTTTGAATAATCCAGTTGTTGCAGACCATAATTAAGTTTCTAAAGAAATATCTGCTTCTGACTAAAATTAGTTAATGAATGATTGATGGATACGAGTGTCTGAACCTTAAGGGCTTTCTCGGAACATCACAAAAACAAGAAAAATGATAAACCGCAACATGCTCTTTGAATAACGTTGTTTTCATGCTTTACTCACATAAATATATAGAAAGAATTTCTCTTGGTATTATTTGCTTGATTTAAGGGTTTGTTTACTATGTCTAGTGAAAAAATCAGCCTCTATTTATTTTCATGTGTCATATTAGAAATAAGTTGCTCGAAATTAAGGTTATGTAGTATCTCATTTTTGTACTAATAAAGATTTTAATGATCTATGGAGTAATCTTAACAACTCTTGACCTGATATGTGAAAAAATTAGAATCAGTCCATTTTAGTTTGAATTTATTCGAGACTTATACATATGCAAGCTTATTTTGAAAATGTCTTTACCGAGATACGGGCGTCTGTTAATTATTTTGTGCTCGAAATTGGCTCCCTCCATACAAACAGTTATATTGGCATTGGCAGCTAAGTTACAAGTTAGGTTGGCTCCATTTATATGTTGTTTCGTTTGGCGTGCAATGAAACCTGAAATTCACGTTTGACATAAATGATTAGTGGCAAGCGAATTGCCGGCTCTTCTCTCGTATTATAAATCTGCTGTAAATTATTAGCCTTAAGGTGCGTTTCCGCTGGGACGGAAAACCGCTGACAGCAGCGACAGATTGTAATTGGAATTGCTGTCGGACTTCAGCTGCCTTTACGTCGCAGTTTTGCTAACATGCGATTGTGCCTTCGATAAATAGATGTCTTATTTTTCTATGTATAATACTGAGATGCAGACTTAAATTCGTTTAAATATTTTTATATATTTTTTTACTAGACGTCGTGTAAGTTCGCACGTGTAGGTACCACCGTCCTGTCTATTTCTGCCGTGAAGCAGTAATGCGTTCCAGCTTGAAGGGTGTGGCAGCCTTTGTATTTTAAAAACTGAGATCTTAAAACTCATATCTCAAGGTGGGTGGCCGCATTTCCGTTATAGATGTCTACGGGTCCAGTAACCAGATGGGCCATGAGCTCGTCCAACCATCTAAGCAATAAAATATATACATATATGTCTGGGCTTTTAATATCTAGACAAACAAACATGTTCATCATGCGAATGTTTGCTGTGGTATACGAATACCACATATGTTCCTCGGCTCAGCCGTCAGAAGAGCTAACTGTAGCGTCAAGTCAATGGTGAACCACTCATTATGTAATATCTATGGCTTTCAGTTACCACTTAATAATGAAGGCCGTGAGTTCGTTCACCTTTCTATGCGATAAATAAAAGATTTTCGAACGCCGCGTCGTTCTTAGAAATATTATATGTTATACGTTAGTATCGTTTAGTTCACAGGCCGGATACGATAGTTAGTGGGTCACAGCTGATGAATGACTCGACTTTGATCGATGCACAGTCGTTCGGTTTCGTAGAACACCTGTAATGGGAGTCGACGATTTGATAGATTGCTTCCTTTCTTTCTACGAGTCGGCGTTCACTATTATTGTTTCATTTCATTACGTAGGTAAAATAGTTCAATTCGTTTCACGAACGCATGCAATGAATTCAGACTACGTGAAAACGATAGAACATAGAGATTTGTGAGATTAAAAAACGTACTATGACAAAACTCTTCGATGTGATTAGATGATCGTTTTTAAACTATCGCATAGCTTTTATCGCGAGCTTTGAGCGCGGCGACCGAATCAAGAAATTCCGTAACGAAAATAAAACCTAACACCCCCACTCCGCCTACCATGTAGCTCGCGTTCAACACATTCACACGTTGCGGTTGTGTAGTATTTGTAAATAAGCGCGCGGCGTGTCGTCTCATTGCATGCGCATCATGAAAGGTCTGCCCATCTCTCTCTCGCGCGGTCTAGCTTATGAGTGTGAAGGGGACAGTTAATGTTTTGCTTTTGTTAATTGTTCATAAATATAGCGTGGTTTTATTTTATATTTTTTTAAATATTAAATTATTATTGTCTAATTATAATTGCATAAGCTGATGCAAAATGCTATGCAATAAGTTCACCGCGGCAATCCCCGAGTGCCACACGTGTTTTTTTTATTATTATTTGCAATTATATGCAGATAAATCTACAGTCAGCCTGATTGTGAATACCATCGCTCATGGAGACCAGCTTTTCCAGAGGGCCTGCAGTTGGGCTCGTAGACTGGGTCTCTAAATTAAACCATTTATCTTACTATTCAAATTGATATACATCAATGATAAATTTTTTTGCAAACGTCAGTTCATTTTGATTGCTGGACCAAGAGTTGTGGTTTCTCACAACTGGCAAACGTTCATGTGACGAACAGATTCATTAGCTCTTCGTATTGGTGGTGAAGCCAGACACTGTGTTATTAATTCTCGATTATGTTTCTTTATTATTCAAAATTAAATATAATGGATCAGTAAAAATCCGTCGCCATCTTAAAAATTGTCATTCGATCGTTTTTATATGACATTTGAAAACATTCCGCAATCAAGGTTGAGTCACGTAAAATATTCAAAGTTGTAACGGTTGATTTACTGGCACAATAAAAATGTCCCTTTGTTTTTTATCGGCACCATCACAGTTTGACGACCGCTGTAAAACGAATAAGCAACGTCATTAAACTATCAGTTCTTTTCCTGTTTTACTTCAGTTTGAATGGAAAAAAACACTATAACACAATATATGGGCTGTAACTCTTAAACAATATTACAGCACGATGAATTTCTGATCTAAAATCCTCCGCGGTAATTGGAATTTTATTTGCATGTAAATTAAGATTAGGTGCCTTATTATAAATTCACAATATTAAGTAAGTAAGTAAGTAAGTTTGTGATCGAAAATCCAGTATCTCTAAAATTTGTTTCAGCTTTACAATGTAGGTCAGATGAAATTGAAATCGGAAAATTCCCTTAATTCAACATTCGTAAAATTCTTCTTTAGAGCAATATTTCTAAAGGAATCCCGAATCAAGATAGTTACATGACTTTCTTATCAAAATTACATGTATTTTACTTTCTATATAAAGAATTACAAAAAGGACGAATTAAAAAAAAATGTTATTAAATTTCAAGCCTGCTTTTTCGCCAACTTGTTCCACTTGGGTGGGCAGAGAAAGCGGTTCGCTCATTAAGAAAAGAAGAACAAAAAAAAACCGAGTTTATTAGACTGTCGGTTGTTTTATTTTACTCAAACATAATAAACTGAATAAAAAACTTTTGTTTCACCCAGCAAAGAGACGAAAAACTAAAAATGCTTGCTTTAAAATGTTGCTGCTTGTTGTTTCTTAGTTAGCATTTTATTAAATATACATATTTTGATTGCAACTTTGAACGTATTTATAGTTATTTACATATGAACACAATACTGTTCTTTTATTTAAATTCGTTTCTATGCTTTAGCAACGCAGGCAGAACTGGTGAATCTCAACCTTTTTGTTTATTGCACTCTATTTAGGAATAAATTATTTATTCGTAGCACTCTATGGATGGACAGTATTGGACAGACCCGGCGCCCTCTTGTTATCAATTGCACATTTCTACCGCGCGTTCTCTCTAGGCCGTAAATATTGCTCGTCCCTTGATATTTCATTTTGTTATTTTGTGTTTAATGATAAAAATACAACCTCCACAGTCATATGTATTTAGCACAAAGCATATTTATGTGCGCTCACAGTAAGCAGTTATTGTATTGCTGTTAGTATTCTACATTACGATTTAAATCATTATATTATATAATGAATTTATCAAATTTTACTGAACTGAGATTTTATTTATACGTATTTATGTACAAATATGAAATGATGACTTCGACCACTCTGCCAAGAGTGCAAACGACTGAAAATATATAAAATAACATTTAAACATACATAGCATCTTCATTATTAATATTAAAAACTTTAAAAACAATTATATTAAATGTATTGGCGGATCTATAAAGCGGCGAAGATGTTTTATTATATAATTAGTACTTCTTACATGCAGTCAAGCAGCGTTCACACTAGCCAGTTCTCAGTTACGCCAAAACCTTATAATAAGAAACTGACGCTGAACTAAACACTATACCATACTACTACTTTTGATAATTCAATCTTTGACAGTTACAAAATGTATATATAACTAGCGACCCGCCCTCGCTTTGCTTCGGAAACATTAAAACACACATGAAACCAAAAAAAAAATATAAAAAAAATATTAAAAAAGTAGCCTATGTTCATCAGGGACAATGTCGGCTTCTAACGGAAAAGAATTTTTCAAATCGGTCCAGTAGTTTCGGAGCCTATTCGAAACAAACAAACAAACAAATCTTTCCTCTTTATAATATTATCTATACTAATTAATATTAAAAACTTTAAAAACAATTATATTAAATGTATTGGCGGATCTATAAAGCGGCGAAGATGTTTTATTATATAATTAGTACTTCTTACATGCAGTCAAGCAGCGTTCACACTAGCCAGTTCTCAGTTATGCCAAAACCTTATAATAAGAAACTGACGCTGAACTAGGCACTATACCATACTACTACTTTTGATAATTCAATCGTTGACAGTTACAAAATGTATAGATAACAACTTGAAAGTATAACAACTTGAAAAAATACATAGAGTCGATAAAATAAGAGCGAAGTCATAAAATTATTGTAAATTCATCGTTCGCAAATTTATCAATTTAATTGGAGGTTTTTAAATCGTTGGAAATATTATAAAAACATTCCGTTACATCCAAACACACATGCAACACAACCCGATTAATCTACAAGCGCGTTAAAAACAGATCTGCTTTTACGAAATACATACAGTTACTTTTGAAACCGAATCAGATCTCCACTTTGACGCCACCAATAGTTATTTGTCAAAGATGACGCCTAATTCAATCAAGGTAAGTTTGTGCAAGTTTGCTTGTACACTGACAGACGCCATCAATCATGCCTGACCGCTAGCACACAATAAATTGGACCCAAAGTCTGTAGCGGCCATGCTGACAACAAACTTGAGTTGTCGATTAAACAAATTCAATTAAAATTCCCGAGTGGAGGTATTTATTAGACTGATGCACAAAAAGTTTAATTAAAATCACTAGCTTTGAATGTGTACGTGCATCCGTTACCTATTTTTGCCGTGAAGAAACCGTTACACTATATACTTGAGTCTTCGACCTCATGTCTGAAGGTGGGTGTGAGACGGCCTTAGATTCTGGTAAACATTTTACATCAGACTGACTGTGAGTTTTTTTTTCTTTTGCATCGCTTGATACGAATTTAGCCCACTGAATTTCTCGCCGGATCTTCTCAGTGGGTCGCGTTTCCGATCCGGTGGTAGATTCTGCGAAGCACTGCTCTTGCTAGAGCCAGTGTTAGCAACAACATTTCCGGCTTGAGCCCCGTGAGCTCACCAACATGTTAGGGTGAAGCTGAAATAGCCTCTCAAGGCTATCAGCATAGGTAAGAAAAAAAATACGAACGAGTACACCGAGCATCTTATCCTTTAGGAGACTTCGAAACAAACACGTAAAACTATGAATAAGATACTACGGTATGCTAGTCTTTTTGTAGTACGTTCCTGGAATGAGACAGCAGAATATACTGGCACGAGGCGGTTGAATGTTATTCTAATTATTTTTTCTGATGTGTGGGCTTACAGGTGGGCGGAAGACCTTTCCTGGTGATTACCGACGCCCATAGACATCCTTGAGACTTGAGGTCTGTTCTCAATTGCATAGTAATTACGCAAATTGCGGGTTCGATTTCTATGACACAGCATGACTCCTTCATCGTCGAAATAATTCGTGAACTTATGCCAAGAAGGTATTTTATTGATGAAATCGGTACTTGTCTGCGTGTTTTGAACACCGGCATATTCGGGTCGCTATGAGTACAGCACTCGATATGAGTACAGCAGACGTCTTCTACAGATGCAATTCAATTCAATTTTTTTTTTATTGCCTAGATTGGAGGAGCTCACAACCCACCTAGTGTTAAGTGGTTACTGGAACCCATAGACATCTACAACGTAAATGCCGCTACCCACCTTAAGATATGAGTTCTAAGATCTCAGTATAGTTACAACCGCTGCCCCGCCCTTCAAACCGAAACGCATTACTGCTTCACGGCAGAAATAGGCGGGGTGGTGGTACCTACCCGCGCAGACTCACAAGAGGTCCTACCACCAGTATATATATATATATATTTATTCCGTTAAACGAGTAACAAAACATCGTATCCGAGTTTGGGAACGCTCGCATCCCAGCGGTCGACTCATCGGCGAGCCTTCCATTTGAATTTCAGTATTCCGCGCGGTAAAAACATTATTCAAATGAGTTTCGAAGCTAATTATAAATATTTAAACAACAACTTTATTAATATGCAACGTCTAATTAACTTTGGGATTATATTAAATCGGGGGCAGGCTCGGGGTGAAATTTCGTGAAGTATAATATAAAGCGAAAGTTATGAAAATCAACTTGCGAAACGAAATATTATTCATCTGATAAAATTAAAATACGAATCATACTTTAAACGTTTTAGCGGTGAATCTTGTTAATTTTAGAAATGTTAACGTGAGTAATTTGTTCGCGTTTTCACTTCATTTTGCGGTATAAAATCTTTTAGATATCTTATCTTATTATACCTTTAAACGAGCAATTCTTGTATATTAATATATATATAATCTGAATCTCGGAAACGGCTCCAACGATTTTCATAAAATTTAGTTTAAAGGGGATTTCGGGGGCGATAAATCGATCTAGCTATGATTTATTTTCAGAAAATGTTGTTTTATTCGTGTTTTCAATAATCAACTCTTCCCGACATCTATTGGCGAATAATAATACTATTTTTCTTAATTGAAGGCAACTAATCGCTTTAAAGACACAACAAGATGGCGTTATCAAAAAAAAAACGAGCAAAGCTCGGTCATCATCTAGTAATAATATAACATCTAAGAAGGTTTCTAGGTGAAATGTTAAAGAAAATAATATTGGGAATTCGATCTTATGTCTTAAGATGGGGGATAGTATTTGCCTTTTAATATCTATAAGCCTAGGTGACCAGGTAGCTAGGTAGCCACGAGTCGTAAGCTCTTAAACATAAACAGTCATAATTACTAAAAAGACACGGTTAACTTTTAAAGGTAGGCAGCGGCTTGGCTCTGCCTCTAGCAATGCTGAAGTCCATGGGCGACGGTAACCACTCACCATCAGGTGGGCCGTATGCTCGTATGCTCACAAGGGCAATAAAAAAATAACAAAAAATACAAAGTAACTTATACACATATAGCCTTCTCAAATCAAATCAGAGTGCTTTATCACAACATTACATACCTGTTACGACATTACCTGTCTAAGTTCTTTTTTTATTTTTCTACAGGCAGTTCGATAAAAGCAATTAAACTAGTAATTTATTCTTCGAGTGCTTCTGACAGCTCACAGGACCGATTCACGGCTGATTTCCTGCGATTTTTTTTTTTTCTATGAAACTTATTTAACTTATACACGAAGTTCAGACGGCATAAAATTAAGTATTTCTAGTTCAAAGTAATTTTATTGGTTTTTATATAATATTATTGAGTATTAATTTTTTTTAGTTATTATTGATGTTATTACAGGTCTTATCAGAGGTTCGTTGATGAGTTTTTTTTTTTAAATATAGTCTAAAGAAAAAGGTGTATTTTAGAGTAAAAGACCAAGTGAGGATTTGCTTTATTTTACCCGTTTGTTTATAGCTTGACTTGATAGATACATATTATATCTAAGGCACTTCGGCTGTCCGTTATTATTTACAACCAGGTAAAAGCCATATGCACATATGTCGCAGAACCGATAGCCGTTGGAGTAGATGAGTTCTGCAGTGGAGACCGCGAACCGGAAAACGATACGGACGCCCTCCTGGATGAGAGAGCGACGACCTGCGCACGGCAGCTGGCAGCAACTGGATGGGTAGAACCGAAGATCGGGTTTAATGGCGAACTTTGGGGGAGGTTTATGTCCAGCAGTGGGTTGCCGCAGACTAATGATGAAGCCATATGCTGGCTACCTACGATGGCCATAAAAAATAAACGCTACCTTTCAACCGAATTTACACCAAGTTTAAGATATATGTAAATTTTAGCTAAAATCTCTATTTACTAGCAATATCTCCATCTTATATCCAACTAAAGTCTATCATCTACTCTTAAAAAAAGTTAAAGCTACATTATATTTTCTCTAATCAAATCACCAAAGCAATTCTTGGTATCAACAAGCCAGTAGATCTAATAATATTCGAAAATTTGTCCAATATAACAATACCGTTACATTTCTTAAAAAAAATTTACTTAGAACACTGATCATCTACAAAATGATCCCAAAAAAAGTCAATTTAACATTTTTAATTCCTGATATTATAAAAGGCCGTCGCGATAAATCACAGGATAACTGTTATTAGCGAGTTTCGTACAATTGAAAATAATGATTTACGGGGACGTTTTGGCAATAAGCGTGAACGATTCGGTCCGCTTTGAAACTCTCCAAGTTAGTTCAGTAACAATCGGGTCGCCTGTCAGACCGCCGATCAGCAATCTAATCGACGAGCTCTATATTTAAAGAGCTAACTTGTGCCCGTAACTGGACGCAATCGTTACAGCATTGCGAAACACGTCTCCCTTAAACAAAACTCTTAACGCATTTTGTACTGGTGGTAGAACCTCTTGTGAGTCCGCACGGGTAGGTAATGTAGGTGATTCTGAAATATTTAAAAAAAAAAAACTGCACTGGTGACCCTACAACCATCAACGACTACCAAACTAACTATGCTTGTGTAAATAATATAATTTTGAATAGTGTTGTGAATGTATGGAAATTGTTTGGCGTATTTGTGTACTGTATGAGACTACCAAAGGTACCATCACCCTGCCTATTTCTGCCGTGAAGCAGTAATGGGTTTCAGTTTGAAGGATGGGGCAGCTGTCGTAACTATACTGAGACCTTAGAACTTATATCTCAAGGTGGGTGGCGCATTTGCGTTGTAAATGTCTATGGGCTCCAATAACCACTTAACACCAGGTGGGCTGTGAGCTCGTCCACCCATCTAAGCAATAAAAAAAAAACCTCTTAACGCACCATACTTATCGCGAAGTCATCGCAATTTTCCCATTTCCCGGCCAAAAACACATTCCCAACTTATGTGTTAAGGTGTTCGCCTCGTGAAGTACTAACCAAGTTTTTGTTCGACGTTGCAGTCTCGAAGTTGATCGCGATTTATTTTCTGCAAAAACTCTGATACGTAAAAAGGGGAATGATCGTATCGAAAAGGCGTGTATTCACTTTATAAACAAGTCTATTACGTTGTTTCAGGCCTTTGGCGAGGAGCGACATGGAGGTACACGTGGTAAATGGGATTTAGTACTTTGCATAATGTTTGCCTCCGCCTGCTAACCGTAGGTGTTGGCACACAACGTCGCCCGGTGACGTTTATTGTATGTAGCTTTATTTTATTTATTATGAAACCGAAATACTTTTTTCGTGGCCAAACGTTTTGAAATAATAAAGTCAATTCCGTTTTATGTTTATTTATTTGTTGCTTGGAAGTCTAAAAGAGCTCAGAGCTCTCCTGTTGTTCGATTGTTGTCAAAACTCCTTATGAATGTTCGCCTATTTATCGCATATATGATGTCGCCTAAAGGGTAAGACGTCCTGTGCATTCGTGTTGAGCGATGCACCGATGTTCGAATCTCAGGCGGGTACCAAGTTTTTCTAATGAAATACGTACTCAACAAATTTTACGATTGACTTCCACGGTGAAGTCATCATACGGTGAATAGCAACGTGTAATAAAAATCAAACCCGCAAAATTATAATTTGCGTAATTACTGGTGGTAGGACCTCTTGTGAGTCCGCGCCGGTAGGTACCACCACCCTGCCTGTTTCTGCCGTAAAGCAGTAATGCGTTTCAGCTTGAAGGGTGGGGCAGCCGTTGTAACTATACTTAAGACCTTAGAACTTATATCTGAACGTGGGTGGCGCATTTACGTTGTAGATGTCTATGGGCTCCAGTAACCACTTCACGCCAGGTGGGCTGTGAGCTCGTCCGCCCATCTAAGCAATAAAAAAAACATATAACCTTATATAGTTCTAATTAGGAATATAGTTCTAATTGGCACGTATAACCACAACGCCAACCGTGCCAACCAAGGGGTAACCATGCGGGCTCACTACCAGTATATTATAATACAATTTTTATGATGCAGTTTAATTTGATGTTCATATTTTCCCATTGTCATAGGAGATATTTATTTTTACGTGAGTTTTATTACAGTCGAATCGGCGAACGCGTATGTCACCCCACCCAAAAAACCCACCCCTTTAGGACATAAAACCGGATCAAATTAAATGAGAACGCATAACTTCTGTATTTGTGACCGAATTATGCAGAATAGCAGTATCTACACTTACTGGGTCACAATGTGCACTAATAAAGCACGTGTTTCAGCCTTTTATTAGTTTTGATAATACAAACAAAATAAATAATACAAAATAGAAATAATTTCATCATTTAAAAAAAAAAAAAAAACCTTAAACCTCTAATGGACATGATGACCGTATTCACTTAATCGATTTCACTCTCGTCCAAATAGTGTACAAAGTAAATAACATAGAATAATATTGTATCAATACGACGTTATTAGATATTACAGGAAAAGCTTAAACTCGACTGCTCACCGTAAAAGCATCGTGGAAACGACTACTTAGTTTCCCAGGAAATATATTATAATCGTTAGGCGGTTGTATTTTCCGGGGAAACGCTCATAACTGATCGTTAATCGCTATCGGCGAAACTTTGCAGTATCTACGTTTAAAAAAATAGATATTCAATTTTAAAAGTTTACCAGTGTATATGAATATAAAGCTGAAAATTGCACAGCAGTTTGACAGCTACGACTAATCTATACACCTTCCCGACACCAATATGATTCTAGTATCTGTTAGTTGTCACTATTTGTGTTTTCAGGATTAATATTATTATCCCGAGAAAATGTACAACTGAATTCGAATCGAAAAATTTAGTGCGATGCCTCAGTGCTACACCGGCCGTAGCTTCGTAGCGTTTGCTACACAACCTCTACGACACGTTGCTAGAGAACAGTGCCCTATTTTTTCATTTAAGTAATACTGTTACGCGCTGCAGTTCGGGATAAATAAAATTCCACCAAAGTACAACTAGAAACTGTATTCAACACTTAGAACGCTTAAACACTTCAGAAACACCTTAAAATTCTCAATTCGCTTCTTCCGCTTCGCTTCAGATGATCCGTTCGCTGTTTCGCTTCGAGTAGTTCCGATTACTGACTGACTGCGTACCATCTCTGCAACGATTTTATAGCCGATACCACATCTCTAGAATTATCGAGAATATTCCGCACATCTCTAGTATTATGTTTCCGCTATCCGACAATAGACGGCGTTGTACTTCTCGAGCGTTCTAGATGCTACTAGGTCCTTCGATATTCATTCGACTATTCGTCTATAGATGGCGTTACTCTTACCGGTGTAACAATATTAATAATAATTCTATAATTTAGTTTTCAGTCAAACGTTTACGGATAACTTAGCTTATTTTGTATTCAGGGTTTTTGTAAATAAGATAATCTGATACATTTCGGGAAGGCTAATTTTACTAACAGATCACAAAAAAAATGCGCGCGAAATATGCTCTTGATAGTTTCCATGTTGATTGACCACGAAAACTCTAGTAGTCGAAACAGCGAATATGATAAAACGAAAATAATAAATCGTAAAAGTGGTTTTGAATTGTCTTTGAAGTTTCTTGTGGAACTCGAAAGAAATACAACAGGATAAATTTTCGCTTGGGGCACTTGAGTGTAGTAAGTTTTCCAAGTAATATAAACATAAGCGTAAATAACCATGTTTGTCTTATTTTTATATACTTAGTCCGGCCATAAATACTGTTACAAAGGAAAACAAAAAAAAATCTATGGCAAAAAACATTTATTACTTTTACAGTGCATTAGTTTAATACATAAATATAAAACAATTTAAAGTATAAAAAGCTTATTCGAAGTGGTCTCCATTGGCTGCAATATAGTCCTTTAAACGTTGAGGTCAGTTATCAATAAAAGTACACACTCTTTCCATGGGAAAATTTTTCACTGCCAATCGTACGAATTGTTTTAGGGACTCCAAATTATCATGGCGTTTAAAGCAAGCCGTACTCTCTATAATAATAATAATAATAATAAGCCTTTATTGCTGTTAAAAATTTATAATGCTTATATCTATAACTCTCTATAACTGACCATAAATCATAATCCAGCGGATTATGATCGGGACTAGACGACGGCCGGTCTTCAGCTCTGATGAAGTCCGAAACGTTCGTTTCCAACCAAGACTGCGTAGACCGAGCCTTATGACCTGGCGCCGAGTCTTGCTGGAAGGACTATTCTTGATTATTGAACATCGAGTTGTTAAGGGGCTTCACTACCTTCTCAAGAATGGTATCTTGATACACTTGTGCCGATGTTTTGATACCTTTTTCACAAAAGTATGGCTCAGTCACTCCTTCATAGCTAATACCCCACCAAACCATCACTAAAGTCGGATAGTGCCCACGTTGCACTCTGTCGACCAATTGGGAAGCTTCCTTAGAGCTTTGAGCATAAATACGGTCATTTTGTTTGTTAAAATGTTGCTCAATTGTAAAAAAAATCTCATCCGCAAACAAAAATTTTCTATGACCTCCCTTTGCGTACCGCTTCAGTATTTGTTTCGATCTTACCACCCTGTTCTGTTTTAAATTATCAGTTAAGAAATTACCAGTACGTTTCTCATAGGCTGCAAGTCCTAAGTCATCTTTTAAAATACGCGACATGGTTCTAGGTGCTATCTTCATCTCCCGAGATAAAATCTTTTGCTTTCGGACAGGATTTCTTCGAATTCTTTCCCTTACTGCTTTAACCACCTTTTTCGTACGAACAAGGCCGGCCAGATCTTTTTCTGTCACAAACAGAGGAGGTCTCATTGCACCTATTAATAGCCCGGTACACAACGTATGGAGAGTTTTAAAAATTGTATTGGCTCCATACCTACTTTGTGTAATGCAATCACAGCGATTCGGTTCTCTTTATCACCCCACTCCATTTTAATATCGCAAAATATTGTACAATGTATTGGCGCCAAAATGAGAAAACTCAATGAGCAATCATATAAAAATGACAGATTCCAAATTCAAATGTAATATTTTGTTTATTTTTAATTGAAACGGTATTTATGGCAGACTAAGTATATGTAACTATATATTGCATAGAGAAATAATGTCTGTACGCTTGCTAAATTTTGTTGTTACATGTTACATTGTTGATACCATTCTGATATAGGACTTCAGAATTCTAAAAAAAACTTCCTTTTATTTTGTAATTAAAACAAAAATCATTTTTCATTATTATTGATCTGTGATCAATGTAACTGTAATTATTTTCCCTAAAGCCATTCTGCGCGAATAAAATGTGAATGTAAGATCCATTATATTACGTTATGTTAAAATATCTAAGACAGTTCCCGTGTATCTGTTAGGCATTCGTAAATAAATAATAAAGCAATACCCCCAAATACGGATAGAGAACCAATTTCGTTCAAGTTTTGGGGCATTCTATGAAATATCTCCAATCAGTAGAGTAGGTAGTAGCATATATAACTCCCAATTTCACAAAGGTCGTGCTTAATAAAATCTAACTAAATTTCTATTACATTTTTTTAAGTTTTCATAAATTTTCATATAATATTACGTAAACAAATGACATGAAATCTACGTGCGTTGAAGTAATGTTTTTTTTTTATTATAACTTAATTTCAATCCTCATTTCGACGAATAGATAATTAGTAACAACATTGAGAATGATATAGTTCTTGTTAAACACCATATTATAAGAACTTGATGGTCTTGGGAACTCACCATTACATCGTAATTATTCGTAATCTACCGCCAAACAGATCACTAAATCATAATTATATTCATCATATCAATAGATACAGTTTTTGTTTTTGTTTTGTTGTTTTCGTGAATCGTGGACATAATTAAATGTATGTTTTCGCTTTTATCTCGCATTTTTTAACTGTCGACGTTGCGAATACCTTACAGTTTTTATGGTCACGAATGACTCAGTTAATCGCCACGAAAACTCCATATTAAATATAGAGTACTATCTTTAATCTTTATATTTAAAAAAAAAACTGAAAACGCGAGATTAAACCGTAACAGTAGTATTGTTACGCCGGTAAGAGTAACGCCATCTACCGCCGAATAGCAGAAACGAATATCGTACTAGTAAAATCGAAAAGTACAACGCTATCTATTGTCAGGTGGCGGAAACACACATCGAAGCTACTCGACTTGCCCAGAATGTTCTCGATAAATCTAGGGATGTCGTATCCACTATAAAAGCGTTGCAGAGATGGCACGAAAACAGTCAGTAATTGGAATTACTCGAAGCGAAACAGAAAAACGAACGAACGGCGAACGGATCGCCTGAAGCGAAGCGGAAGAAGTGAATTGAGAATTTTAAAGTGATCGCTAAGTGTTTTAAGTGTTAATACACTTTTAATTTGTACTTCGGTAGAATTTATATTTATCCCGAACCCCAGGGCGTGACAGTATTAATACGTGATCTTGGGTTCCCCGGACTACTGCTATTACTTCTGATAGTCCATCTCCATTCTTCTATCTTCTTCTTACCTAATTTCGTTCTTAATTCCTACCTAAGCTCCGACTTAACCCAATAATTCGTAGTCGTCTAGTTTTTCTTAAGTTGTTGTGATGGGTATGTTCTGAACATCAAAGTAATATATGTTTTTTTTTTTTTTTTTGTGATTGAAAGTTTACTGGTGGCCCGAAGGCCTTTCCAGTTTCACCAGGACAGGTGGGCGAGCAAAGGCTCAGCCAAGAGGGGTGGGATTTGCTAACAACTGCCCGAGCGCCTCCGAAGGAGACCTAACAACTCAAGAGCAATTGTTTCGCGAATGAATCTACTACCGGATCGGAATCGCGACCCGCTGAGNCGCGCAGTCATCGACAATTTTAGACGTCGTTTGCAAGAGTGCCGTGATCGCAACGGATTACATTTAGGAGATGTTATTTTCAAAAAATAATTCCCGTTTTTTAAGCTTTTTATGTAAATAAAAATTTAATTCATAATGTAATTAGTTTTATTTTAATAAAATTTTTTTCATATCAAAGGACTTATGGGCCACCCTGTATCTATGTCACAGAATCATTTAACGTCATTTTTAACTTCAACATTATTAACTTTAAATCGATTAAAATAAATAAACCCATCCACCCATATATTGTATACTAGCGACCCGCCCTCGCTTCGCTTCGGAAACATTAAAACACACATGAAACCAAAAAAATAAAATAAAAAATATTAAAAAAAGTAGCCTATGTTCATCAGGGACAATGTCGGCTTCTAATGGAAAAAGAATTTTTCAAATCGGTCCAGTAGTTTCAGAGCCTATTCGAAACAAACAAACAAACAAATCTTTCCTCTTTATAATATTAGTATAGAAGTATAGATAATTTATAAGTAACTTGTCCTATTGTTACGACCAGGATAACCAGATAAAACAATGATTAATTTAATATTTAATTCGACTTAGTATTAAAACGTTTTTTTTTTTGTTTGAATTTAGGCTATACGTATTTATTAAGTATATTTTTATAGAGCTGACCTGTAAATATGTAACTTTAAAGTAGAAGTATTTCTGCCGATCTTCATTCAATTCTGGAAACGTTTCCAATACACCCTGTATAATCGTGACTAATAATAACATACATATAATGACGTTTCAATACGTTTCAATGAATCAATATGCTCTCAATATTTGTGAATTGTCATTGAAATGCATAAGGTAAGAAAACTAACATTAAAAAGGAGTGATTCGCACATGTTTTATATGCCAATGCTTAAAAAAACTGTAATATTAATTGATTTCTTGCTCTAGGTCATAAATGAACCGACCAGCTCGTGGTCTACCTAATTTACACCGCTACTTTACAGCTCAAAGCCTATTTTAACATTTTCTTGGCGATCTAAATAGGCAACTATACTTGATACCTTAGAACTTATATCTCAAGGTGGGTGGCGCATTTACGTTATGGATGTCTATGGGCTCCACAGTAACCACTTAACACCAGGTGGGCTGTGAGCTCGTTCACCCATCTAAGCAATAAAAAAAAGGCAATAATTTCGCAATTTGGTCATTGTTATTTATTTGTGTTTTAGCTCGGATATCGTCTCACGGCGTAATTACCACTACATGACTAGTCGTAATTATGCCTAAAGGACATACGATTGCGGATGTCTTGAAATTAAAAAAATCACAAGATTATAATGACATGTATGTTTTACAGATACGTATACGTTTTCTGTGAAAAAGCCGAGAAGAACGCCAAAGGGGGTTGGGATTTCGAAGTGAAGCCATACAAACCAGTTAATTTCTTATTGCAAGATATCGCTGTGCGTCTCACCAAGTCAAAGGCCTCATGGGATTTGTACGTCAAAGAAGGTAATATTCAAACCAAAGTTACCATATATGTATGTAAGGATAACAAAAAAATACGCTGACTAATGATATCAACATTACTAGTTGCGTTTAGACGCACATTATACGATGTGAAAATACAGTAATTCGTGACGTCAAAATACAGTAATTTAGGGAATATTATACCATAACAATGTAATTTTAAAGTACGAATTCATTTGAATATACAAAACGATTATAATACACTGACAGATGAGTAAGTCGATTAAACGATTTAAAACCTTAATTGTATGTCAAATAAGAACAGCATCATAAAAAGGAATTTAAAAATCCTTGTTCCCGCTTTGTGGAAGTAGGAGTAGGTATGTTTATAATTTCATTTATTAATTTGTATTTTGCTTTAGCTATTGATCAATTTAAAATTGCCAATAAAAAAAAACTACCAAACGACAAATATTAAGCAAATGTTTGGGCCATATGATTGTTGGTGTATTTAGTTTCAATTTTACTAATAGTCATAGTACGTTGAATGGCGTTTAGATCTGACATTCTTTTTATTTGCGATGGAAATTCACAATTAGCATCGATATTTTTTAATGTAATTAATTATTAGAATTATTAATGAAAAATAAAAATATATAATTTTAATATTGAAATCAAATACCTTCGTTCTGATTGAAATGACAGCATCATTGGCTTTATTCAAACACAAATACTGTTAGTCTATATCTTTATTTACTCTGGACGACTCAAATGTCAGTTTTGTTATGATTTTATGGGCAACCTTAAAGCACTTCTAATTTTAACTCAAAGCATGAAGGTAGTAATGACTTGAAAACTGTTACGACTTAGTATACATACATACATAGAATATTTTAAATAGTATAGTATAGTCTTGTTTATCAATGCGGTGTACAACAATTCAAAAAAATTTCAGAGATTTTCTTACTACGTAGAAAATAATGATTATCAGCACTTTGAAAAGCGATGACATTCTCAACTAATGATTAAAAAATATTAAAATCATAACTTCTTTTTTGTAAATCACGATTATCCTCATTATAATAATAAACTGTTTTAATCAAAGCAAAATCTTATATCACACTGTAATTTAAAATTTGACAAATTAATTGATAAAAATAAAATACTAATGTTTGTGGCCAGTACGCATTATAATTACAATAGCAAAAAGAAAAAAGAAAAATTTATAATCCTCTGCCTTTGTACATAAGAGTATTTATCGCTGGTCCGCTAGTTAGCGCCAAGTGCTCGTTGACGGGTGACGGGTCCGTGACCAAGTAAGTTAATAAATTAATTGCGCTCGTTAAAGAGGTCGCAAGTTCAAGACACACTTAGGTAAATTTAGAACTACTGAATATCGTATTATAAAACACAACAGTCAACGAAAATAGATTGATGATGAATAGAACGGATACTCACGAATATGGGAATAAGAATATTTTGATTCATCTGAAGAGTAAAACGGATAATTCATGAGATTAGGTATAGCTTCAATTGCCAGCCCACAGGGTACTTAGAGTCAACTTGCCATGTCTTCTAGAATTCAACACAAGATAACAGCAGGTAGCGGCTTGGCTCTGCCCCTGGCATTGCTGAAGTCCGTGGGCGTCGGTAACCACTTACCATCAGGTGGGCCGTATGCTCGTCTGCATATAGGGGCAATATAAAAAAATCTGATAAACAAAGCCTTTTTACATATCTAATAACCATTAGCCACTAGTGACTATTCAGGTTTCAAACAGGTAGAGAGCTCAAGGGTTCACAGCCTGAGAGATTGCTAATATCTGCCGTAGCAAGAACAGTGCTTTGCTCAATCTAAAATGGGATCGTAATCGCGAGCCACTGCGAAGATCCGCCGAGAAACTCAGTGGATTGTGTGTGTGAGAGTAAAGCCAGTACTCATTTTAATTAATATTTCCAGGACTCGATCGTCTCAGAGGAGTCCCGGGACGATGGGAGCCCCCGGAGAGCAACACCGACAGGTTGTGCGTCGAAGTCGGCAATGGAGCTTACATTGAAGTATCACATCCAGCGCCACAAGGAGATCAAACGTATGTACTATTTACTCATACTATATTGTGGTAATAGAGTATTTGCATTCCCGATCCTGCGGACAGAATGGAAAGCAGTCGACGTCGCCCCAAACATGTCATTTCGGTTCCACCCGATCCACTAATGGTGCTTTTAGGTACCTCAAGCATCGGTCATCGTTCTCGTCGAACCCATCGCTTGCGACGAAGGGCTCGACGAGTAAATTAATCCTCAGACAGTTTCTCCCTCAGAGTTTCTCGCCGGATCTTCTCAGTGGGTCGCGTTTCCGATCCGGTGGTAGATTCTGCGAAGCACGACTCTTGCTAGGGTTCGTGTTAGCAACGTCGTCAAGTTTGAGCCCCGTGAGCTCACCTACTAGTTAATGAAGTCGTCGTGGCCTAAAAGATAAGACGTCCGGTGCATTCGTGTTGAAGCGATGCACCGGTGTTCGAATCCCGCAGGCACCCGCAAATTTTTCTAATGAAATACGTATTCAACAAATGTTTACGATTGACTTCCACGGTGAAGGAATAACATCGTGTAATAAAAGTGAAACCCGCAAAATTATAATTTGCGTAATTACTGGTGGTAGGACCTGTTGTGAGTTCGCGCGGGTAGGTACCACCGCCCTGCCTATTTCTGCCGTGAAACAGTAATGCGTTTCGGTTTGAAGGGTGGGGCAGCCGCTGTAACTATACTGAGACCTTACAACTTATTTCTCAAGGTGAGTGGCGCATTTACGTTGTAGATGTCTATGGGTTCCAGTAACCACTTAACACCAGGTGGGCTGTGAGCTCGTCCACCCATCCAAGCAATAAAAAAAAAAAAAAGTAAAGGCGACCCTGATATAGCCTCTCAAGGCTATCAGCTTAGGTAGAAAAAAAAAGAGTATTTGATTCTTTTTAACATTTATGTAAGTTTGTTTATTTAATAAAAATAAAACTTAGCGAATATTATATATCTGTATAGCCAATTGTCCTTATTTTTGTATTTAATGTTTCGCATTGTTTATTTTGTTAGTGTACAGTAGAATACTCTCTCTTTCTTTCTCTCTCTCTCTCTTGATTATCTCTCTGTCCCTCTCTCTATGTAATCAATCATTCTAGATTAAACATCGATATTTGAATGGTGTGCCGCTGTTGACAACATTGTTTTTGCACAAGCGAAAAAATAAAGTTTTTATATTTAATTTCAATGAACATCAAAATTCACAAACTAAAATAAAATTTCTGTCAATTCCGAAAATCATACCTCAAAAATACTGAATGAATATCAATCGATGATTTCGAGCAAAGGAAGTGTCTTTAAAGAGCACAGATTTTATAAAAAAAAAAACTGAAAATACTATTCTACCGCTTAAAATAAAAACAATACTTGATTGTGTATGTCTGAGATACATACCGGACTCGAAGAAATAAACCCAGATTTCGAATGTCAAATATCTTTCACAAATATAACTCAGATCGGAGATCGCGTCCCAATCCCGTATTATCAAACGTCACTAACACGGGCCCAAGGATGTTTTCAGGGCCCTACCCACTTAACGACTCCCCTGCAGTCTTCGCCCAAGCGTCCGATCCCCTCCGAGGTCGGAACCCGGATGTGGTAAGGGGGTTACCGCTGTCAACACTACAACCAGACGGCGCGGCTCATCCCAAGGACCCCCGGTCGACGGAGCCTTCGAAGCGAATCGAAGGCTCTGAAACGACGGCCGTCGATGGTACGGCAGCCCGTCAGGCCGCCCAGACGGTGCCGCAGGTGTCCCGAAATACCCCGCTGACGTCACTAACACTACCATAAAAAAATTTTCTACTTTAAATACTGGATGAACGGTTTATTTGAGGCCTATAAAATCAAAGGCAGCTAAACGCCTTAAAATGTAGTAAAATAGATTAACTATGGCGCCATCTTGTTTAGTTAGTTGGACCCGCTTTAGTATTTTCATGTTATAACAAATGCAGCTAAATTTCTAGCCAATTCAGTTCAAAAATTTTATTTTTACTTTGTACACAAATTTAAAGGTATTTTTATCATTTAAAATTCAGATTATTAGTAATATTCTCATTCTTTATAAATCTGCTTTAAAATAAAGAATATCGTAGCTACCCGAACAAAGTTATTTCAGTTTCTCAAACCGGGAGTGTTGCAGTACTTCGATGGATCCGGAGGATCCGTAATGACGTGTTTAGGGCCGATTTTTGTAGTTTACCTGAATGTTTGACAGAATTGGTTTGTTCATTTGTTTTGTTCAGTGACACGCGGGACGGGTTGCGCGTGACGTGCGCGCCCGTGGCGGGCGGGCGCGTGGTATCGGCGGCGGGCGAGGGGCGGGCCGCCTTCGCCGCCCACACGCGCGCGCTCGCCTACGACTGCGAGCTCGACGCCGTGCTCGACAGCGTCGTCGGCAACTGCAAGGACTGCTTCATATCGCTGCGAGGTCAGTTGTCATTCTCGTTATTCAGCACCAATCAGTGCGCTCAGTGCAAGTTTTTAACGTTCTCGATAGCGACAGCGCCCCTAGTGGCAAACGTAGGTAAACGTTCCAACTCCATATAAATTTGAGTTAACTTTTACGCTATCGAGAACATTAAAAAACTCGTACTAAGCACATTGATATCTTCCGTTACATCTATTTGTTTCTTGAAAATAAGTTTGTATATCTGATACAGTTAAGAGATAAATTGGTACGTAATAAATTTAAAAGACGTTGTTTATTTATGATTAATACACTAAACTTTATTAAATACTAGCTTTTGCCCGCGACTTCGTTCGCGTGGAATAGTTACTTTGGCATAACGCTAAATTTTACCTCCCACTTCGTTTACGTAGAAAGTGAAAATATTTTTGAATTCTAGAATATTAAGGAGCTATTTAAACCCCTATTTTGAAACATTCTTTATTGGTACTCCACTTGTATTGTCTAACCGCCTATAGCCTTGCTGAATAAATGAGCTATCTAACACTGAAAGAATTTTTCAAATCGGACCAGTAGTTCCTGAGATTAGCGCGTTCAATCAAACAATCTTCAGCTTTAAAATATTAGTATAGACAATACGTCAATGACGTCATGTGGCGTTCCATTCTAGAAGGCCTTGGTCATAATTGACTGAAACGAATTATTATAATTGCAATTTAAATTAATTGATATTTATGTATTTCAGGTATATCGGACTATCGCGACGGCACCCGTGGGAAGGACTGGCAGCCCCACGCTGCACTATGCGCTGCTGCAGTCATGAAAGCCATAATCTGCGCAATAGACCCACCTCCTTCTGAATAATTTTCTCATCAAACAACTAGAAATCACAAAATAAATTACCACACAATATCTTACGCTATATTCTAAATAACGTGTTCAGAGTTATTCTCAAGATATAGATGAACGAAATCTTAAACTTATTTAAAATTAACTCGTTATTAACTACATACCTTCAACGATTATTTATTTACAATTTTCAGTCTCATGTTAAATATTTTAGAATACAGATAACAAAAAAATGTGCTTCATACAGATTTACTAAAGCCACCTCTATACCAACAAACGTTTCTTTGTAAATTTGTTCTCTTAGGCATTTCTAAATCGTTGATGTGATTTTAAGTGAAATTGAATATATATTTTTTTTTATTGCATAGAGTTGACGAGCTCACAGCCCACCTGATGTTAAGTGGTTACTGGAACCCATAGACATCTACAACGTAAATGCGCCACCCACCTTGAAATATAAGTTCTAAGGTCTCAGTATAGTTACAATATATATGATAGGTAGTTCAGAGATTTGTTATAGTACCATCAGGGTACTATAACAACAGGTGGCGCACGGGCAGTTTCGACAGATGATAGATAATCACTGCCAAGGGAGTTTCAGTTGTGTTTAATAATTAGGTTTTTAATTACAATTGTATTGTGTGGTCAATATATTTACGTGAATGCTTTATAGCACAGCACACTATAGCACTGAAAAACTTGACATTGATATGATAAGTTGATAAAAATAATGAATTTAAAACATATATGGAAGTACAAGTATGGAGAAACTATAGTTGCCTTGGATGTCTGCCATAAGATGAATCACATCAAGTGATAATAATAGGCTAAATATATCCTGATGTCATAGATAAAATATATTTACTAGATGTACATGTTTACTATAATATTTACATGCAGATTATAGGCAGACTTGTTGAGATTTTTTTGTAAAAGAAACAGAGAAAAATACTGGTGATTTTACCAAGAGATTGCTGTTCCAATCCATTCAACTAATTTTACGCTCAAAAGTAATGTCTTCCTGTTCTAATTTCTTTACATCGGCAAAGAAAGTTTATGATGAAATTGATATTATGTAACTTTTACAAATTAAGATTGCAATGTCATTCCATTTAATGATATTTAAACAATAATTTATCAGCCCGAGCTTAGAGAGTATCTTAGGTGAATAAATTAAGAACTAACCTATTTATATTGTACTAACTGCCATAGACGGCCTATTTATAATATGAAATGTTTAAAATCTGTTGTGAAAAAAACCAAAGTATGGACTTTTGATGTTTTATTGAACATCAAGTCTAGTCGCCTCTATTGTGAAACATTGTTAAAATATTTATTACAACCTACTTGGTGGAACATTGTATTTTTAAAATTAATATGTTTATAGATTGTTGACAAAAAAAAACTTCATATAATATCAAGTTATTATTGTACCTACCAACATATTATAGACAAATATTAACCTAAAAGGATGTATGTAAAATTGTTATTTTATTTAATCATTAGAATAATAATATATTGCATAAATTTAATATAGAAAATTAAATTTTTTTAATTTTCTTTGCCACTAACTTTAATTTCTAGTATTGTTTATTTAGTGTTTACTGTATTTGCGCACAAATAAAGTTTACATATTAATCAAGTATGATTTTCTTTCAATTTGAATTTGTTTGTTATAGAACTTAGAACAGTCCCTGTATATGATAATATATATTAGTTCCTTTTTTTAATCAGGGCCTAAATCAAGGTCTTAAACGTCATCTGGTCCAAAAGTAAGTTTTCCCGAACAGTATTAACAAATAAAAAATAAGGGTTGATCGTAGAGGGGTGAAAATTTAGGGTTGTATGTATTTTTGTATGCTGTATCATAAAAAATAAAAACAAAAAAAAAATGTCTAAAAAATAAATAATTTTTTTTAGATAAGTCATCCAAAGAGCAAAAACATGTTCTTTTTTATTTTATTATTATATTTAACAAACATTACTAAATATTCTAATACTACTCTGAAGAAAAACAAACAAGGATATTTGTCAGTAAATTTTATTACTTATTACCTTACTAGCTTAATAAATTCATAATATCAAATAGTTAATTCATTTTTCATTTCACTGCTCTCCAAAGTCCCAAATCGGTATTACTTTTATCAGGTCCATTTATGTTTTTGGTATTCATTCTGAAATTTTAAATGCATAATTAGCCTATTACTCAATTTATTAACAATAAATTACTCCCCCACCAACAAACCTTGTTGGTGGAAAGAAATTTGCAATTATTTAACATACAATTTTGAACACAACACATATATTTCCCATTAGCAACACAAATACTATTATGCTACAATTGCTAATCCTGTTGTTTTCTCTTAAAAAACATTCTACAGATAGTAGTGCTTTAATTTCTTTATCAAGCCAAACAGTTTTATGTGATATATCTAGGGTTAGAGTACCTATAAAGTAGTACAAGATGTAAATAATAGACATTCATTTCATTAGTACACAAATTCTCATATCCTAACATGCTAACTGTTCAAGCTGCTATCTCTTGCCAAAACACAACTTTCTAATACCAAAGTGCAAAAGTAACACATAAATTAACAATAAACAATAAAAATGCTTATGCAATATGAATTTCTAAATGTGAAAACATACATGAAATTAATTATTATTGTTAAACAGATTATTTGCAATTATTTTTTTGATAGCGTCATTGCATGGATGTCTTCCAGCTTCACCAAGATAAGGCAGGCCAGGTTGGACTTAGGCAGGAGGGGCAAGATTTGGAGATCAGCCAGAAGTAGGTTGATCCCCAGGAGCTTACCTACCAAATTGCAGCAATAAGTGATGGTCTGATTTTGTGCCAATGATGCATCATTTGCGGGAAGAATTGCTTTTCTTCTTTCATTCAAAGAAAACAGCAGCTCAAGTGCATCGAGAAAAAGTTTACAGCAATGCTGATGTGAATGAAGCAACGTGGCATTGATTGGTTCCGTCGCTCCACAGATGGGAAAGATGAAAACCTATTGTTTGATGAGGATTCATATCAAACATAAGATCAGCTTGTTTCGATATTAAGGGTTGCAAGCCAAGCCTTTTCCAAGCAATTGCATGCATTGGGCATATCCACTAGTGGGTAACACTTGATTCCTTTTAGAGTTGAAGCCAAATGATGTTGAACATTGTCTTTTCATCTGTGAACGACTACTCCAACAGTACAAAAGAAAGGTTTTTGCAATGATGAAACACACGGGGAGGAAAAGGACTAATGAAAGACTGCCCGTTAATGTTTCTACATCATTGCCACTGCCAAATATTCAGCTTACGAAGGTTATACTGTGTATTTGGTGCAATCAGGTTGGCATTATCTATTAAGAGCTGTGGAGCTGAACAAAACCTCCACTGAAGAATGATATAGAATATAATTAATGCAGTGAAGCTTAATGCAATGCTTACATTGCATGAAAAATGCCCACAAAATGAGCAGAGACACAACAAAGTGATGCTCCTGCATGATAATATTAAGCTCCACAGTCCCAAATATTGTGCTGTTCGATTATTCTTTGTTCTGTTTGATGGTATCTACTTGGCTGGTTGTTCCATTCATATACAGATATCAAAGAATAGCTTAGTTTCATTCAAAGATAATCTCAAAAATGACACTTCTATTTACCAAGGAGGTATTTGAACTTTGCCACAAAGATGAAAAAAATTGTGGCTAGTAATAGAAAATACTTTCATGATTCATTTATGAGATTTTTTTTTAATAAAAATGCATATTCATTAAAAAAATAGTGAGAATTTAGTTTTCCCAATCAGATTCACATGCTATAATTTGGGCAAATACTACTTATAGTCGGATTTTTTATTAGACGAAGTAAACTGACGTTTACTGTGTTGTCAGGTTTTGATGAAATAAAAATAGTGTTGTGACAAAGTGAACGATTGAAAAAACTCCTGAATTAATGAAATTGCCTCGATTGTCTAGTGAATAGTTGGTGTGCCGAATTGCCGATATCGGGTACGGGGTTCGTATTTTAGGCATGCTTTGTACATACCAACGAGTTTTCGACGAAATATTATGTTCCTATAGTATCTACCTGTACTGAATACGTAGTGTTTTAAACATTAAGAAAAACATTGCGAGGAAGCTTGTAAGACTGTCCTATTTCCAATACATCATATAGTTGAAATTATAGATGTATAAAATATAACAATTATAGGTATGTAATGAAAATAAAAAAACTGATTGTAGTTACATACTACTAGTAACATATATTGGAGCACTTTAATACAATTTTATTGTAAAATATAAATAATATTCTTTTATAGTTTGAAATTAATGATTAACTCTTCACACTCATTGTTCATTCATGTGATTGAACGAGAACTGAATGCATCACTATTACTTTAAATATAGCAACATTATTTCACAAAGTGACATTAGCTACTGTCAGCTGGCTTCGTCTAATTAAAAATCCGACTATAACTGAACATTCTATAATATAATTTGCACAAGGTCTTCTAACCCTATTACTATAATGATAACCATAATGTTTATAATACACTGGTGATCACAATAAAATTTAAAAAAGTAGGTACTAAATATTATATATTAGATAGTAAATAAATATTATATTATATAATAACTAAATATTATACAGTATAATTTACCATACATTTAAAGTAATCAAAACAAATTACAGATACATCTACATTCAGGATCTTATTAAATTTACAACCAATCATGACATTAGTGTTGTTGTGAATGTGCAAACACAAAAGCAGTGTTATAATTAAATATATGTTACTTGCATCAATCAGTCTAGAAGCATGGCGTCGGTTGTATGGCCACAGTATGGTTACTGTTGGTCCTCTATAAATGCAAAACATTTCAATACAAACATTAATAATCACACTTTAGATGAAACATCTCAAACTGAAACACTACAATGATAGTAATATAGAATTGGATTTTTTAATGGGAATAAATTCACTAAAATTTTAAAATCAAATGTACAACTCACCAACATATTTTACTTCATCAAAAGCTTTTCTAGCTTTCTTAAGTTCCTCATTCATTGTAAGAAGGTCTTTAACACGTGCATACTTTCGTGCATCTTTACGTACTAAGAAAATTATGTCTTCTACTTGGACTCTTCCTGTTCTACCAACTTCCATTGCCCTGTTATATATATTTTTAGTATTGTACTATTTAAATCTAGGATTGCATGAGTTCATGAGTCCACCTGGTGTGATGTGGTATACGGAGTGAAACACAAACATGAATATAAAGACGAATAAAAATATTGAAGTTTTTTCAAGACACAAAAAAGTTTTTTTTTTTTATCTTACCTATGTGTTGTTTCTGTTATAAATTCAATAACCAAGTCTTCTAAAAAATCGACACTTTCAGTATACGGGTTTTGATCATCACCAAATCCATACATCATACATCGCAATTCCTTACTAAAAAGTCTTTTACGACCGGATGTAGTTCCACCTAACTGTTGCTCTTCTTCTTCATCAAACTACAAAGCAATACTTTTATGTACACAAAAGAACAAAAAAACAAACAAGCAACGGAAAATCAATAGTTTTACCTGGTCAAAGTTATCTTGCGAATCAGGAGTGGGAGTGGCCATGATATTGATTTACTAAACTTTTTTTTGTAAAACTTAAAACGTTTATTTGTAGAAATTTTACATAAATAAATAGTCAGTAGTGGTAGTAGTTTTGTTGTGGATTTTAAAACAAACGAGAAAGTAAAACAATGAACATCTTTTATTTTATGGAGAATGACATTGACATAAAGTTTTTTTAAGGGATTTTATGACCTGGTAACTGAGACCTTTAAGTCATGTCATTTTAATTTATATTCATATTTTTAAAGTTATACTTCTTTAGGCGCGTTATGAAAAATTGATGAGAGTGAAATTTTACGATGCGCGCGCACCGTGGTATTAGTAAAATGTTTGTGTACCGGGCTATTAATAGGTGCAATGAGACCTCCTCTGTTTGTGACAGAAAAAGATCTGGCCACGTAGTGTTCGTACGAAAAAGGTGATCAAAGCAGTAAGGGAATGAATTCGAAGAAATCCTGTCCGAAAGCAAAAGATTTTATCTCGGGAGATGAAGACAGCACCTAGAACCATGTCGCGTATTTTAAAAGATGACTTAGGACTTGCAGCCTATAAGAGACGTACTGGTCATTTCTTAACTGATAATTTAAAAGAGAATAGGGCGGTAAAATCGAAACAACTACTGAAGCGGTACGCAAAGGGAGGTCATAGAAAAATTTTGTTTACGGATGAGAATTTTTTTACAATTGAGCAACATTTTAACAAACAAAATGACTGTATTTATGCTCAAAGCTCTAAGGAAGCTTCCCAATTAGTCGACAGAGTGAAACGTGGGCGCTATCCGACTTCAGTGATGGTTTGGTGGGGTATTAGCTATGAAGGAGTGACTGAGCCATACTTTTGTGAAAAAGGTATCAAAACATCGGCACAAGTGTATCAAGATACCATTCTTGGGAAGGTAGTGAAGCTCCATAACAACACCATGTTCAATAATCAAGAATGGTCCTTCCAGCAAGACTCGGTGCCAGGTCATAAAGCTCGGTCTACGCAGTCTTGGGTGGAAACGAACGTTTCGGACTTCATCAGAGCTGAAGACTGGCCGTCGTCTAGTCCCGATCTTAATCCGCTGGATTATGATTTATGGTCAGTTTTAGAGAGTACGGCTTGCTATAAGCGCCATGATAATTTGGAGTCCCTAAAACAATCCGTACGATTGGCAGTGAAAAATTTTCGCATGGAAAGAGTGCGTGCTTCTGTTGATAACTGGCCTCAACGTTTCAAGTACTGTATTGCAGCCAATGGAGACCACTTCGAATAAGCTTTTTATACTTTAAATTGTTTTATATTTATGTATTAAACTAACACACTGTAAAAGTAATAAATGTTATTTGCAATAGAATTTTTTTTATTTATAGTTGTAGCAGTATTTATGGCCAGAGATTAAGTATATCTGACCCAAGCGATGGGGCGCGGAGGGAGAGCAGTCCTCGCCCTTGCGTGCCGAAGCACGGTCACTCGTGCTCCGCTTCGCAGCTTCGGCTTGTTGGTTGCCTACGGCGACCAGCCTTAGCCGCTCCACCTCGCACTGTTTCCGTGCTCCGTCACAGCGGGCGAGGACTGCTCTCCCTCCGCGCCTCCGGTTTTTATATACACTCTAGGGGTAGGGCAGACAAGACCAGGTGGAAAGTGGGGTGCTCTGATTCGCTTTTCCATATTTTTCGAATATTTATGCAATTTTATTATCAAAACACGAGCAATTTTACTAATTTATATTTAATCTTATTTAAAAAGATATTTTATTACAGACCGATAAAAAGACGCTATAAAAAAATGCGTCATTTCACGTTCCGTTCCAGTGTAAACTAAATTTTGTTACATTTTGTGCAAAAAAGTCAATTTATTTGCTATTTCAGCAACAATTACTGTGCACATTAATTAAAACAAATTTACTATGTGAATATATTAAAATAATAAAATATGTTTCGGTAAAAACATACATAAAAGTTAATAAAATACAGTGTGGCGTTTTATTATGCGTAAGCCGGAACGCACGAGATGTGGGAAAAAGGATATAGTCTGTGACACATTACCTTTTTACCGCCAAATATGAAAAACATAAAAATAATTTATAATGAGTTAAATAACTAATTTAATGTAATTACTTTATGCCGCTACAACAATAAAATTTATATTGTTCCAACTGTGGTGTTAATTACATAAAACACGACCAGGCGAAATAAAGAAGGGACTCTATATGCACTCCCTCAACAGGTTTACCGTGAACGGAACATGAAACGTCAATTGTGACGTCTACCTTGACGATTTTTCTAATATTTATGGAAACTTTAAACAATTTTAACTCGTAAACTGTGAGCCGTGAGTTAAGCCGGTCATAATGAATCCAATGACGTGAGTAAGACATTTTACTAGTTTCATTAATTTACTGCACCATGTTTAAAATGTGGGGTTCCGTTTGAAATTGAACACAAGTGATATTATGAAGATGAGAGATGTGAGGAAAAACAAACGAAACTTTTTGCTGTTGTCATTTTATTCAGTCCTCATTATAATCTAATGGATCAGACACCTAGTGTACTTCTATTGAACTACATATTATTATATGAATTTTCAAACCTTGCGGGCATTTTCAAATTTTTCTAAGGAAATCCATATTAACATATATTCATGAATGTTTTTCACAATGAAGGAATAACATCATGTAATGAAAATCATATCCACAAACTTGAGGTGTGGTTTTGTCAGACTGTACATGTAGGTACCACGACCATGGCTATTTTTACTGCGAAGCTAGCTCTAGTTGAAAGGGTACATCAGTTGTTTTACTAAAAACTGAAGCCATGATTGAGATAGTCGACTCACTGTTCTCATCACAATGAGACAACAACTTAACACCAGTTGGGCTAGCTATGCTGATGTCCATGAGCAATGGTAACCACTTGCCATCAGATGGGTTATATGCTGTCGGTCTACAAAGGCAATAAAAAACACTTTCATTTGTTAATCAGCAAATAATATATAAAAAAATTGGCCGTATTCCATTGAGTGTTTAATTTTTTACAGAAATGTGAAGAATGTTTTAAAGCTTAGTGAACGTGAATTGGGAAGCAGCTCAAAAACTTCTTGGCATGATCAATATAAGGACAGTGCATGGATATTTGTTGGTGGACTTCCATATGATTTGACTGAAGGAGATGTTATATGTGTATTTTCTCAGTAAGGTTTTTCACATTCATTATTACTTGCTGAAATAAAATATATTTTTTTATAGGGAGCTAGTTAATTATGTTTCTTAGATATAAAGATATTCAGATATTGCATGAAGCCAATGGATATTTGTCAGTCACTGACCTAGATCTGAGTGTAATAATGATTCTACCAACAGCTATTACTAAGTAATGATCAACTTTTTATTTTATGAAAGGTATGGTGAAATTGTAAATATAAACATGGTAAGAGATAAAACAACTGGGAAACCAAAAGGATTTGCATTTTTGTGCTATGAGGATCAAAGATCAACAATTTTAGCAGTTGACAATCTGAATGGTATTAAGGTAAATATTAAAAGAGTAGAATACTACTAAAATAGAAAGTGAAAAACAGTTTATTATTATGGTACATCATATGCATTTTATTTTTGTAGTTACGTAGTCGTCGTGACCTAAAGGATAAGACGTCCGGTGCATTCGTATATAGCGATGCAACGGTGTTCGAATCCCGCAGGCGGGTACCAATTTTTCTAATGAAATACATACTTAACAATTGTTTACAATTGACTTCCACGGTGAAGGAATAACATCGTGTAATAAAAATGAAACCCGCAAAATTATAATTTGCGTAATTACTGGTGGTAGGATCTCTTGTGAGTCCGCACGGGTAGGTACCACCGCCCCGCCTATTTCTGCCGTGAAGCAGTAATGCGTTTCGGTTTGAAAGGTGGGCCAACCGTTGTAACTATACTGAGACCTTAGAACTTATACCTCAAGGTGTGTGGCGCATTTACGTTGTAGATGTCTGGGTTCCAGTAACCACTTAACACCAGGTGGGCTGTGAGCTCGTCCACACATCTAGGCAATAAAAATAAATAAAAAAAAGTAAAAAAATATTAATTATTTTGCTATAGATTCTTGGGCGTACATTACGTGTTGATCATTGTGAACAGTATAAGGTTCCAAATGCAGACATGAGCAAAATTGATGAAGTCACAGCTGCAATAAGGATGGAAGGATGTGCTCCAGTTGCCCCAAAAATTGAAATCGTGAAAGAGGTAATACTATAAATCAACACTAATATGCAAAGAAAAACACACAGAGAGACACACTTCTGTAATTTTTCTTCGTTTATCATGCTCTAATCTAACAAGTTATTCTAATCATCTGTTATTAATTTCCATGATATTTGGAATTAACTCACTTCCCATGCCTTACGAGGGGCTCAGAAAAGTGACAGACTATATTATTGTCATTTGGTGACCATATTGTCTTTAATACTGTTGTCTTCGGATTTATGCCTGTTTTTCTTTTGCAGGAAAATGTAAAAGAAGGGAAAGTAAAGAAAAAGAAAAGCAAAGAGAAAAAGAGCAAAAAAAAGAAGAAAAAAATTAAAAGTTCAGGCACTACTTCTAGTGAATGAAAATGTAGAGCATTCTTCTGATTTAGCTTTTTTATTATAAAATAAACTGGATCGCAAACTAGACGCAAATTATGATTCCTATGGTTTCTGTTGAATTTAAAACAATATATGCAATGAAAAGGTAATCATATAATTTTTCTTGTTTTATGTCTTGTGAGTAAACAAGGAATATAAAACACTTATAATACATTCTTACAGTTTATTATTTCCAAGATTTTCCTCAAAAAGTATAATATTATGAAAAACTTTACAGAATAAAATTAAATATAGTAAAATCACAGGGTGGGTTAAAGCTCTACATACATATAATCTATGATTAATACTTTATGACATGGGAAGCCTTCATTTACTGTTTGTTACTGTGTGTAGGTAAGTCTCTATTTTAACACAGACCAATAATACGAATATCGATAACATATCCACACTTTGACATTCATGAGACTTCTCAGATAAAACTAGAGGCAGTGGCACAAATGGATATTTCCACAAAGAGATCAATAAATTATTATTTAATAAGTGAAAAAAAAACCTCACAAATAACTACATCGATTGACACAACAGATATCTTTCAAATTTGATGCCATAATAAAAATTTACCTTTAAACATTTTAAAATAGTTTTAAATTGTTAAAACTCTAATTTTGTTCTATCTGTTAGTATTTCATCCATTTTATACCTATTATGTTGACAGCTTATATCTAAAGAAAATTGGAATATAGGTTCTATTCTTAAGCTGTTGTACATAAATTTATAAAAAAATCCGATACACTATGGGGGCTTTTAGTATTCAAAATGTGAATTGATTATATATATTTTGTCTTTATTACAAAAAAAGGCTGATAACATTAAAAATTATTTAAAATTTTTATTTACAAACGTATCATCAATTTTTTATTCACATATTGGGTACATATCCAATATTTTTAGCTTTGTTATATTACAAAAACAAATACATTTTGAAACCTTGGATTATTTACCTTTTAATTGATACAAGGGCTTGTTAACAGTAATTTTTCTTGAACAGATAACTGTGGCAGATACAAACATGTACTGATGATTAGCTACTTGTGTTCAGTTATTCTTTACAGAAATGACTACTATTTTTAACACATTAATAACGTATCTGGCAAAAAAATCCTTATTTTGTAGGTGTACTATATTTACTAAAAGACTTAAAATGTAGGAATTTATTATTTTTGGCAGTCTTGGTACGTTGTTGCTTGCCACTGAATATGTGGTTTGTATTAATGAACCTTCCTATCAATCCTAATTAACTGTATAATAAACAAAAGTATTCTCTAAAGAGACTTGGTTGTCTAGCACTACATAGGTTTATTCTTATTTGTTAATTATAAAAACTTTAATTTAAGTATTTAAGATCTCATTTAATTTTTGATAAATGGCATCATTTGAAAATGCAATGATACCATCCAAATTACCATTATCTTTAGTAGAAGCTGTTAGAGGTGTGTTGTATGTTATAGGAGTGCGGTTGTTGTAAGTTAGAATTTCACCACCCTTGGCTTTGAGGATAGCATGACCAGCACACGTGTCCCAACGAAATATTGTTGGCGTTGATACAATGTATGCTGATACTTCTCCTGTAATTCATTTATAAATATTAACACATTCTGTTTTAAGAAATACAGTAATTCCCCTTATAACATGGGGATTTCACAGTTATGCTATTTCTGTACTGTGAAATTTATAATGATTTGTACAATTCATAATTAATTTCTTGTATCTTTGCACATTGTGTCAATTGTGTTGTTATAAAATTACTTACACTTTATGTGAAAATACTCATACAATGGATTTCCTATAAAGCGGAACCAATCTATCATGTTATAGAGTGAGATTACTGTATATGAAATATGTTAAACTTGTAGAAGCTTTGGCAGCTTAATTGTTAAGATCCAGAGTTTTTGCACAGCTATTATTATAAAACATACCTAGGGCAGTGGAAGCTATCACCAAATACATCATAAATTATTTATCTGTTATGTGGACCATACATACCTAAGGCAACTTTTAGGAGTTTATTACCCGCTCCTGGCAGTATTTTAACTTCCCAATCAGCCTTATTAAATTTCTCAACAATTTCAATATTTTCTGATGCACTTATTAGCAATGTATTAGGAGGAGAGTGAAAATTCATATCGTAAGTTCCTCCCCATCTTTTGTAATCATTGTAACTAATACCCCAGATAATGTTGCCTTGGCCTCTGAGAAAATGAATAATTTTTATTATTTTTAGTACATACATAATTCAGGAAAGCTTCTGTAAGTAATTAAATGTAAACTTACTCATTAGCAAAAGGTTGGTTAATTACTCCTATAATAGGTTCTCCTGTAGATATAAGATATGCTCCAATAAGAACTGTGACACATATTAAACCTTTTCCGGGTTCAGCTTCACCTCTGACCCCAGCGATAAATTCAAATGTTGCATCTAAAATTCATAATAATTACATATAATAAGCTCCAATTGCCAACTGGAAATGTTTTGACTTGCTGTTGCCAGCCAGAAGAGCCAAAGTCATCCCTACTAAGGCTAGGGTTTATCAATACATATATAATAAAACGGTAGAATTCAGATTATTTGTACTTTCAAAAATTGTTATATAAATAGGAAGGGGCTATTGAAAGAAGAGTAATGTTACAAAAGCAATTTTTTGAATTATTTATTTTGAAATGCTAACTCACCTTCAAACTTGAAATCTCAATTGTACCTAAGTAATGTACAAGTGTAATGTCATTGTTTATATTAATTTAATTAACTATTCAGTTTAGCTGACTAGCAATTAATCTGGTTAAAATGCATCATTTTGAGAATTTTCTATAAAATATTGGTGGTAGTTATTTGTACTGTACTGGTGGTAGGACCTCTTGTGAGTCTGTACGGGTACATACCACCACTCTGTGTATTTCTGCTGTGAAGCAGTAATGCATTTCGGTTTCGAAGGGCAGGGCAGCCCTTTTAACTATACTGAGACCTTAGAACTTATATCTCAAGGTGGGTGGCGCATTTACGTTGTAGATGTCTATGGGCTCCAGTAACCACTTAACACCAGGTGGGCTGTCAGCTCGTTCACCAATCGAAACAAAAAAAAATCTATTTAGTCTATGATGATTTAAAAAAAAAATCTTTCACTTGCAAAAGCATCACTTATTAACATTAGGATAAGAAAATCTATTACCAATTGGATCAATCCATATCCCTATATCTGACAATGGTAAGTCTGGTAAATCTTGAGGTAAATCTTTACAAGTGACAATATTTTTGCTGTATGCTGCAGCTGCCATTATTTTCGCTGCAGACGGTGGTATTAGTTGACTTAATAGTTCAACAGTGTGATCAAAGTTTTTCAAAACAATCACTTGTCCATTAATCTCTGAACTTTCTTCACCTCTAACCTGGTTTTTTAGTTCTGGGAAAGCCTTCTCAATATTTGCTTTTATTGTTTCTTGTACTAGAACATCTGCAACGGTCTTGTAATCCTTATTAAAACGAATATTGGATTCAGAAATATCTTTTTCAGCAACCAATAATGCGTCTTTTTGTGTATTGCTCACACATGACCTAGCGATCCGAGCAGCTTTTTCTGAGGCTAATATCAATGTTGCTAATAAATTCACCATTTCGAATTCAGATTAGTCAAATTAATATGCAGCAGTATATAACATTCGAAGACCACGAAAGCAGTGTAGATGGAGAACCACCACTAAAACGTAAGAGAATATCGTATTATTTGCGGTGCGCACATTTAATGAAATGGAGAGAATCGTAACAATGTTAAACGTTTATTTAAATTACTGGATTAACTGACAAATTAATTTATATACGTGTTTTAGCAGGTATTTTTTTCAAAATCTTAAAACTACCTAGGTACCTACTACCTACCAATATAAAAGTAGTTTCAAATTGTTACTCACAGGTTCACACTTTCACAGATTCATAAATTACACACTATTAAATAAGAAATTAATTAAATTAGTAATCAGACCATTAAATTGTTGGAATATTTGTTAAGAATAGTTTGTAACAATACTCTATAAGGGTGATACCGATATATTAGTATTCACTAAGATATTCGTAATACAGCTTGTATTCGTGTATCGGTAATCCGTCGAATTCTGATACCTATGCTAATATTCCGTATTCACTTATTCATAATAATAGTCAACTCACATCGGTCGGGTTGTATCTATCCACTAGCGACCCGCCCTCGCTTCGCTTCGGAAACATTAAAACACACATGAAACCAAAAAATAATAATAAAAAAATAAATAAAAAAAAGTAGCCTATGTTCATCAGGGACAATGTCGGCTTCTAATGGCAAAATAATTTTTCAAATCGGTCCAGTAGTTTCGGAGCCTATTCGAAACAAACAAAAAAACAAATCTTTCCTCTTTATAATATTAGTATAGATATAGACAAAACACTTACTTCTAGCGAAGTATCTATCACACAAAAATATACTGGCATACGCCGTACGTGTCTCGCGGATATCTGTCTATCACATTCATATCAATAGTGCATGCGCTAAGAGTAAGTGAGATAATCTACATGTTTATATACTGAGCAATGAAAATAAGTACATTTAGCTATGAGTTTAAGGACTATTTTGTATTGCACTTTTTACATGCCAAAGATGTTAGTGGAAATTTTCAAAAGCATTACTTTTTTATGTTTGAACCTTCATTTCTTGATTCTACTACTCAAGACAAAATAGTGCATTTTCACATTTATTGGAATAAAATCGGTGAGCTTTATTGTCATTATTTTAATTTTATTTTCTGTTTCCTTCGAACTAGTTGGTTTTAAAACGATGTTTTGAAAAACGAAAGTAGGTAGGTAGTTGACATTGTTTACCAATTTCATAAATTAAAATATTTTTACACAAAATGTAATACTGCCACAACTAAATTAAGTGTTTTTACGTAATAAATTATGATGACAATATATTTTTGCGGTGGTATTTAATTATCTTCTAAGAACTTCTCAAAATACAAATAAAAGTTTGATTTTTGAATCGAAATGACTTTCTAATCAAACGGTTCATGGATTATAATATTATAACTGTTGTGTACCTACTAGCCACCTCAGTACCATGTCAGAGGATTTTTTCGAAATCTGTAATATTCATTTCTGACCGATGTACCAGTCTTTCGGTAGAAAAAGTAAAAAAAGCTGATGTTTTTATGCACCAATAAGAAATAATATTACTACTTGTTGTTTATATTAATGTACAATGTTGACCAAATTCTGATTTAATAATAATATTCATATTAATGTACATAATATTACTTGTAAAATAGTTAGTATGAAGTCAAATTCCTAGATACAATATTCTATTTATATTAATTTAATAACTAATTTATGTGTATGATTATTAACTTATTTCACGAAACCGTACTAGGTTTAACTCGTTTACCCGTTTTATCGAAGTATATTAAGATATCAGGATATATTCACGTATTAGTTAAGGTAATATAATATTGCATCATGAATATATTCGTATTAGCTAATTTTTGACAAATATCGGTATTAACCCTTCTTTAATACTCTATGGTACGTGTATAATCTATAGTGCTCTTTATTGATTCATTTAAAAAAAAAAAACTCCATGATGGCTGAATAAAATTATTTATTTCGGCTTACTGGATTTGGCCCCGCTTTCTTTGATTTTCGGATTTTTATATTTTTAATTATTTGTTCGTCGTTTGCTCGTTAATGTTCCAATGTAAAAATTGTTGGTCTGTCTTTTATTTATTTATAATTAATTAAACAAATGATCACCATTAAGTTGGTCTCTCTTACTAGATATCTTTATTTTTATCGCTCAGACTAATTAATTTTGATCAATTATAGTTTGTTCGACGACTAGTGGTGATTGTTCGAACATAAAAACAATTAAATTCCCAATTATTAATTATTTTATATCTAATCAGCAAACCATCACTTATCGTCTACATTGCGCATGCGCCGGTTTTGTCAGTCAGCTGGCAATGGCCGTATTTACTAGCATTTTGTTAACAAGTGCGTTTATACTGTCTAATTATTTCTTATGTAGATAAAAAAAATATCGAAAACTTCAACAAAAAAATATCAGTGAAGACGGCCAATTAGTCGTTAAAGTACATTTGCGCGGTTTTAATAAATTCAGTTATTTTTAATGATATTGAACATTAACAAGCTTATAGAAATTTCAGTGATTTATAATTAATCTATGAATATTTAGGAGTACAACTTTCGTGTTAAAATGATACTAATCTTTACCATGCAATAGGAGATAGTTATGATACTTGTATTTTATAATAAAATTAATAATTCCTAAATTCGTTACGCAGTTCAAAATAAGTAAATGTAATGCACACAAAATTTGTTTTTGTTGAAATGATAATTATTTATAAGTTCAAGAAATATATTGCAGCAACATTTAGTAGAAATTCATTTAATATGGATGAATAAACTCAGTATATATAAATATTATATACACTATAAACAGGATTTTATTTTAAAAAAAAATTATTTACGTCTATATTAACTTAATTATTATTATCGAGAAGTATCTTGATTGATGTAAATATTACAAGGTTTAGTTTTTTTTATTCAGAATCAATTGTATTGCTAGATAACACAAGAACATAACATTTTTTTGCTCATTAAAAAATGACAATTAAATGACTCATTGTCGTTCTAAAACATCAAAAACTTAGTGAGGCTGCAATTGAGTTCTAGGTGACACATACTCAGGTTTTTTGAAGTTATACTTCGCGTTATGAAAAATTGATGAGAGTGAAATTTTACGATGCGCACGCACCGTGACACAAAATTAACAGAAATGAAGTTGCCCACTAAATCGCTCATTAATATATTATATTATAATAAAAAATAAAAAAAATGAAAATAAAAAAAGGGAGGCCAAATTCAGTGAGCCCCGTACCTGCTAGTTAATGTATTTTCCTTCAAAAAAAAACAAACGTACAGCCATCATCATTGGACTACACACATTGTTATAGTCTGTGGTAGAAAGATAAAAAGCCCGCCAAAGGACCTTTTGGCGGGAGCACGAGGAGTGAAGTTGTGCGATTTGTTTTATTTTGTATTTTTAGTGTTTCTTGTTCTTAAATGTATAATAACGGTGGTTTATTAACTGTTTAATATCTGTGAAGGTGCACAAATGTGGGAAAATGAAACAAAGCCGCTGGACGTAGCTTCTCGGCATCCTCCAAAAAGTCCACTGAAAAAATTTCAGTAAATGACCACCATTTTACTGAGATTACATTTCATCCCATATCCTCTCATCTCATTTCATTTAATTTCATCCCAGTTGATTAATGTCTCAAATTAATCATCTTCATTTCATACTGCGTACGTTGTTATATCAGAAATTTGAAAAGTAGATTTGGTGTGCGGTAGTTTAATTTCATTGAGACTTCGACCTCATATCTCAAGGTGGCTAGCCCCAATCGCATTTTTATGTATTTAGATCCGCCTGGTGATTTCGTACTGTGCGATGCAACTTTTTTTCCTACCTAATCGTTGGTAGCCTAAGGGGCTATTACAACGCGCACACCGGTCGGTGAGTTCACGGGCACAACCTGAGAGAATTACTACTCTAGCAAGAGCAGTGCTTCTGTGAATCTACTACTGGATTGGAATCGCGATCAACTGAGAAGATCCGGCGAGAAACTCAGTGGGTTGTGTCTATGGATTAGTTTTTCACGTCGAACTCTTTAGTAGTTGAAGAGTTCGACGAGGAAGTTGATCGGTGCTTGAAGAGCCTAAAACCACCGAGAGTAGAATCGGGGCATTCGACAATACATGTTTTGGGGGACGGCGGCTATGCTTTGCCTCGTCGCCTGGGTCAGATATGTGTAGTTAGCGGTGGAAACGATACGAGGGTTATCGACTATCGTGTCGGGCCGCTTTTTCAAAGTAGCGTTCAGACGCTTCCTTAAGATACTTACGTATCTAATAAAATATGTACGTACTTAATAAATGTTTAAGATTGACTTCGACATTGAAGAAATAACGTCGTGTAATAAAAATCCAACCAGCAAAAATTGTAATTTGTGTATCACTGGTGGTAGTTTTGTGAGCCCGCACGGATAGGTACCACAACATTACCTGTTTCTGCCGTGAAACGGTAATGCGTTTCGGTTTTAAGATTGATATAGCCGTTGTACTGTAAAAACTGAGACGTAGAACTCATGTTTCAAGATGGGCGTCGGCTTTTTTGTTTTTGATGTCTATGGGCTTCGGTAACTACATAACACCGGTGGGCCGTGTCGTTGGGTCTTCGTGACCCCTTACGGAGGCACGGATCGGGCCTCGGGGCAATCCCCTCTCCGTGGGCCGTGAGCTCTTCCACCCATCTAAGCACAAAATAACAAGCTAAGTAATAGTACTTGGAGGGCTATGACACCTTCTAGAGTCAGTTTTTTTTGTTAATGACACTCGAAAAAATGCAGTGGCTATTTTGTGTAATTCACAATAAAAATATTTTATAGTCATGATTTGGATATGTATATAATTGGTAAAAGTTTTTTCAAGGCTTCAGAATATTGGTGATCGTAGACGCGGGTGTTGGGCCATAGATTAAATAATGGGTGTGCGTGGTTGACCTCAGTTGGCTGCGTGTCGATCGTTCTATATAGATTAGAAATATAGAATTTGGCTGACTATTGACTACTGACTACCCTCTATTGAATTGTTGTCCTTGGACTACTCTCGGGGGAGAGGGGTCACAGTTCTGAAAATAGTTGATATTAAGTACATAACTGACTCATGCGATGGTGCTGTATTTAACGCCTCAGACTGTTGCGCCGAGGGTCGTGTGGGTTCAATTCCTTTATGTGGCAAACATTGTGTGATGAACAGGTTTATTTGTTCTTGGTCTGGGTGTTTATTATTGTTTAGGTATATAGTTAGAGTGTTTATTAATTATATTATATATATATTAAACGTATGTACGTAATTATGTTATTACGTTTGTTACGTGTTATTATGTTTGTCAGTTTCTGGTGCCCATAACACAGGGAATCCTAAGTTGGGGCTGCATGACCGTGCGTGCGTGCGTGATCTTTTTTCTACTGAAATCAGATTGTAAATTAAGCATCCCACACTCAGCGGTCCCGAGCTAGAATTTTCTTTTGTGATGTGGGTGCTAGAACTATGCATACAAGAAGTACATCCCAAGCTCAAATTCCAAATAAATATCTCTAATATAGATGATTACCGTAAAATGGGGGGGAATCGGTACACTTTTTAAGTTTAACATTGATTTTTATCGTTTTTTTTGTAGTTATAGTAATAAAACGGAGATCATAATGGTTCCAGAGGCTTAAATTTTTACGATGCGTTATTATACATAGTTCATTACAAGATATACACAAAAACTGAAAAAACTAGCTTGACCCGATTCATCTTGACTTTGGGGTGAATCAGGTTACGTATGGGGACAGTAGAGTTTTTCGATAGGGCTGGCACTATTTAGTTTTTAGGTAGGTACCTAACTTTAGGTATTTTAGGTATTTTTTAAACTTTTTAATATCTTTAATGAATTACAATACTTTTATGTCTAAATTAAATTATTTACTATTCTTAAACACAAAATAAAAGTCATTATCAGTTCAACAAAGCTAAATCTAACAACTCAACAAACATATTGTGACATTCCAGTCTCTATTCTACCTGTAGCCCATAATCCCCTAGTTCCCTATACTGTACTCGGTTCGGCTCGATTATCGTGGCGATCGGTTTTGGTTTTAGACTTATTTACTTTAAAAAAAAACAGTAGTTATGCTGCGTTTGCCTCTTGATAGTAGTTACGACAATACATATAAATTGTAAATTATAGAGTTGCAAACTAAATAGCCCGTATTAACGACTAGCGACTGCGATGACACTTCCATTCAATTAAAATCGATACTCAATGAATTGTAACAAACCTAATGTAAGCGGTAGGCAGCGGCTTGGCTCTGCCCCTGGTATTGCTGACATCCATGAGCAACGGTATCTAAGTTCTCTTTTTGTTTTTAAATTTGAATGTAGCGTTAATGTTTGCTTTATGACTTGAATGCCTAGTTTAGATATACTGTCGAATGCGAAAATAAGCGCTTGCAAAATATATTATAGCGCAAAAGAAATCTGCAGTATTGTCATTCATTTCTGCGGCCCTCACCTTACTTATAATTCATTGCATAACAAACAAGTCGAGATTGCGTGTACGATAGGCAATAATTGAAATTCAATTCAAAGACAATAAGTTATGGTACGTAAGAGTTTTTTTTTTGTGGTAAATTACTTATATGTTTTCGATCACACTATGCAATTCGTTTCCGTCACATTGACATAATCACACCAATAGCCTAGTTGGTTTATAGACCAAGGTCTCCCAATGATTTCGTTATACAACAAAATGGTCATTTGTAAATTTCGCACTAAAGTGCTTTTGCTAATAGTACATTGTGCACCAAGGGAGAAAAGTTGGAGAGAAAGGAAATGTCCAACTTTTTTCCCGCGGTGCATATACTATTTTTTCTCCTACCAGGCCGAAAGTTCGTGGAGTACCGAGCCGGGGTCTAGGGGCGAAGCCCTCGCGGGGGTAGGGGGGGGGGTGCAGCCCCCCATACTCATAAAAAAAATAATTTTACTGCTTTTTCATTTTTAAATAAACTACTACTAATTACATAAGAACTGTCTGATGAACTCATCTTTGTTTAATAGTTCACTATGAAATTTTATTGCCTTTTGTTTATTTCACTTTTACACTAAATACAATATTGCAAATTACCCGAGCACAACAATGGCGGAGAATTTTAGATGCGTGAGAGTCCCTGGACAGCGGGACGAAAACCGAACTTTCGGCGTCGGTAGGAGAAAAAAGTCATTTAATTAAGATCATTTTTATCTTATTAATATAATTTTACCGACCAGTATTTCATTAAATCACGCCTTGCAGTATACCTATTAGCTGGTGCTTATTAGAGCAAAGGTACCTATCGACTTTGAATGAGTTTATGTAAGCTAATTAAACAGACCTTTGTTGCGATGACCACATAATACATTACCATACATGTTATCATCTTTGAGGATCATCAATCTCACCAAACAATAAGATAATATCAATTATAAAACAAACTATTATAAATTTTAGATTTTTTATGAAAACGTCTTAAAACAAAAAAACAAAAAATGTTCATTTGCCCTAATTTTCTTTGAGACCGTTGATAGCTTTTATTATAGTTCCATCTACTTTGGATAACTTTTTAAATATTAGATCTCTTGTTCCGTTAACATTTTTAAACTTCCGTATTTGAATAATTTTACAACTTATTTCGTTATAAACTACTTGTAAAAGTAAAAGGAGTGAGCTTACATAATAATTTTACGTAGGAAACAATGATATATCAGAGTTTACCAGTTATAGAGGGTTTTTCAAGCATATCAATTTAACATTAAATTTAATTACATATTCTTTATTATGAATCTTATTTACTGAAAACGAACATATGACCTTCAGCGGCAGGGAAACAGTGGGCCAAAGTATTATACCGAAGAAAGGCTGCACTTTATTTCAGAGGTTTATGTAGGGTGGGCAGTCGTGTGGTAACCACCTCTCTCATTTCTTATTAGCCACGAGTGAGCCTTAAAAAGTGGTAGCATTGTGCAGTTCGTTGTTGTTAAGTGAAATAATGCATAAATTAAATGCGATATGGTGAGTAAATTTAGCTTTACAGTACAAATCTTTGTAGAATATTAAGTTTATTTTTTGATCCCAACACCGTAGCACTAATTAAATTTTATTCATTCAATCGAACGTTTCTCTTGAATGACAGATTTTCATTGTTTCATAATACATATAGTCACCAGTTAAGGTTTCAACTACCTGATTAAACTATAGAATGATTTGAAACTGTGAAAGTTCCGGCATGAACTCAGCACTTTTTAAAAATAGGATCGATATTAGTTAAATGCTCTGGTTTTATTTGCCTAATATATAAGCAATTTGGGATTTAATTTAATAACTTTTTCGACGTCTGAAATTTAGAAGTTGTCGTGGCCTAAAGGATAAGACGTTTGGTGCATTCGTATCTTGCGATGCATCGGTGTTCGAATCCCGCTGGCGGGCACCAATTTTTCTAATGAAATATGTACTTAACAAATTTAATGTTCACGATTGTATTCCGCTAAAGTAATAACATCGTGTAGGTAATAAAAACCAAACCCACAAATTTGTAATTTGCGTTATTACTGGTGACAGGACCTCTTGTGAGTCCGCACGGGTAGGTACCACCGCCCTGCCCATTTCTGCCGTGAAGCAGTAATACGTTTCGGTTTGAAGAGCGGGACAGCCGTTGTAACTATACAGATACCTTAGAACTCATATCTCAAGGTAGGTGGCGGCATTTACGTTGTAGATGTTTATGGGCTCCGGTAACAACTTAACATCAGGTGGGCTGTGAGCTCGTTCACCCATATACGCAAAATAAAAGATATGTAGTCGATACATTTGTCAAATTGAAAGTGATTTAAATTTCAACTTGGATGCACGAACAAACTTATTGATTGTACAAATATTAAAAAAGTACGTGAAAGTGAAGGTGTAACATTAGGATCGGGATTCGAATCCGGACCTAGTGGTGCAGTAGTCAAGGCCACTCCAGCGATAGTAATGTTCAATCAATATATATATAGCGATTAATCACGACTGTAATCATGTAAGATTTTCATTTACATTAATTCACAACAGCTATCATTAAATTGTCACTATATTATGCATCTTTTCCTGTAGGAAATTAATTGCTTTCACTCGTGTCTTTGAGAGCGATCGTAGTCTGTATGACATTCAGGCGTGTATTCTGACTACAGGACTTCTCACAAAAATTTTAGATCTCAGATTCACAAAAATCGTGGATTTCTGTGAGCATACCGTAGATTGGCGCGTTTTCTCTTATTTCTTCTATATCTTCATAAATTTATAGGTAACGAGAGTTATCACTCCCGACTACCTTATTTACGCTGATGTTTTACAGTTATTCTCTCATCGCGATGTCAAAGGTGCGAGTTGCAAGATGCAATTTTTGAAAAACTGCTACGGACGGATAGGTAGATTATTCATACAGGATTTATAGAATACACCTACTTCCGTATATATTTTTCCGAATATTTTATTTTCGTATATAATTTCGAGTAAATACATTGCAAGTTTAGGATTTTGACTTTTTCTGCCACGAAATAGTCTTGGGTTCAGGTTCAAATAACGGTATAGACAAGAATTAGATAAAGATAAAATCGTACCTCATGTCTTCAGGTAGATGGGGGCATTTATTGTAATCCGTCATTACGAATCCACCCGATCCATTAACGGTGCTTTTAGTTTTAGTACCACAAGCACCGGTCACCGTCCTCGTCGAACCCGACGCTTGCGACGAAGGGCTTGACGAGTTAATTGATCCATAGACACAGCCCACTGAGTTTCTCGCCGGATCTTCTCAGTGGGTCGCATTTCCGATCCTGTGGTAGATTTTGCGAAGCACTGCCCTTGCTAGGGCCAGTGTAAGCAACACTTCGGTTTGAGCCCCGTGAGCTCACCTACACGTCAAGGAGAAGCTGAAATAGCCTCTCAAGGCTAAAAGCAGGTAGGAAAAAAAATTTGTAATGTGAATGGATTCCGGCGACCGGCAAAAAAGTGTAAATAGACCAACAGTGAAATCGTTTTAAAAATTTCGGTACGGAACCTTTGAAAGCTATTTTTCGACTAAAGTAGGCCACGCGTGACATCTCTAGTATTAATTATTTTAAGATAAAACAGTTATAAATTATTCAAGTCTATTTTAATATGAGAATTTGCGCCAAATACAAAAATTCGAAGATACTATGAAGGTCGAATATTTAGGTTCGTCGCGAGTCACGTTTTATGTGCTTAATTTTTTTTGTAAACAAGTATGATTTTTTGTTGCTCTGTTTTTGCTAATCTAAACATTTAAACTGTTTCCTGATATTAGACAGTAAAGATCATAATAACATTGTTTTGAGGCGAGGCGTGTAACGTGACTTCTAATCGCGACTGATAATAACTATGTCAAACTACTTATTTAAAATTGTTATTTTTCGTAAAAGAGACAAGGGCAGAGCTAACTTACATTATAATAAAATCAGTCTGGGTTTTATGAAAATGGATTTTTGAATATGCAGTCTCCGGTAACCGATATTAACAGTTGTGATGTGAAAATAAAAACATGATTTTAAAGCAAAAGTAATAATTCGTTTTTCTTTGCTAATGCTGATCAGGATATTAGATTAGTCATTATACTAGTCATCGGTCCTTGTACTTGTGGCACTGTTCAATTTAATTAGACATCTTGAAGCTGTTGAAAATTACACAGATAAATAGATAAATATAGAGCTGATAAAAAAATAGTTAAAGTTATAAAATTTAGTCAATCTTAAAACAGCAATTTTGTGATTACGAAGAACTATATAATATATGTGTATAATAACTAAATATAGGAAATAATTTTTTTTGTAAGCGAATACCTAGTTAACATCTGCTCACGAAGTAATTGCACGATGAAAAACTTTAATCATGCTACGAAAGTCATATTAGAACTGTATTTATTGGGCATAAGCGACCATGAGGCCGCCCGGCCGCACCGGTAGTCGCATCATTTTGCTATTTAATTCTATGTTGGTAGGACGACGTCTTGTGAGTCCACACGGGTATGTACCACCACCCTGCCTATTTCTGCCGTGAAGCAGTAATGCGTTTCGGTTTGAAGGGTGGGGCAGCTGTTGTACTGAACTCTCAGTTCAGTACTCACCTTAGAACTCATGTCTTAAGGTGGGTGACGACATTTACGTTGGAGATGTCTATGGGCTCCGGTAACCACTTAACATCAGGTGGGCCGTGAGCTCGTCCACCCATCTAAGCAATAGATAAATAAATAAAAGAAAAGAAGGCATGAAGGAATGGTACCGAGTATTAAAGTTAAATCAGTTAAATTGATGAATTTGCTTGATTAAGATAAGTACCATCTTACTTTTGTCATCTGGACACATGCATGTATGCATGGTTTAAAGGGTGAGACAACTTTTATACAGTATATTCACCTCAAATCTCGTGATGCGCGGCGGCATTTACATTATGATATTTATGACACTACCCTGACCGCCGTAAGATTGTCATCTGTGCAATAAAGATCAAAATAAGTGTTAACAGTATATGTACCCACTTCATAAGTTTAACTTTTTTTCAGGAGTCTGTGTTGGGCGCTCTTTGTGATAGCGTCTGCACTTGCGTATCCGAGACCGAACTCAAATGTTGTTTTCATTATGGTTGATGACATGGTGAGTAGTTAAGTAAAAAAATATATTTACCTGGTTGGGGTTCTGTCATGTTTTGAGTTTGGTCTGTCACGTCCTGTGTGCTTAGTGCGCTGGAACAGCGCCCCTAGCGGCAAACGTAGTTTTTTTTTTTTTTTTTTTTTTTTATGATTGAAGGATTGCTGGTGGCCCGGAGGCCTTTCCAGTTTCACCAGGACAGGTGGGCGAGCAAAGGCTCAGCCAGGAGGGGTGGGATTTGCTAACAGCTACCCGAGCGCCTCCGAAGGAGACCTAACAGCTCAAGAGCAGCTGCTTCGCGAATGAATCTACTACCGGATCGGAATCGCGACCCGCTGAGAAGATCCGGCGAGAAACTCAGCGAGCTGATTCATGGGTTAGGTTGCACGGCGAACTCTTTGTCGAGTTCGACGAGTACGGTTACCGAGGTCCCTAAGCCTGCTCCTAGAGCTGAAGGCGTCTAGTGCGAAGGTTATTGGATCTGATGGATCCGTAAGGACGTGTCTAGGGCGTCGACGGTGACTGGCTCCTGCATGATCAGGATTCGGGGAGTAGTCAGCGGCGGCTACGATAAGGCGATTATCATGACGCATAGCCTTATCGAAGTACCGTTCCGACGCTGACTTCATGTATTTCTGTATAGATTCGAGGCCCAGGTCGTCGTGTAGGTCAACGTTCCTCACGAACCACGGAGCTCCGACGGCTAACCTGCAAAAGCGGGATTGTAGAGATTGAAGGGTGTCTATGTGCGTGCGGGCCGCGTGAGCGAACACCACACTCGCGTAAGTCATGACGGGCCTTATGCAAGTTTTGTAAAGTGTCACCTTGTTCCGAAGGGACATTTTACTCCGCTTACAAATCATGGGGTAGAGTCTACCGAGAATAAACGCGGCACGGTCACGGACTGATTTTATATGCGGGCGGAATGTCATCGATGCATCCAGGGTAACGCCCAGGTACTTGACCTTCCTGGCCCAGGGTATGGATTGACTAAAGAGAGTAATCGGGGGTGTGAGATTCCTCCTCCTAATACGGGAGGAAATCCGTGTGGAGCTTCCCCTCTGAAAGAGCACCGCAGTACTTTTCGCTGGGTTGATGTCTATGCGCCATTTTCGGAACCACTGTCCTAGGGCTAGGGCTGCGCTCTGAAGCTTCTTCGCGATTAGGGACTTGTTTCTACTGGAATAGTAAACAGTCGTGTCGTCGGCGAATAAAGCTAAATGGGTCGGCGGCGACCGGGGAATATCGTTAACGAATAAGCTAAATAGGAGGGGTGAGAGGACAGAGCCTTGCGGGACTCCAGCTGTGAGAGGTCGTGGGGAGGAGCGGGTTCCCTCGACTCGATATCGAAAAGAGCGGTTCGACAAGAAGGCAAACGTAGGCAAACGTTTCAACTCCATACAAATTTGAGTTAACTTTTACTCTATCGAGATCGTTAAAGAGCTCGCACTAAGCATACTGTTGCAAAATGACTCTCATGTCTGAAGAGTGAGCAGAGAACTAATCTACCGGTCTTAACTTTAAATTTTTTTTCACACACCCTGTTGTATCGTGTGATCTTTTATTATTATATATTTAACGTTACTTAGTGATAATTTGCATTTGTAAGATTCACCCACTGATATAATATGTACTTATCATAACCTTACTGTATATTCTGTTACAGTTGATTCTTCTTGATATAGATAAATAATAGACCAAACACCATGGTGGGCCACGAGATTGTTTCTCCCTTTTTACTAAAAGTTTTAAATAGACAAGATTCATAGTTATCGTATACTGCAATTTTTTATATTAAAACTGAATCAGTCTTCTAAAATTGATGTTCAAAACTTTGTACCAACATTTTGGCGAAAACAATGTAAACAAATATAATTCATTAAAATATTTCTTAGCTTGGATCGGTTGTTGTTGACCTAAAATTTTATATTTCGTATTTTAAATACAGAAAGTTGTGTTTATAGTGCTGTTTTAATAATATTAATTATTAAAACTAATTTACTTGCTTTGTGTACATGTTTATTTTTAAATTTAATTTCCTACAAACACGGCAAACTTGATACGCTCGGAGAGCTAGCTACTTGCCATATTCAAATTTAATTAGGGAATGCTCTATATTCCTTTGATTAGAAATTTGCGTGTATTCATTCACTTCATATTCTGATAGGAAAGTTGTCTAGAGTTCATTAAGTTATCTGAGTTTCTTGACTTGTGAATATTATGATTAGAGGTTGTAAAGTTACCCGAAACAAAGAAAAGAGAGTCACGTGCTTATTATTACACAAAGTGGCTAAAATCGTTTGTTAATCATACGTACTTGACGATTTAATTTGCTCCTATTTAAGGATTCTACTAATTAAATCATTGTGCATAAGTGAACTCGGCGCGTCATCTAACTGATTTTGTAATTAAAACTATTTCTCGATTTAATCTTGCGTTTTTAAATTTGTCTATTCTTTCCGATGTTGTGAATACTTTACAGTTTTCGTGGCCCAGAGGGCTAGTAGTATTCTTTGTCGACATTTAAATATTGTGCTAACAGTTGCCTAACTTTTTACATATTAATTGAAAGTTAGGTATTACGTACACAGAGATTTAAAAAAAAATCTTGTTGCCCACAATTTTATTTGACTTGGGGTTTCATACCGAGAACAAGATGATCCTAGGTGCTAAGAGCTTTAGACCTTTAATAAGAGCTTTAGACCTCCACGACAACGAAAACTGGAAAGTATCCAAAACGTTAGAATTAATAAAACGAAGATAGTAAACGCGAAATTTTACTGTGAAAGTAGTTTTAATTATTATAGCATAGCGTTGACGCGCGTGAATTAACGGTCGCTCAATCATTAAGATGGCGTACTCCTTAAATGGGAACACAAAGCCGTAGAAACTACTAACTGACTTTGATTCATGATAACCGGTATATTTGTTACAATACGTACATATTTCACTCTATATGATTTTAGACTAAGATATTTAAAATGTTATATATCACAAGCATAACCTTAAATTGTTTTCGCGAATATTCTTTTAATCTAATCTGGCAAAGGGTAGGTCTTATTGAGTACTTAACTAAACAATTTATAAATAAAATACACTGGTAAAGCTTAAAATCAGCTTAAATATTTACACACGTTAATGTAAGGTACATACATACATACGGTAATTTATATGCCAAGCAATTTCACTCATTGAAAGCCTTATTTATGCTTTTGTATAAATTACAAAGTAATGATTTAGTTTAAAATTAGTTTATTCATTTATATAAAACATCGAAACTTGTATGTAACCTGTTATGAGGCAAATCAAAAACAAAAAATTATGAATAAATTTTGTTTGATTGTTGTTTAGGTTTTTACCATTTGTTTTAGATTTTTGGATACTACAAAGCACATTTTTGAGATGATCGCATTTAAGTTCCTTAGGCGTTAAGTATTCTTTCGCCAGTTTTTCTAAGTCCACACAAAAATAATTTCATGTCATTTACTTTTAATTTTTGTGTTATAACTATAATATCAATAATTTCTTATGACAATTTAATTTTTGTATGGCTATTTAAATCGGTACCTTCTTGTTCTGAAACAGATTAATTACTCGATTAACCTACCAATAGGGTTGGAACGATGTATCTTTTCATGGCTCCGATCAGATACTGACACCTAACATTGACACGTTGGCCTATCAAGGAGTGATACTACAACAGTACTACAGTGAAGCTATATGCACACCAGCGCGCACTGCTTTATTAACTGGAAAGTACCCGATGAGATTAGGTGAGACAAATACAATATCATCTAAAACATAATTTTACATAATTCTTTTAATGTGTTAGGCATTGAAAAACAATTTGTTGAATGCGAGGTAATGACAGAGTTAATTGCAATAGCCGTTAGATGACGGTATAATTGTTAAAACAGTAGGTAGGTGTGAGGATTATGATGATCTTGATGTTTCCACACACTGATAGTGTCTACGTGTCGAGAAGGGATTACTGGTGGCCTACACTGATGAAACTCCATGAAAAGCAGTTCCAAAGATGTGTGCAAACAAATAAACAGACTGCCACAAAACAGTTTGATTTCGCATTCGCGAGACAGCTACTCTTGAGTCTTAGGTCTCCTTTCGAGGCGCTCGGGTAGATGTTGTCACTCCTGGCTGAGCCTTTGCTCGTCCACCTGCCCTGGTAAAACTGAAAAGGCCTCCGGGCCACCAGTAACTTATCAAAATAAATAAAAAAGTTTGATTTCGACTTCAAATCTCATAATTGATGGTATAGCTCATTCACGTGCATCGCGATCACCTATGAGCTCTGGTAACCGCTGAACACCAGTAAAGCTTATTGTTTTAAGCTTGTCTACCAATATAATGCAAAAAAATGAATACCAAGAAATAAGGTGACGCAAGATTTAAAACAATATATATATGTTACGAGTTTTTCGAACCGGTTTGTTAAGAGTTGCGCGAATGCGAATTTTCAAGGCGATCTTAATCATTCACAAAAAATAAAAAAAACGTTTGGTGATATTATGCGAGATCTATCGAATACTGTACTATAGCAATTAATTATTATCACGAATTAGCGTTACTTTTAAATAAAACTAAATAATAAAGGTAACACAGATCTTGTTGAATTTGCAGTTTCGTGTTATACTAGTTACGATTATTTTATTGGCTTGTAAACAAGTAATGGTAGGTATAGTTGTGATACTAATTATAAATGAACAAACCACATAAAATTATTAATTTTATAATAAAAAGGAAAAATAATATGGTCCTTCGTTAAATATGAAAATAGTCCTAATGTCCTAATAGTTCTAATGTGACTTAAAAATAGTCCTAATCGGGAGGCAAAGCCTTAGCTACATCATGGCATGAAGTCCAATAGATTCGGTAATCACTCGGCGTTAGATAGTCTTCTACGATCATTTGCCTACAAAGGCAATAAAAGGATTTCAAATGGCCATTACTTAAATACTTTCTTTTTGTATTTACTATTCCGTGCTTTATGTTTCTGTCGTTTTGTGAATTAGGTAGGATTCTGGTTCTATCCGTGCTGTCGAAACTGGAAAGGTCTTCGAGCCATCTGTAATTCTTACTTCCTAAAAAAACCGTGTTAGCTCGCAATACATACATCCTAGCACCGGAAATTAATAAATTTTTTTCCGTCTGTAAGTTGATGTTAATTTCATAATTCAGTTTCACAATTATTAATATCAAAATGTTATTTCTTCATGGTTTTACTCGTTCGTGAATACGTGTCGAGGACGGATTTATTTAGAAAAAAATACCGATTGGAGGCAAGGCACATTAGCAAGATAGGTACAATCTTGGCGTTTTAATTATTTGTTCACAGAAGTTTCAAATAATGATAGTTCGGTTGTTATTTGTTTAGGTATTTTTTGTCTATATGTGACAAATATAAAATAGTATATAATGAGTATAGCAAAAGTTTATAATCTCCAATAACCAAAAGAGAACGCAACATTTAAAACGACTATAGTTGCAACACGCAGTTGACAAATACCGGGTCCAAGCCAATGTTCTTTGAATGTAGTACCAATTGTAATTGTAATTCTTTTGTTAACATTTCTGACTCCATTTTATCACAATTTCGACGGTTACAATACAGATTTGATGGAAATACTAGTATGACCTTAGATAGTATTACATTTACTGGGTTTCGTTACAGGTATGCACGGGAGCCCACTTTTTAATTCAGAAGATAGAGGTATTCCTTTGACGGAACGTCTCCTACCTTCATATTTGAAAGAACTCGGATACTCCACCCATTTGGTGGGCAAATGGCACGTTGGGATGTCCAGAGAAGAATTTTTGCCTACATCTCGAGGGTATGAATCACATTACGGCATGAGAGGTGGATTTATTGATTATTATACATACACCAATATTGAAATGGTAAGTCAAAGGATTACAAGAATCTACTTTTTATTTATTTACTGCTTAGATGGATGGACGAGCTCACAGCCCACTTGGTGTTAAGTGGTTACTGGAGCCCATAGACATCTACAACGTAAATGCGCCACCCACATTGATATATTATTATAAGTGCTAAGCTCTCAGTATAGTTACAACGGCTGATTTCCGACCTTTTTAAGTAAGGTCTAAGTCTAAGTCTTATAAATGTATTCTAAATCAGGGCCGTATGCTCGTATATCTGCAGTGGCACTAAAAATATATACCATTGAACTGTGCATTCCTTGAGAGACTCATGAGGGCAATATCGTTCTGCTGGTCTTTGTCGCTTGGATCATAATTTTCATGTGCAATTATTTGTTGTATGGGTATATGCTGGACGGGGCCGCTACCGTCGCTATAGTTACAACGGCTACCCCACCCTTCAAATCGAAACGTATTACTGCTTCACGGCAGAAATAGGCGAGGTGGTGGTATCTACCCGTGCGGACTCAAAAGATCCTATCACCAGTAAAAAGTAACTACACTTATTTCGATGTAATAAATACTAAGTGAAACAGTTAAAGCAATAGTAAGCTTATTGCGTCATAAAATTGCACTGATTGAATTTCGACATACGTGCATCTGGTAATGTACCGTAATTATTGAGTGATGACCCTTATTTTCTACACTCAACCGATGTACCGAAAAGTATGGGGAAATCCAAATATTATATAAGTGTGTAGAAATCCAAATATTATATTGAAATCTATGTTGGCCCTTTCACACCAAGTAGACCGTGAAATAATCCGAACATTTTCACATCCATTTTCGAACACCCAAACTCGTGACTGGTTTTTTGTTTCGGGTTCGTACGCGTATATCCAGGATTCGTCACCTGATACAATGTTGTATACAGCATTTGAGGATCCTGCGTGGAATCTTTCGAGAGTTCTGATGCACCAAGTAACGCGAGCCGCTTTTTGCTCTTCACAGAGCGCATGCGGTATCCATCGGGAAAACAACTTTTTTACACCTAATTGTTCATGCAAGATTATTTGTATTTGACTCATGCCAATGTCTAAAGTTGCCTGAATTTTGCGGTATGTCACATGTCGATCTTCCTCAATCAGCTTACGCAAAGCATCAACGTTTTCCTGGGTGACTGCAGTTTTTGGATGACCTTGACGGGGATCATCACTGAGCTTGACATGTCCACGTTTAAACTCAGCAAACCAGCGATAAATTGTGGTTTTGGATGGGGCTTTATCACCAAATGCAGAAATCATCTGGTCAACACACTGTTTTTGTGTTAAACCACTTCGAAAGTCATAAATCATCGCTCTTGAATTTTCTCGAGTAAATTCCATTTTCTCAACGACTAAACAAGTTTGACAAAACCTCGTGACAAGACCGAGAATCTTTTTTTAAATAAATAAATGGTATTCGATTTTTAAAACCAAGGAGTTTTCAATTAAAAATATTTTAATATGACAGGAACAGTGGAAATATTCCATTCCCGATACTTTTAGTGCAGCCTAGGTACTGTGAGCTTCCAAAAACGTAATATATTTTTTATTAAACTAGTGGTCCCGCATAATTAATTGAAATTATAACTTTCAACATTATTATGGTCCTATTGTTACAGATTTCGCCAAGACTGCACTATAGACAAATACTCGTAATATTAAAGATAAACATTACTAACCTATTCTCAATTTGACTACAGACTTTAAGCAGTAAGTTTGACAATAAACAAAGAGTATATATATGTGTGTGTGTCAAATACATGGTAGTGTGTGTAATGTTTTCTTTATTGATTTAATGTATCTTTTATGCATTATTTTAAAAAAAAATTTGCATTGTGCACTTCTTTAAATTTTCTATAAGTGTGGAAAATTTCATACTCCTCCGTACGCGCAATTTTCATAAAAAGGGATACAAAGTTTTTGCTTCACGTATTAATATATAGATACTAATATAGTTTAAACCGCTTTTGACAGGTTTTTTTCGTATCGTGTTTGTTCTGATTCGCATTAGGTACTATGATTGTTTTTGTTCCGTCTGTTGTATTATTTAAATTTGTACTTGGTGTAAATTGGTACTTTAGTGTGAACTAGTTGATAATGTTGGTACAGGCGGCAACTTTGACTTCCTTATTTAAACAAGTAATGCGAATCAAGTACGCTTGTAAGTGACTATATATATTATATAGTCACTATGTATATTATATAGTCACTTACAAAGTGTAAGTATAGTTAGTTATATATATATTATAGTATATTATACCAAAAATATACATATATTATCTATTTGAATAAACGTGCACATATTTTTTTACTGAGCTAATAAAAAAATATGTGGAACAATGTATGAAATAATTAAAATATAATATTTAGATAATTCATATTATTCGTATTTATTGTGCCTGTTTCTGAAGATTTCTTTTATCATATAAAATTTATAATTTACTACCGTGCGCCTCAGAGATATTGTCCGTCAACAAAATTTAACTAAGCGGACATTTTTAATGGATTTTTTTTTCAGTGGCCCAGTGGTCGTCAAATGCTGGGTCTGGATTTGTTTGATAATGGAATACCCCAAAATCACGAAGAACGTTACATCGTTGACGCCCTTACTGATCGTGCTGTAAAAAGTAAGTATATTTTTCAGTTTAAAATGTAAGTAAGTAAAGACATTATACTTGAGTCGTCTATTATCAAAGGTGGCAATCTGTGCATTTGGACAAAAAAATGTTATTGATATGTCAATACAGATTGATTTGAATATAATCGTCTCCTTCAAAGAATACGGTTCAAAACCTGCATTAAATAAAGGTTAATACTTAACCTGTTATTTATCAAAGATGTCGTTCAGAAGAGTTTTGTGACTGCCAATGGAATACAAAGTCAATAATTCGTTTTTCTGATTTACCAATAATTGTCCAAAAGTCACATTGCCGGCTTTGATAATAGTCGACTCACTTATCATATACCTTAAACCATACTTACGATATACTTGCCAGCTTACAAATCAATACAGATGGGCAGACGAGCTCATGGTTCGCTTAGTGTTAGGCGCTTGCCGATACCAATCTTCACCATAGTATCATACGAATTGCCGCCAATTTTGAGAAATGAGATCGAATTTTTAATTGTATTAGTTCAGTTACCAGTGAAGCAGTTTCGATTATGACCGATTATAATTTTATTACAAAGCGAACATTTTAGAAGCTGTTTCACGTTTGTACATACATATGTGATCTTGCTAAAATTAGTTTGCGAAACTTATAATTACATACTTTAATTTGTCTTTATTTAGATGATTGTGCGACCGACTTAAGCTATTATGACGCCACGCAGAGATACACCGGATTACCTAGTAGAATACAGTCGCTATTAAAACATTGTTTTTTTTTATTGCTTAGATGGGTGAACGAGCTCACAGTCCATCTGGTGTTAAGTAGTTACTGGAGCCCATATACATTTACTCGTACAACGTAAATGCGCCACCCACCTTGAGATATAGGTTTTAAGGTCTCAGTATAGTTACAGCGGCTGCCCCACCCTTCAAACCGAAACGTATTACTGCTTCACGGCAGAAATAGGCAGGGCGGTGGTACCAACCCGTGCAAACTCACAAGAGGTCTTACCACCAGTAATTACGCAAATTATATTTTTGCAGGTTTGATTTTTAATACACGATGTTATTCCTTCATCGTGGAAGTCAGTCGCGAACGTTTGTTAAGTATATACGTATTTCATTAGAAAAATTGATACCCGCCTGCGGCATTCGAACACCGGTGCATCGCTAGATACGAATGCACCGGACGTCTTATCCTTTAGACTACGACGATTCAAATACTTTCAATTGCAGTAATACATCAACACAACACTTCCCGGCCACTTTTCCTGCACATTACCCACAACGCCCCCCACGCTGGGAACGCCGGAGGTGCATTGCAACCTCCTTTATTCAAAACAGTTCAAAGCAAGCATATCGCGAATTCAAACAGGAGGCTTTATGCAGGTGATTATCAAAATTAATTTAATGTCCTTTATTAGTGTATACATTATTCTATGATATTTGAGTGGCGTGGTGTATGTGTAGAGCACTTAGTACCATTTTATAAAATCACATAAATGCATATGTACTTATATAATTTAAAATTAAGGTAAGGTACATTTTTAACAGAAAACTACAACAATATTAAGCAATAAATGTACCAAATTGTTTTTAATTATTAATTGAAGAATTCTGGTTTCAGTTAAAAACTTATTTAATTATTTTTTTTATTGTAACTCTCCTTGGTGCGACTTATTGTTGTGTATTTTAGATTTAGTATCTTAACCTTATTGTGGTAAAAAGTAAAAAGTAATGTGGTAAAGTAAAGATAAAATGAATTTGCGTTGCTTTTTAGAAATCGTGACGCACGTAGACCAGAGCATCGGTCGAATAGTAGTAGCGTTAGCAGAAAAAGGCATACTAGATGACACCATAATAGTCTTCGCCTCAGACAACGGATCCCCTACAGTCGGCAGACTTCAGAACTGGGGTTCTAATTTACCTTTCAGAGGAACGAAATGGTCACCATGGGAAGGGGGCGTAAGAGTTCCAGCGTTCCTATGGCATTCGTCTTTAAGTCCCAGGGTTTGGAACGGTCTCATGCACATAACAGATTGGCTTCCAACATTGGTAGCAGCAGCCGGAGGGAAAGTTACCAAAAGTATAGATGGAGTAAATCAATGGGATGCTATTCTGCAAGACGGTGAATCTAAACGCAAAGAAGTGTTGATAGCTTTGGAAGATAGTAACGCAAATATGTACGCGGCGTACAGAGCTGGCGATTACAAAGTCATCGTCGGCAATGTAACCGGATTGAATAATAATGTTTATGGAACAGAGCTATTGATTAATAAATTTGCACCTCCACCTTATTTTTCCACTTTGAAATCTTGCGAAGTTGCGCAAATGTTTGAGTATACAGGACGGTATTTAGATTTTGATGTGGTGCAAAACATGAGGCAAGCGGCTACTGTTAAACAAATAGACGAAATAAAGGACGCGACTCTCTGTATTCCCTCGTTAAGTAAGTGGATTTTGCATATAAAACTTAAAAGATAAATAGATAATATTCACAATTAGTGTCATTATTTTTTAATGACTCATTAAATTTGTGGTTTAGGAATGACATTTTGTTACCATTTGTTTATTATATACTATACTTACTTTGATGAAAAACCCGCTAAACCAGCTGTTTAAGATTTCATGTCTAACTCTTGGTTTAAACATAAATATTATTCATATTAGAAATTCTGCACGAAAAAATTCAAAGTGCACACTACAAATTACAACTATGTGTCTAGCCTTTGTGTATTTTTAATATAACTTTATCTCATTTTGCATGTATACTTCTTGAATTCTATCATGCATTTAGTTGTTGAACGATTCTTGAATACTAGTAAGAACAAAAATGATCATCTGATGTCTTAAAAGCATTGTTAACTATCGGCTAATTAATTCGCATTTTAAGCACCAGCATGGGTTGTCGACTATGATGTAATCAAGTCACCATTGTAATGTTGAGGGTCATCGGCTTTACCTTTTATTTGCACGCAATGGTACTAATTACGAGTATCGCAACCTGCATACTGTAAAACTATTTTCTTGCTACTTTGCGATTGTGCGTCAATACAACTTTGTACTGTTTCATGATAATCAATAATGTTTATTTTATAACTGTTTTTATCGTAATAAATATCTTGAAAAATATTAAAAACTAGCTGACCCGGCAGAATTCGTAGTGCCTCAATCGATAAATAAAATACGTAAACTTTTGTATAAAATAAACTTAAAACAAACAAAAGGAATCCATCCGACATCAAAGGAAAAACACAATTGTTATTTTTATTTAATTCCGATTATTTTCATATTTATCTACGTTTTAAACATTCTCTGTACTTCCACAAATAATTCAAGACCAAAATTAGCCAAATCGGTCCAGCCGTTCTCGAGTTTTAGGGAGACTAACGAACAGAAATTCATTTTTATGTATATAGATGTCATGATAAAGTACTGTGAAGGGCATATAATTAATGGTTCTTAAATTATTCTAGCTCGCGGGTGTCTTTTCAATCTGCGTAAAGATCCATCGGAGAGTCACGATTTATGGCAAGAGGCAAACAAAATAGCAATGCTACTGACTAGCAGGCTGCGAGGGCTTTGGGCTATGCAACTTCGGCGAGGTCCCACTAATCTTAGAAATGAATCTGACCCAGCAAAATTTGGCTATACGTGGACTCCTTATGTCAAAAACAAAGGTATCACGAAAGTACCTGTCCAAAAAATTAGCAATTTGAATTTATCTATAGACATAAGCGGGAACAGGACTTCGACCAAAGACACGACCAAAGCTTCAGCTGTCAACTGCGATGGTATCACTGGCATTAGGAATTTTTTGTGTTTACTACAAAGTGTGTTTTGATTAGGACCTATCTAGTGGTCTTTACAGTCTTTTGTAAATTTGTGTTTAGTTTTGATTTCAATTTTTGTGATATTTTAAGTATAGTTGTATTTAGTAAGTTAAAATTTAAGCATTGTTTGCAATAAAATATTCAAAAATGAGTACCTCTATTTACTCGTAAATTTGTTTTTCACTGCACCTGCTGTTCAATTAGTTTATTCAATTCGTATTTGCTTTGCAATGAGACATAATTTATGTGAATTGTAAATATCTGTAAATTTTCATGCGTTGTCTTTAAGATACGCCTAATTATAGTTAAATTTTAATTTAGTACGGAAGCCACACGTTATTGGCCAAAATTAATTGGCAGAATAGGTACTATCATATAAGGTCAAATTAAAGTATTCATCATATCCACACAGAAATATTTTACAAGGTAAAATCAAAATAATAAAATTATAGATTTTATCGAAATCGTGTACGATACTAGGCTGCACTAAAAGTATCGGGAATGGAATATTTCCACTGTTCCTGTCATATTAAAATCTTTTTAATTGAAAACTCCTTGGTTTTTAAAATCGAATACCATTTATTTATTTAAAAAAAGATTCTCGGTCTTGTCACGAGGTTTTGTCAAACTTGTTTACTCGTTGAGAAAATGGAATTGACTCGAGAAAATTCAAGAGCAATGATTTATTATGACTTTCGAAGTGGTTTAACACAAAAACAGTGTGTTGACCGGATGATTTCTGCATTTGGTGATGAAGCCCCATCCAAAACCACAATTTATCGCTGGTTTGCTGAGTTTCAACGTGGACGTGTCAAGCTCAGTGATGATCCCCGTTAAGGTCGTCCAAAAACTGCAGTCACCCAAGAAAACGTTGATGCTGTGCGTAAGCTGATTGAGGAAGATCGACATGTAATTGGTTCCATCGTATGGAAAAATGTGTCAAATTTCGCGGAGAATACTTCGAAAAGCAATAAATACATTTTTAAATAGTAATGTTGTGTCACTTCGTTAATTCCCGAAATTTTCAGTGCCGCCCTCGTATTAATCCTGTGAAATTATAATAGATACACAATTTACATAATACGATAAAGTATAAATAATAATTATAATTACATAGAAGGACATGATATGTTATATACCCGAAAATTTAATACATTTGCGTAATAATTAGTACGAGTATAACGTTCCAGTTTGAAGGGCGGGATTCATTTTGTGATGTCTATGGGATGGTTTAACCTCCTAATACTAGGTACATTAGTAACACGGAATACCAGCTCGCTGCGATCGTGAACCGACTTTTTCTGGTTTTAGAGAGTAAGTCCACACAGGTAGGTAGGTATCTGTCTTAAATCATCAACGCAATTAAATAAAATAAAAATCCAGCCGCCGATCACCAACTGGCTGGTACGACTAGATAACCACCTTTTTCTCCGTACCTATTCACTGGTAGCCTAAGGGGCTGTTTCTGCTAGGTCTGGATGTGATAATCACTGGTCTCCGTATAAGCAACTGCTCTCAAAGAACGACTTTGAGTAACACGACCTTCAACTATGAATTCAACCAAGCAATCTATTGGAGAAATTTCCCACAGCGTAATTGCGTAATTACTGGTGGTAGGACCACTTGTGAGTCCGCTCGGGTAGGTACCACCACCCTGCCTATTTCTGCCGTGAAGCAATAATGCCTTTCGGTTTGAAGGGTGGGGCAGCCGTTGTAACTATACTGAGACCTTAGAACTTATATCTCAAGGTGGGTGGCGCATTTACATTATAGATGTCTATAGGCTCCAGTAACCACTTAACACCAGGTGGGCTGTAAGCTCGTCCAACTATCTAAGCAATAAAATAAAAAATGCTATATCCGCATCGTTCTTATTGAAGTACTCGCGTAAATTTCAGATCATATCAGCTCTCTTTTAAGACCTTGCTCAATTTAAGTTCTCAGCATCAGCGATGTCGCGAGCTTAATAGAATTGGCTAATCACAAAATATGGTCTCAAGAACGCTGTCAGGACTCTAAAATTATTTCGTGATTACATTTCGCATCAGAAAGACCTGCGATTTCGTGTTCATAATGATCACGTGTCACCTCTTTTTATAATATTGTATCTTCACACGAACGCTGTTGTTATAATACGCTTTTGAGCTACTTTCCTGTCTATGATCCTATTAATTTTGGCCTGGAACTGTTCCGCTGTTAATAACATCTCGAATAACGCCTCGTACAGTATCTAGATAATATACTAATAAAAAAAACGAATGAAACAAAGTTTCGTTTTAATTATCGCAGTTCTCGGAGATCACAAACATTCAGCCTGTTATTGTGTTAACACGTATTAACGATAGCTTAATTCAAGATCAATATATTTTAAAATTCACGCAGAATTTCTTAATCGCAAATGAATAGTTGCCTTAGCTGTTTGTTTAACAAAAAAAATGGCAGTCAAAATTTTAATTTCAGTTTAATTTATTAATAAAATATATTATATTTTAAAGCAAATTTTACTTATTGGAGTTGAGTGGAAAAAAGATAAGTTGATAGAATTGTCGTGACTGCAATTTTTTTTCCCCCAATTATTTAAAAATGTTCGTGTTTCGAGTTTTGCTGATATCCGTATTGATGCTGGTGGCTGAATCAACGAAGCGTAAATCTTCTAATATTGTTCTGATCGTTGCCGATGATTTGGTAAGATTTGATGTAGTATTTGTTTTGTTAATATGATAAGTCTATCATTTCTATCACGCAAAAGTGCTTCTTGTCTAACAAGCCAAACCGTGCTGTGAGTTCATCCTAGCATATATGTATTTAATACGTAGGTAATCTACCAGGTGGGGTGCGCTACGAGAACTTTTCTACCGATTAACTCATTAAGAACCTTTTTTTTTTATATTACGATTATATTTTTTTTTACTAAAAGAGAACCAGTTTTGAGTGTAATTAATAATAAAAAGTTGTTTTTAATAATAATTCGCGATATCTCAAGTATTAACATAACAAGATAGCCGTCTGAGGTTACTTTTACATCTTTTATAAAGTGTTTTTGCCACATACTTTAAATTCATTATCATTTTTAATTCATTAATTTACCAGACATAATTAAAACTTTTTTAATGCTTCGATTTATGGGCAAGCTAACAGCCCACCTGATGTCATTTATTTAATTTATATTATATTAAACACAGTACTAGTAGTAGTACATTCACTAACTACTTCCGCCTCACCGATCTGCAGTAGTGATATTTTTAGTTTATTTTCGCACCTACATTTATTTATTCCTTGTTCTTTTCCAGGCGATTTTTTGTTGGCCATCAATGTAGTCTATAGCGTTTATCGTTTGCTATATAAGGGCCTCAGTTACTATTTATTTTCAATTAACTCTTCTCCCAGTCTATCTTTATAAGCCTCCTTTTTCAGATTTTAGGTCCATTGTTTGTGGGTTAAAAATATACCTCCTTTTTAATATAGCAATATATATATATATTTTATGATTGAAGGATTACTGGTGGCCCGGAGGCCTTTCCAGTTTCACCAGGACAGGTGGGCGAGCAAAGGCTCAGCCAGGAGGGTGGGATTTGCTAACAGCTACCCGAGCGCCTCCGAAGAAGACCGAACAGCTCAAGAGCAGCTGCTTCGCGAATGAATCTACTACCGGATCGGAATTGCAACCCGCTGAGAAGATCTGACGAGAAGCTCAGCGAGCTGATTCATGGGTTAGGTTGCACGGCGAACTCTTTGTCGAGTTTGACGAGTACGGTTACCGGGGTCTCTAAGCCTGCTCCTAGTGTTAGAGCTGAAGGCGTCTAATGCAAAGGTTATTGGATCTGATGGATCCGTAAGGACGTGTCTAGGGCGTCAACGGTGACTGGCTCCTGCGTGATCAGGATTCGGGGAGTAGTCAGCGGCGGCAACGATAAGGCGATTATCATGACGCATAACCTTATCGAAGTACCGTTCCGACGCTGACTTCATGTATTTCTGGATAGATTCGAGGCCCAGGGCGTCGTGTAGGTCAACGTTCCTCAAGAACCACGGAGCTCTAACGGCTAACCTGCAAAAGCGGGATTGTAGAGATTGGAGGGTGTCTATGTGTGTGCGGGCCGCGTGAGCGAACACCACACTCGCGTAAGTCATGACGGGCCTTATGCAAGTTTTGTAAAGTGTCACCTTGTTCCAAAGGGACATTTTACTCCGCTTACAGATCATGGGGTAGAGTCTACCGAGAATAAACGCGACATGGTCACGCACTGATTTTATATGCGGGCGGAATGTCATCGATGCATCCAGGGTAACGCCCAGGTACTTGATCTTCCTGGCTCAGGGTATGGATTGTCTAAAGAGAGTAATCGGCGGTGTAAGATTCCGCCTCCTAATCCGGGAGGAAATCCGTGTGGAGCTTCCCCTCTGAAATAGCACCATAGCAATATATACTGACTGATGCTAGTATACAAAAAAATAACTTATTGAGTAGTTTTAAAATAGTCGTCATGTTTTGTGACTGGAAACTAGTTTTTTTATGTCTCACTCAGAACGTAAATTATGTACATTTCTAATCAGTTGTTATTGAAGTGAGCAATTTCGCTATGTCGCGCTTTTGGCTGAATAAATTGTAATGATATTAAAAACACGTTTTAATGTCGTTACGGTTTACTTTTCGACATCTTGAATACCTTATAGTACTGGTGGCCATGGGGATCACGTCGTTGTAAATGAAATTTAAGCGCGTATTTGATTAGCACAAGTGTTTAAATGAATGGAAACTTCACATAATAATTTATTATAACCGAATAGTCGGTACCGAAATAATTGTACATTTTGTTTCGAATTTTACAGTTACTAATTTTTACTTTATAAAGAGTCGAAACTTTAATAAAATTAGTATTAAATTTAATTAAATGGGATGCGGTGTTTCTGTATATTGAAGAAAAAAAAAACGTGTGGCACTCGGGAACTGCCGCGGTAAAGCTATTGCGTAGCATTTTTTATCAACTTATGCAATTATAATTAGACAATGATAATTTAATATTAAAACAATAATAAAACAAGACCACGCTATATTAAACATTAATAAAAGCAAAACTTTAACTGTCCCCTTCACACTCATAAGCTAGACCGCGCGAGAAAGAGATGGGCAGACTTTTCATGATGCACATGCAGTGTGACGTCACGCCACGCGCTTATTCACAAACACTACACAAGCGCAACGCGAGCTACATGGTAGGCGGAGTGAGGGGTGTAAGGTTTTTTTCGTTACGGAATTTCATGATTCGGTCGCTGCGCTCAAGGCCCGCGATAAAATCTATGCAATAGCTTAAAAATTAAAGAGTGTAACTAGTTATTTTCTGTTGGTAAGTCTGTTTATTTGTCCGCGCATAACTTCGGAGCTACTTTTAATGTAGGTTTCACAGGTTTGACAGGTATAGAGGGACCAATATGTGGCAAGCTTGCTTGGTTCTTCCATTCCGATAGAAGCACCCGTCACGTGCGGGCGTGCTCATCGACCACTCGATCGCCCGGCCTTTGTTCGCCCGGTTTTTGTTAGACAAAGTTTTTTCTCGGAAGTTTTTATTTGTTTTGTTTCTTTTTGTTTTTTTTTCTATTTTGTTGTTTTTTTCTTTGTCCTGTAGTAATTGCGCCGCGTTGCCACTTGAGTTCAGTAGAACCGCTAAGTTCCGAGATGTTGGGGCCTTGGGGAGTATTTTTAAGACCCGGGGCAGCCCCACCTGGGAACTCAGCTATCATGGACGCTGTATTTGCGGAATTCCTCCGGCTTCGCCACCCAAAGCTCATTTCCGAGTTTCTGGCCTTCAAAGCCGATCACTCCGCGAGCCCTCTGGTGGACTCCACCGTGCTCGCTCCACCTGCGTCACCTGTACCTGCGTGAAAAGCTTCTGCATCGTACACCGCAGCCTCCGTCGTGCCTGCCGCTCCCACGTCGCATATACTGGCGCGTAAAGCTTCTGCGTCGTCCGTCGTTGCCAGCGTTCCTCCCGCGCGATCATCTGCGGCCTCCATCGTGCTCGACATCCTCGCGCCCTCTAAAGCACCTGCGCCTGCCTCCTCGTCTTCTGACTCTGACTAGGACATGGAGGTCAACCTCGCCCTTGCCTCATTGACGGAAGGATTCATCCTCGTACAAAAGGGTAAGAAGCGCGACGCGGATTCTCGAGCTCGGTTTTTCGGTGGCACAAAATAAAACCCAGACCCCTCCCCCGATAATCCTTCAAGAGCAGGCAGTTTGCGAGTTTCCCTGGCCCTTAAGGCCAAAAAAATTAATTTTACAAGTGCCCGTATCCTCGCGAACGGCATACAAATTAAGATTCAAACATTCGACGACCATAGGGCCCTCTTTTCTTACTTCCGTAAGGAGCGTATAAGTTTGCATACGTATACGCTTCAGGAGGAGCGCGAACTCAGTGCCGTCCGTCATACGTGGCATCCCGAAAGAGTTGGATGCCGAGCTCGTCAACACACAAGCCGCGGAAGAGATCCATATAACATGGTTCTCGTCACCCTCCATCCTACCACCGAGGGTAAGCAAATGTTTAACATCCGAACGGTCTGTAGGCTTTCCGGAATCACCGTCTAAACCCCACACAAGAAAGGTACACCTAGCCAGTGCCATAACTGTCAATTATACGGTCATTCTTCCCGTAACGAGTTAAGTGTTTGGGTGATCACGCCACGGCCCTATGCACTCGCGATCAAAAAACCGCAACGGAACCGCTTCGTCCTGTGCTGTACACAGGGTCACCCCGCGAATTACCGTGGATGCCCCCGAGCCCCTAAAATAAATCGCCGCGTCGCCCGCCAAAACCGCCTCCGAGCTTCCGGCCTAGACATCAAAGCCATAGCACCCTCTGTGCCGAAGGCTAGGCCTGCTTTCGTGCCGGTGCCGGTGCCCAGCGTCTCGGCCTAGGCTAAGCCGTTGCCGTATACAAACACGGCTGCAACTCTGTCCCTCGCGATTCGTCCCGCCCCCGCGATATGTCCCTCCCCCGCGACTCGTCCCTCTCCTGCGACTTGCCCTCCGACCGCGTCCGACAATCTCGCTTTAGCGATCGACTTCTTTCAGTCGATCAACTTTGAGCGCGTTAACGCTTTGGGCGACGCCATCCGCGAGGCCTCCACTGCACAACACTTCATCGCCGTTGTGCAGGAATACGCCGACGTATACGCGTCGTCAAATACGTACGTTCTCCTCTCACTCCACATCAATGGCGTACATAAGTAAAATAAAGCCCCTATCCGTAAGGACTGGACCTGGGTCTCGTCCAGAATTAATCCAGAAATTCATGAAGTCAGCGTCGGAACGGAACTTTGATAAGGCTATGCGTCATGATAATCGCCTTATCGTTGCCGCCGCTGACTACTCCTCGAATCCTGATCACGTAGGAGCCAGTCACCGTCGACGCCCTAGACACGTCCTTACGTATCCATCAGACCCAATAACCTCCTTCCTAACCCTGCAATCATAAAAAAAAAGATTTTTCCATTAAAATACTCGTAGTATGTTGCGAAAAAGATATCGATCGTCATTTGAAGTTTTTCGTGTTCTAACTGTATACTAACCGTTGTTAAAAGTCATATAGCTAATAATATTCATAATATGAAAATAAACCTGTTTGTTAAGTTTTCACGCCTAAACGAAGTACTCGAAACACTTAAAATAGATAATATGTATGAGCAATAAAGAGTTTAATCGTTGCACGAGTAATTTATTAGGAACTTGAATTCTATTTGATTCTATTTGTCAATATGTCTTCCAAATTCGTGTTAGTAGAGTAGTTTTCGAAGTCTTCGTGGCCTAAAGGATAAGACGTCCATTGCATTCGTATGTAGCGATGCACCGGTGTTCGAATCCCGCAGGCGGGTACCAATTTTTCTAATGAAATACGTACTCAACAAATGTTCACGATTGACTTCCACGGTGAAGGAATAACATCGTGTAATAAAAAACAAACCCGCAAAATTATAACTTGCGTAATCACTGGTAGTAGGACCTCTTGGAAATCCGCACAGGTAGGTAGCACCACCCCGCATATTTCCGCCGTGAAGCAGTAATGCGTTTCGGTTGGAAGGGTGGGATAGCCGTTGTAACTATACTGTGACCTTAGAACTTATATCTCGAGGTGGGTGGCGCATTTACGTTGTAGATGTCTATGGGCTCCAGTAACCACTTAACATCAGGTGGGCTGTGAGCTCGTACACAGATTTAAGCAATAAAAAAAAAAGTATTAAAAAATCCCTAATATTCTTATGTGAGATTTTATGTATATAAATAAATTCGATTGAGATTTGGTAAAGTATTTGCTAATTTAAGTCACTGTGCCACAAGGACACGGTTCGAGGAATGTCAACCGCTAACGGTTTATCGATTCACAAGGTTAATGTATTTTTAATTGCAAAGATAATACATGTGTTCAAGGTCCACCTGATTATAAGTGGCAACTGTAGCCCACTAACCTATATTCAGAGAATGGAGATCGAGTTCAATATGAGAAACAAGGTCAAGATCATCTTCTGCACTATGAAGATTTTGCTTCTTCCTGTTTTAGGTGGTGTTATTTATTTATATATTAATACGTAAAGCAAAAACTTTGTACCCCTTTTTACGGAAATTGCGCTGACGAAGGAGTATGAAATTTCCCACACTTATACTTTATGTAGGGAAGGAGTGCAGAATGCTAATCTTTTCTTAAAATTATGCATAAATAATACCTACATCAAATCAATAAAGGAAACATTACACACACTACATAATGTATTTGACACACACACGCATTTAAACTGTTTTGTTTTTGTTTGTCTGTGGTCAAATTGAGAATAGATTAATATTGTTTGTCTATAATATTTTTTTTCTATAGTATTGGCGAAATCTGTGATTGTGAATTAAGTCGAATTGAATCATGAACAGTCCAATTAACTCCAACCAAAAAAATACTATATTGCATATACAGTTTTTTTTCTTAAGTTACTTTTAAAAATTTACAAAATAAAAGTGTATTTTTTCTCGCTTTTCTCGCCCAAAATCTATTATGTTCTATCCTCATAAACATATATTTTGGTCAGAGATCACATTTAGTTACTTGAATTTTTACTCTGTTGTCCTTTTCATACTTTTGTATTTTCAGTTTTTTTCTCATTATTGCATTCAGACTTGACTATTTCGCATTATTATTATGACGTATAGTGTAGATTATATCAATTTTTTTGTATTATATCTAACTCAGCATGTTATAGGTATGAACAATATATGTATATACTTCTGATTTTGTTCATTCATGGAAAAGTTTGTCATCGAATTTTGGCAATGTCAAATAGTTTCATTGTTACATTATATGATCCGATAATTACAATGAATGCTTCAAAATATGGTCGTTAAAACTAAATTATGTAAGATTTAAGAACTGGGTTGTAGTTTTCGATATCCAGATGTTAGTGTTCCAATAAACACACACCGTGTAAAATCATGTAAAATGCTATTATACAAAAGCTACAGTATAAGGAAAACACAGATATAACTAATACAAAAAAAAGTATGAAGCTAACACGTGAGGTTGAGCATATTTCTATATATACATACATACATGTGTAAGATACGCTAATATTTCAAATAACGTAACAGTTAGGAAGAAGATTAAATAAATTGATTCTACATGATTGGCAGATGATTAAACGGTTTAAAAGTCAAGGCTATGTGCAGATAAAGACTACGCGTCGACGATCTTTGCAATAACATATTATATAAGTGTTAGAAATTCCATAGTTGTATATTGTGAGTCTAATCTATCTATATATATAAAAATGAATTGCTGTTCGTTAGTCTCGCTAAAACTCGAGAACGGCTAGACCGATTTGGCTAATTTTGGTCTTGAATTATTTGTGGAAGTCCAGAGAAGGTTTAAAAGGTAGATAAATATGAAAATGCTTGAAATTAAATAAAAATTACGATTTTGTTTTCTTTGATGTGTCCTCCGTAGGACGGATTCCATTTGTTTGTTTTAAGTTTATTTTATGCAAGAGTTTAAGGTCTTTTATTTATCGATTGAGGCACTACGAAGTCTGCCGGGTCAGCTAGTAGATAATACATTTTTTTGTTACAGGGTTGGAATGACATTAGTTTTCACGGTTCAAATCAAATTTTGACACCAAATATTGATTTACTATCTTTATCAGGAAAAGGTCTCGGACGATACTACAGTCACTGTATATGTACTCCTTCCAGATCGGCATTAATGACTGGCAAATATGCGCACAGAATAGGTATTTTTTTTTCAAATTCGGTTTTTTAAATTAATAACTTTAAATTAATGAAAATTTGAATCCCGAGCTATTTCAATCAATTACGCTATCAATTAGAATAGATTTACAATTTATTTACTTTATTTCTTATAGTACTGGTTCATTATTTTGGCATGTACTTACTGTCTTTGGAATATATTTTTATGTACCAATCACAGGTATGCAAGGGTTTCCACTTAGCAACAGCGAGGACAGAGGATTGCCAACTAATGAAAAGATTCTACCCCAATATCTAAAAGAATTGGGTTACTCCACGCATTTGGTGGGAAAATGGCATATCGGCGAATCACGAACTGAATTTTTACCGACTGAGAGAGGGTTCGACAGTCATTTTGGACACAGAGGGGGATTCCTTGATTACTACGAATACACATTGGATGAAAAGGTAATAAAAATCCAATAAAAGCAGTTAGCATGTCATATGATGTTGTCATGTATGTGATTCGTAAAGCCTCGCGATAAATATTAATTGATAAAGATAATAAGGCGACCTTATTAAAATAACAATTATCATATAATCACCTTTGCTGTGGTTAATGAGTATGACAATACTTAAGGAACCAAACTCAAATTAAGCCGTTGGGTAACTGCTTTTGGTTACCACTCTGATGGGTTGTATGTTCGTCGGCCTCTAATGGCAATAAAGAAAACATTATTCAAATAGATTAATAAAAAAAACATTATTCAAATACATTAATAAAAAAAACATTATCTAAATCCATGTTATGTTTTATGCGATGACCTTTTTTTGTTTCAGTGGGCGACTGGTACTGTGACAGGCTACGGTCTGTTTAAAAATAAAACCGCCGCTTGGGGTGTCGAAGGATATCTCACTGATGTTTATACAGAAGAGGCCAAGAAAGGTAGGTATTATTTAAATAACGATCGCAGCGAAAATTCGTTGAGTTTGAGTGAACTGCAAAATAAGGAGCTCAAATCTAATTCATGAAGCTCCCTGAAGTATTTATTAATTTAACGCAATGAAAAAACCAATGAGTTAACAATATTAGCATTTCACAGTATAATATAATTTACAGAATCATTGCGTTTTGTAGTTGTTTTTTAAATTGTAAAAGAGAGATTGAGTAATCACTTATCTTTCCCGCATCGTCATTTTAAGTAATTGAAAGTTTAACTATTACTGAAAATTGAATAATGAAAATTCATCCTGAATATTTTAGTAATAAAAAATCACGATAAAAAAAAGCCACTTTTCCTGATGCTGGCCCACAATGCACCACACTCCGCCAATGAGCCGGCTATTGTGCAGGCGCCGCCTGAGGACGTGCGTGCAATGAAACATGTAGAGAAAACTGGTAGACGGATTTTTGCAGGTAATTTACAAAGCTTGAAAACGAGCCATTAGGCTTAAGGGTTGCTGCGGTGAGTGCGGCACAATGTAAGCTGTTGTAATCACGTTTCGCGTTAAGTATATGAATAATAATTACGCTTTACGTATTATTAGAGAATATGGGGAGTCATAATTTGATACTATTATTATTAAGAAACAGCATCATCCTGGTATAAAACTGCTGGCTGGAAAGCTGGATGTTTCAAAAGTTGAATGGAAGAGCTTTTTCTGACAATTTTTTTATTGGTTAGATGTGTGAACGAGCTCACAGCCCACTTGGTGTTAAGTGGTTACTGGAGCCCATAGACATCCACAACGTAAATGCGCCACCCACCTCGAGATATAAGTTCTAAGGTCTCAGTATAGTTACAGCGGCTACCCCCACTCTTCGAACCGAAACGCATTACTGCTTCACGGCGGAAATAGGCGGGGTGGTATCTAGCCGTGCGGACTCCCAGGAGATCCTACCACCAGTGATTACGCAAATTATAATTTTTGCGGGTTTGATTTTTATTACACGATGTTATTCCTTCACCGTGGAAGTCAAGAACATTTGTTGAGTACGTATTTCATTAGAAAAATTGGTACACGCCTGCGGGATTCGAACACCGTTGCATCGCTAGATACGAATGCACCGGACGTCTACCTTTTAGGCCACAACGACTTCAAAACTTCGACTTTTCTGTAAAATTTGTCTTAATTTGTATTCACGTAGGTAATAAAATAAAAGAGAACTTATGCTTATCATATTATAACATTTGTATGCATCTTGATTACCGGTTATACTCGTATGGATATCACTCCATTGTTATTTTTTTGATGTTTTGTAGTTAATATGAATTTTTGTACTTAATTTCGCTTTGTCTTGGATGTTTTGGAAGAGAACTCGTTAATAAGTTAAGATCGATTTCTACATTCTCGAAAATAAGGAGTAATTTTACCGTCATTGTATTTACGGTGCTTAATAAAATACCTTATATTTTCAGCGATGATGAAGAAACTGGATGATGGTATAGGTGAAGTCGTAGAGGCACTTCACAACAAAGGCATCCTCGATAATACTGTTATTGTTTTCATTGCGGATAACGGAGGAATGACTTCAGGTTTTAAAATGAATTATGCATCTAATTGGCCATTGAGGGGTCTGAAAATGACCCCATTTGAGGGGGGCGTGAGAGTACCAGGACTAATATGGAGTCAAGATTTTAAAACTCCGCAAAACCTCTGGAATGGTTACATACACGTTACAGATTGGCTTCCGATTTTCATGAATATTGCTGGTGCAGCACCACCAAATAATATTAGTGGAATAGATTTATGGAATAGTATTAAAGCTAATGAAGATTCAAGTCGACAGGAAATGTACGAAATCGATGATAGAACTGGTTTTGCGTCTGTTATATACGGTGATTTTAAACTTGTAACTGGACATGTTACGGAAGAATACAGTGATTATGAAGGAGGCGATCTCCGAGGTATTATCGGAGAGCCTCCGTCATACAATGATGCTATTGAAAAAAGTAAAGTTTATGGTGTTTTGAGAAAGATCGGAAAACCTGTGAAAAAGATCGATTACAATTTAAGAAAACAAATCGAAGTAAAATGTGATCGTAAAGATACTGATGAAATTTGTTATCCCAATAAAGGTAGGTTTCGTTAAAAATGCAATTCTGATAAAATCATTCTAGATATTAATTTAAAATTAATAAGGAAGGCATTGTTAGAGTTGTTAATTATTATTTAAAAAAAAAAAACTACAATTTCATGTTCCTTGTTCTCTGCTGCTTCTTTTCAAAGATACCGCAAACTGGCAATAATATCACTCAAGTTTCACGTCCATTATGCATTTTCATTGCTAATGATAACAAAATTTAATACAATACATACTGTATTTCGCACGTCTGTATTTATACATCAAAAACGATGAATTTCTACGTTTCGACTTAGGCCGATGTGGGCTTCGATATTTATTTAATGATTTTAATGACTATAACAATGTATCGTCATCGCCTTTTCTTATGCCAACGTAATAAATTGTAAATTTAAGACTTTGGAACAACTTTGAAAATAATAGGTAAACTTTTATTCTTCAGGAGTAGGTCACTATCTTGCGGAGCTTTATTACTGACGCTCGTGGATAATTCTATTTCTATTATGTAAACAAATTTATACTATTTCAGATAAAATTTGTCTTTACAACATAAAAGAAGATCCTTGTGAAACAAGAGATGTTTCTAAAGAAAATCCAGACATTGTTGTAAACATGTTACAACTTTTGAAAGTTGAATTAACTAAAACTGTTCCTCGAACGGATCCGCCACTAGCTAGTGACCCGAGGTCATTGCCCAGTTTACATAACAATACGTGGGATACATTTATTGATTAAATTGATTACAAAAATTATCGTCTTTCATTTTTCTACTCTTTTTGGAGTTTACTCCTTAAGAATCGATTTACATATATAGGCCCGGGGTATGAAAATTATGGGGACCAAAATCGTACTAGAGAGTATAGCATGTCACACGAAATGCGTTATGCGCCTGATTGGCCATGGTGATGCGTGCGCGCGCCAATCAGGAGCCAACGCGCGGCCGCGTTATCGCAGGTGACGCCGGGCTGCTGCGCCGGCAGTCCGCCACAAAGCCTCGTACTGATCGCGCGTTTCTCTCATTATTGTATTTTCATATATTTGTTAGTCGTTTGTTTTGTGTCTCGTTAATTTGTTAATAATCTGTAGTGTATCGTGTTGTCGTAATATAGAACTATTTCTCGTATTGTTTCGTTTAATTTACCGACATCGTTTTGCTTGTGGCCGGACGCCGTTCGGGTTCGATTCCTGAACGTATCAACTGTTAGTGGGTTGATACCCGAATATAACCCGCTACAAATCATTTATTAATAAAGCTTTTTTAATAAATGCATATTTTACTGTATTCAACTGACACAAATTTATATTTATATCCAGTAAACTCCAGTCGTGCGTCGGAGCGGACACACACACTTTTTTTTTATTATATGTATTCATGTATATGTCTAGCTACCATACCCGACGCCGTATTTTAAATTAGTAGAAAACAACACGATATTTATTTATAAATCTCTATAGTTATATGTTGATAATGTACTATACTTTGTTGTACTCCAAAGTAATTCATAAAAATATGATACGCAATAACAAATAACAAACATTGGGCGTCTTATTGCTTAAAGCAATTTTTTTAGGTAACCGTTATATGGATAAGAATAAATACTGTAAAAATATGACTTGCACTATGCTTTCAATCGTTCACCCCGATGAAAGTTAAAGACCTAATCAAAGACCTACGTCCTCCCAAGGCTCCCGGTTCCGACAGTGTATCTAACCGCGTTCTTAAGCTTCTACCCACCCAACGCATCATGATGTTGGTATCTATTTTCAGTGCCGCTATGACGAACTGTGTCTTTCCCGTGGTGTTTGTTATTTTTTTATTGCTTAGATTGGTGGACGAGCTCATAGCTCACCTGATTTTGAGTGGTTACTGGAGCCCATAGACATCTACAACGTAAATGCGCCACCCACCTTGAGATATAAGTTCTAAGATCTCAGTATAGTTACAATGGCTGCCCCACCCTTCAAACCAACACGCATTACTGCTTCACGGCAAAAATAGGCAGGGTGATGGAACCTACCCGCGCGAACTCACAAGAGGTCCTACCACCAGTAAAGAAAGAAGGGTGTAGAAAGGTATGGAAAGAAGTGAACGTTATCGGCATACATGAACCTGGTAAACCAAAAAATCTTCCGACGAGCTACCACCCGATTAGCCTCCTCATGTCTCTAGCTGTATGAGCGTCTGCTCCACAAACGCCTCGAAGACTTCGTCTCATCCAAGGGCAATCTCATTGATGAACAATTCGGATTCCGCGCCAATCACTAATGCGTACAACAAGTGCACCACCTGACGGAGTACATTCTCGTAGGGCTTAACCTTAACGCAAAAGCATTCGACAAAGGGTGGCACAACGGTTTGATTTTCATACTATTCAACATGGGCGTGCCGGACAGCCTCGTTCTCATCATACGGGACTTCTTGTCGAACCGCTCTTTTCTTTATCCAGTCGAAGGAAACCGCTCCGTGCAACCTCTCACGGTTGGAGTCCCGCATGGCTCCGTCCTCTCGTCGCTCCTATTTAGTATATTAATCAACGACATTACCCGGTCACCGCCGACCCAGTTAGTCTTATTCGCCGACGACACAATCGTTTACAACTCGGGTAGAACAAGTCCCTAATCGCGAGTAAGCTCTAGAGCGCAGCCCTAACCTTCAGACAGTGGTTTTGAAAATGGCGCATAGATATCAACCCAACGAACGTCAGGGCTATTTCAAAGGGAAACTCAACGCGTAATTTCGCCCACATTAGGAGGAGAAATATCACACCCCCGATCACCCTCTTCAGCCCTGGGCCAGGAAGGTCAAATACCTAGGAGTCACCCTGGATCCATCCATGACATTCCACTCGCATATAAAATCAGTCCGCGACCGTGTCACATTTATTCTCGGCAGATTCTACCCCCTGATCCGTAAGCGGAGTAAAATGTCCCTTCGGGACAAGGTAACATTTTATAAAACTTGCATATGCCCGTCATGACTTACGCGAGTGTGATGTTCGCTCACGCAGTCCGTACACACATAGACACCCTCCAATCCCTATAATCCTGCTTTTGCAGGTTAGTCGTCGGATCTCGCTGGTTCGTGAGGAACGTTGACCTATACAACGGCCTGTGTCTCGAAGCAATCCGGAAACACGTGAAGTCAGCGTCGGAACGGTACTTCGATAAGGCTATCCGTCATGATAATCGCCTTATCGTTGCCGCTGCTAACTATTCCCAGAATACTGATCACGCCGGAACCAATCACTGTCGACGCCCACCCTAGACACGTCCTTACGGATCCATCAGATCCAATAACTCTTCCATTAGACGCCTTTAATTCGAACACTAGGAGCAGGCTTCGGGTAAAAAGACTGACGTGCAATCTAACCCAAACATATCCCGCTGAGTTTCTTGCCGGATTTTCTCAGCGGGTCGCGGTTCAGCTATGATTCGGTAGTAGATTCATTTGGGAAGCAATTGCTATTGAGTTGTTAGGTCTCCTTCGGAGGAACTCAGGTAGCTGTTAGCAAATCTCACCCCTCCTGGCTGAGCCCTTGCTCACCCAGCTGTCTTGGTGAAACTGGAAAGGCTTCCAGGCCACCAGTAATTCCTCAATCCAAAAAAGTAATTTCAATTGAAATTTAAAAAGTTTGATGTATAACCTCACACCCGGTTTAATTATTGCAAATATATCTATCTATATACATCTTTACTGCTCTACTATATCTTACAGTGATCAACATTTTGCGTGTTGGTGCAGATTCCAACCTAGTGGATCTTCATTTAAAGGGGGTCACATCGAATCTTTTCAGAAAAGTAAATTTCAGTAAATTATCGTCGGACCAAATAGTGGAGGAACTGGGGATACCTATCAGCGACGCACTCCACCGGCCTGCAGGGCGGGATCGATGGAGACAGTTGGTTGACGAAATCGGACGGAGTCACGATCCTCAGCAGTGAGGAACCGATCGAAGAGAGAGAGAGAGAGTATATTTTTTATGGTTTTCTCTATGCTGTTGCATTACTGAAATTAATATAATTGTATACAGTTGTTATTTTAATAATAATTTAAAAAAAAATGCATTTTATTTTTAGGCTATTTCCAATGAATGTTACGATTTGCTATACAAACAATTTTTTTAACATGTTCTTACCACGTTTTTTTAATTTAACGTGTTCCAGATATTTCACCATGTTTTGCAGTGGTGTCACTGGTGTCACCACGCATTAACCAATAATTGCGGGCACTATGTTACGAGCAGACAAATTTGTCTAACCTTTTTATTCTTTCGTAATGATTGTGCTTGCAAAAGCACTTAAAACGCCGAAATGTCGGGTACTCACTAAATTTAATAATAATCGTAGTTAAATAAATGTTATTGTTGACTGTACACGAACTCCAATTATGTAAGGAGAGGCTCACTATACTATTTGATAGTGTTACATAAAACGAATGAGATAACAGATTACGAAGTGTGCAGACATAATGTTGGCTGCTGTTGTGGTCACACGTAAAATACATACTTATATCGGGCTACATTCTAATACTTTTTTTTAAATATAACTGGTTTTCATTATTCAACAATGTTTTGTGATTTAAATGAGAAACAGCAAAAGTGAAGTGAAATGGTGAAAATAATTTGTGTTGAGTGACCTAGATTTTTTTTTGTAAAATTTCTAGTCATTTGTCATTTGTCATTTGATCATAAGATTTATTTGGAAAATATAAATAAATATAAGTAGCAGTAGTACGAAATGTATAACATCATTCTATTCTTGATACTGAATTGGATAGTTAACGTTTCGACTCAACTAAAATCTCCTAATATAGTTCTTATCGTTGCCGATGATTTGGTAAGTGTGAAATTAAATTAAGATTATCCGTTCGAAGATTTACGAGCATGCTGCTGAGCTGATGGTAAGTGGTCATTGTGGCAACAAGATACAAACGCTGTGAGCGACATGGCCTACTGCTGTAAAATCTATACTTCCTTTAAAGTGTGTAAAATCTTGAGAGAATACCGAATACTTCTGTAAAGGCACTAAGTATTCGTTTTTTAAGAGATTCTAGGTAGGTATTATCGACGAACTCCACAGTGCAGACTGCGATGTGCAGACTCTAGACTGCGATGGTAAAAAAAGGAACTTAGTAAAAAGAGGATATTTTTACTGGTGGTAGGACCTCTCGTGAGTCCGCGCGGGTAGGTACCACCGCCCTGCCTATTTCTGCCGTGAAGCAGTAATGGGTTTCGGTCTGAAGGGTAGGGCAGCCGTTGTAACTATACTGAAATCTTAGAGCTTATATCTCAAGATGGGTGGCTAATTTACGTTGTAGATGTCTATAGGCTCCAGTAACCACTTAACACCAGGTGGGCTGTGAGCTTGTCCACCTATCTAAGAAATAAATAAATAAAATCAAACAGTTTCAAATCTTATCTTAGAAAATATGACTGGGAATATCAAAATACAATACACAGTTTTTCCGCTGTCTAAATCTGCTATTACCGAAGATTCAGGCGGTTCGTTTTTGAAGGTAGTAGAATGCAAGAAGCTGGTATTTGTGACCCAGAGCCCAGATATGAAATTATTGTTTTTTTTTAAGGTTTAAAAATGTAAAAACCGCGAACAAAAATGCACATAAGTATGTCGGATTTTCATTTTCTGTAAAACTTAATTCCTGCTGATTGTTTCCCGAAACTTTCGTAGTGAAAAAGGGCTCTAAAAAGCAATGGTATGACCTCAACGATACATAGGTCCACTGAGCACCTACTCTACAAACAGATCGAGTCGCGCGTAGAGTACCTACCACATCTAAGAGTTAAACACTAAAAAGTTTTAAGTGAATCAAAGAGATCCTCAGAAAGTATTTTGACACCGGTGAGCGTTTATCTGCGTTAAATAACCTGTTAATCAACCTGAGTGATACGCGTCATCAGATTTTTCCTTTTTATGACATTATGCATTGCATACGTGTGGGCCTGATAGTCTTGCATAGACATAAATTTCTAAGCCATCGGCAATGGACCGAGATATCTTCTATCGAGATGTTCTTATTTCCAAATATGATGTAACAATAATATGAGTCATTGAAGCGGTGTTTGGATATAGATGAGCAATAGAGAATATAACATATTTCCAAAGGTAGAAGAAGTCTGGCAATTATTTGCTTAGTCCCTCAAAAAGTAATAAGATATGTCATCTTGTAAATCTTATTGTCTAATTATATTATTTCAAAAACTAGGGATGGGACGACGTAAGTTTTCATGGATCAGACCAAATATTGACTCCGAACATCGATCTTTTGGCATACTCTGGAAAGGCCTTGGGACGCTACTATACTCACTGTATTTGTACACCATCGAGGGCAGCTCTCTTGACCGGAAAATATGCACATCGAATCGGTAACTGGTTTTGATTATTATCATAGCCGTAAGCTAAAAAATTAAAAAAGAATGTTGAAGGGAAATGTGAGGCCACGAAATACTATCCTACCTATATAACATTTCTATAGAACATTAATTTAATTTTTTTATTTTTTATTTTTATTGTTTTTTTTTTGTAAGTTTGTATATGCAGTTTTTTGTTTTCTTTGCCTTAATTTAATATTAGTTAACGATATTTTTATCTTAAGCACAAACGCTCTTAAGCAAGATGTGTTCACACCCAAAAGGGTGAATTCTATAATGTATTATTTTATGTAAATAAGTTAAATGTTTATGTGTGCAGATTTCATCCAGTTGTGAGAAACTAATAAAAAAAAATATGCCAATGATGTGAACCACATCGAAAAGTAGCATAGCCAATTTTAAGACTTCTATATTATGTCTTAGCACGAGTGAGGTTGAGGTATGGTTAGTGATTTTGGTTGCGCGATCGTAAGCTAAATGTAGTTTATACATTACATACTTGAATATTTGAAAGGACCGGCACATGAAAGTGTGATAACAAACCAAAAAGCTTATCATAGTATTTCACAATTTTAAATAAATTTTCAATTAATTTAAGTATACATATTAGTTGAATGAAAACTTTTTTTACCACAATTTTTACAACAATCTGTTCTCTTGCTTATTTTAGGAATGCAGGGATATCCCTTAACGAATAGTGAAGACAGAGGTTTGCCGACGACGGAAAAAATATTGCCACAATATTTGAAAGAGTTGGGGTACTCGACTCATTTGGTTGGAAAGTGGCATGTTGGACAGTCACGAACTGAATATTTACCAATGCAGAGAGGTTTCGACAGTCACTTCGGACACAGAGGTGGATATGTAGACTACTATGAGTACACATTAGACGAAACGGTAATTTTTGGATTGAGTTCATTTAAAACTAATTTGGTAGGTTTGCCCTAGGGTTGCTTGCAGAAGAAGAGTTTTATTTGTTAGGAGTGAGGATAGTTATTGGAGAACATACATATTTATCTCATTGTAAAACTCACCACCCAACATTTATGAACAAAGCTTATATTGTTTTATAATAGCTACTATTCTTCTAACCAGTCTAAATTATAAAAGGAAATGAATGTCTATCCATCTGTACTACTAATAAGAACGTAATGGAAGATATTGCGGCAAAATAATAGGCCGGGGAAAAAGTTTTTTCGCATATTTTAAGAAAATTCACAAAAACATTTAATATATTTTATTTACATTTAACTAAGGTATGTCGATACCATTTTGTTCGATAACTTTTTGCCATCTTGTAGGTAGAGACGTGCTCCCATTGCTATAGAAATTTTTGGGCTTCTGATCAAAATACCGCGACAGTTGGTTTTGGCAGTCTCGTGATGTTAACCTGATACTGCCTAAAGAATTCTGAAGAAACCGAAACAGGTGGAAATCTGAAGGTGAAAGGTCAGAAATATACGGCGGATGCATTAACATCTCCCAGTCAAGCTCTCTTAATTTTTGCTGAGTGGCTAAATATGTGTGAAATATCGAGCTTTATTGTGTAACCAGTTTTTTTCAAATGCACCAAAACTGTTTTGTGGTCTATTCCCAGTTTTTCAGTTACGTCGTAACTACTGATATGCTGATCTTGCTCCACTTTTTCAAAAATGGCATCCATTTTATCCGTAATAGGGCGACCAGAGCAAAGTGCATCTTTGACATCAAAATTTTCTGATTGAAAACGCGCAAACCAAATTTGTGCTACTCTGACAGACACTGCACTAGGTCCATAAACATCGCAAAAATTTTTGCGGCTTGCGTTGCATTTTAACCTTTTTTGTAGTAAAATTTTAAAATGTATCGAATTTCTTCATTAGATTCACTCATCTTGACAGTAAGAAAAATAAATAAAAATCACACATTTTCCTAATTTGTATTTGGAATTATCTTCTTTAAAATTTAAACTCTTTATGATAGATACTAAAACCAGCTAGATACAAATAATATAGCCAAAGACATTTTATTACAAGTTCATACATACTATAAGCGAAAAGATTTTTTCCCCAACCTATTATTACGGAATATTTCTTGTTATTCTAGGGAGAAGACTTTTTTTACAAATCTCGAATTCTCTCACTTTTAAGAACTCAGAGTCCAAAACTCTACATTGGAATTCTTTGACTTTTTTACTGTGGCATCTCTGGGCTCTGTTGAAAATTTGAAGGCAATTTAATTGACTAAATTTTGTACAGACTGTTAATTACTATTTGAATCATGTCTGCGGTTCAATTATTCATATTGCCCAGACGCTAGCATTTGTTTTACTTATGTGTACTGGCTCACTTACAGACTCTTTGTTCCATGAATTTGATTATGAAATGTATTGTTTTTTGTTTCAAAATTGGATTTTCTCATTCTACGGTACAATTAGTACCTACGCTTTTTATTATTACTCAGATGAGTGAGCGGGTTTTTGATTCACCTTTTGTTAATTGGTTACCAGAATCTATAGATATCAACAATTTGAATGCTGCCTCCTCTTTGAGTCATGAAATTTGTCTCATTTTAAGTATTCTCACGGCTTTAAAACCTCACCTTCCAAACAGAAACGTATTGTTGCTTCGCTGCATAAACAGACAGGGTGGTGGTACTCACCCGTACGGACTCACAAGACGCCCTAGCGCCAGTAATAACACAATTTTTTGGGCTTTATTTTATTGATGTCTTTTAGTGGAGCACGGGAGAGGTTACAGGATTTGGATTATTTCGAAATGAAACACCTGCTTGGGACGTTGAAGGTTACCTTACAGATGTTTATACTGAAGAAGCCAAATCTGGTGAGAATATTTTTATGTGCTGGTTACATGAAAGTGTGTTGTTGAGGGATCTGTGCATCGTGTTATTATTTGATCAGATAAAACAACTGCGCCCTGATAAGATAAATATTAAGTGATATAAATTGTGAGTTGTTGTGAAACATATTTAAAGATTTTCACAGTAAGGAGAATTGAATTTAGTTCATTTTAACTCCTGGAAGGTATATGCGCTACGTCGAAGGACCTTTTTATCATATAACATGCTATTTTTGTTTGGGTAAGGGTAAGGGTATCTTTGGGAAGCGATCTTTCATTAGTCTAAGTCTTTCACTTTACTTCTGTACATTTTAAAGAGCACATTGTCACGCGGAGCGTACGTAGCAACATTTTTCGCCGCCACCTTAAAATACTGTATTCATTCAATGTACATTTCTTGATTTGACATAATGTGGCTTTAGCGTTCTATGGAAATTTCTGAGAGCTGTGGATTGGTTATGGCGCCTATTTTGGCAAATATCCTACGACTTACAATCATTATTTATTTATTATCAGATGGACTCTATACTCGTCTGTCATACAAGACAAGGAATTGAAGTCAACACTGTTCATTTGTGTATTGATGTCTTCAGAAACAGCCTTATTTTTAGAATCCAAATTGTTACGAATTATGTATAGAGAGTTGATGAAGGTTGTGATTTTTTCAGTTATCAAACTTCATGATGTAAATAAGCCGCTATTTTTGATGTTAGCCCATAACGCGCCTCACGCTGCAAATTATCCTTCCATTGTACAAGCGCCACCCGAAGACGTTCGAAGTATGAAACACGTGGAATTAACGGGGCGACGAACTTATGCAGGTATTCATTCAATTATGGGTGTATTTTATAATATTTTATAATATGTAAACAATTAAATGATACAATTTTTTTAGCCATGGTAAAAAAGCTCGATGAAAGTGTAGGGGAAATAGTAGAGGCTTTGTATAAGAAACAGATGCTTGAAAATACAGTTATCGTGTTCATTGCTGACAATGGCGGTATGACCTCTGGGGTTGCTATGAACTTTGCATCTAATTGGCCTCTGAGAGGACTGAAAATGTCGCCATTCGAGGGAGGCGTACGTGCCACAGGACTTGTATGGAGTTCGAGTTTTAATAATTCAAACCACTTGTGGAATGGTTTTATCCACGTGACAGATTGGCTACCCATTTTTTTGAGAATAGCAGGCTCAGAAGTACCTCTTGATATTAATGGCGTAGATCTTTGGGATGACATAAACACAAAGGATAATTCCAGGCGTGATGAAATTTATGAAATTGACGACTACACCGGTTTTGCTGCTATTATATCTCAAGATTTCAAATTAGTTTCTGGACAAGTGACATTAGAATACAGCAATTATCAGGGAGAAAACCTCAGAGGGATGATAGGGGACCCACCATCTTATGCTGATTCTGTCCAGAAGAGCAAAACGTATCGTATTCTTAAAAATATTGGGAAACCTTTTAAAAAAGAGGATGTAAACCTACGTAGAAACATTAGAGTGAAATGTAATCAAGAAATAGATAAAATATGCTATCCCGATAAAAGTAAGTTTTGAATCTACCAAAAGCTTTACACTTCATTTGGATCCAATTAATTTTGTTTTTTTTTTGTTTTTTAGGTAAGTTTTGTTTGTATAATATTAAAGAAGATCCTTGCGAAACAAACGATCTGTCCGCGGCATATCCAGATATAGCGGAAAATATGTTGAGACGTTTACATATTGAAATATCTAAAACAATACCTAGAACAGTGCCCTTGTACAGAAATCCGGAATCTTTACCTCGTCTACACAACTTCACTTGGACTACATTTGCAGACAATTTCAAATAGTACTGTTTGAATATTTTTAATTGTTTATTTAAATATTTAAATAAAATTACTTAATATTGTTGGATTTGTCGTTTCATTGTCATCGACACCGATAGTAATTTTTATATTACAACGACTTATGAACAAACTAGTAACCGTGAAAACTTCTACTCGTGGTATACTTTTAGTGGCCACGGACGACTCGTGACAATGAAATCGAATTTCGACCAATGCGTTCATTACTTTAATCTTGTTACGTATAGTTTAATTATAAATAATACATTTAATTGTAAATTAGGCGAAATACTAGGTACAGTCTCGTGCTCGTGTTTCAAGAATGCTGAAATTGCAAACTTGAAGTGGTAGGTTCGAATAGATAAATCGGCATTAGGCACGTATCCCTTTGTCTTGAGTTTGTTCTGTACACGCCAAGAAATGTCTTCACGATTGTTCACGATTGGTATTCTGTTAAAGTAAGCGGCACGTAAGTTGGCAAGGTTTTGGTGTAGTGGGGGTAATGTCGCGCATAGTGCACATTGCAACAAAAAAATGGTCACTTTTATTGCCCGCATATAATTGATTTTCAATTTATTTAATTTTTTTTTTAGAAGAAAGTTAAGGAAAAGAGAGGAATTCGTGAAGTGTATCATGTGTTATAAATAAAAAAAAATTAAAAGTTAAGAAGCTTATTTAAAAAAATATACTTAGTATTAAAAATTATATGTCGCCGTACTATACTAAGGTTGGATATGTAGTTACAATTAAAAGATGCATTCGAAATTCATGTTCGTCTGCCAGCATGATATAATTAAACTGTATATATATACATGCTTAGATTATACTTACCTATTTGAAATCTCGTAAGTCATGTTGAAAGTTTTTTTTTTGTGCAATGAATAGAATAAAACTTTTATTTACAGTAGGATTAAAGGTCATGTTGTGATACACTTAATTATTCTTGTGGTTGAACAGCGAGCTTCGGAACCCAGTTGTTTAATTATTAATACACCGCAGGCGAAACCTTGCTTGAATTTACTTTATCTTCATTGTTGCCTTCCTACGCGCCATGCTACATTTGTAAAATTCAAAGCAATAGTTAAACGGATAGTTTGAGTATTCTGATCAGTAAGAGATACATTTTTCTTAATTTATGTAGAATTAAAAAAAATCTTAGTAAATCTTATTTTTTTATTTGGAATACAATTGTATCTTTAACCATCTTATAAATCCATTTTTATATCTCCTCTTGACATTTCTTTTTCAAGTGACATCTGACATTTACATAATGTAGTGTTGCTGCTACATGAATCATAAATATTCTATCACAATATTCAACTTTTGTTTGTGAAGCCATACAACATGGTTTTTTTTTACTTTAAATTATTTATGAACAAATGAATTTTTTTTTTTTTTTTTTACTTCAAACGAGAAGTGACGTTTATTACCAATTCACAGAAATTTCATTGCAAAAGGCCAAGACGCACGAGCTTCACTCCAATTACCATACAAAAAGTGTTTCTACTTAGCGATCTCTCGATTTTTCACGGTGGAGGTGCTTCAGGCTGACAGGTGAGGGATTGCACGAATTTACGAGCACAGATATTCTTCTTCGGGCTGGGGAAGTGGAATTCGGGAGCCTATTATGAACGCTTCGTTTGCTAACAAACGCTTGAAATCCGAGCCAAAATTCAATGTAAGCTAATAGTGGCAAATATTGGTGGTACGGCTTACTGTAAGTATACTGTACTGGCGCGGGTTGGTATTAACCTGCCTTTTACTGCCATAAAGCAATCGGGCAATCCCATTACATGATTTAGCATTACCGCTATACAATACAGCTGACATTTCGTGTGTCAAGGTGGGTGGCGACATTCACATTATTATATTCAAGGGTTCCGGTAACAACTCAATACCAGATGAGCCGCGAGCTTGTTCACTTTTCAACGAGATAGTAATAATATTTTGACCTTAGGTCACTGTATAATAATTCCAACATAACCGATCGATATTATACATTAATAGTGAAATACGGCAACACTCCTGTGTGATCATCGCCAAATGTCTAAAGCATATCCATTTGTTGAAACAACAACTGTAGCAAGTTCCAGTCAACTAGAGAAGTAATGTTTAAATGAAAAAGAATATACACCGTATAACGGAGCTTCTGAAGTCGTCGTGGCCTACGGAATCAGACGCCTGGTGCATTCTAATATATCTATAGTTCCAGCGATGAGATTGTGCCGGTGTTCGAATCCCGAAGGCAGGTACCAATTTTTCTGATGAAACACGTACTCATAAAATGTTAACCACTGACTTTCACTATGAAGAAATAACATCGTTTTGTTGTTGTTGTTGTAAATTGTACCAAAAACGTGCTCGAAAGGTGCAGAGAACATTACATAAGAGCTGTTAAATTCGGAACTTTTCGGAACAAAATCATTTAATGTAATTTATAATACACAAGCCAAACTAAACATAAAACAAAGTAATTTGAATATATTTATTTTAAAAACACGCGCTCAGTCTCTACTGAGCTCTACTCTACTTTAATTGGACCTGAAATCATATTTAAGTAGCTCTCTAGCTACTTAAGTTTGATTTCAGGTCCAATTAAAAAAACACCATAAATAAAGAAATGGCCTCCATATAAGTATCCTGTTTGCGTGAAGCTTAGTTTGTTGAACTCGGCAGATGACAGTGTAGTCTTATTAACAAGGGAATCTCATCAAGTTCTTATTACTTTGGAGTGCTCACAGGAAACAAGGGTACCTGTTAGATTAACAAAACTTTCGTCGTAAACCGGCGCTCCTCACTGTTTATTTATAGGACGGTAATATTTGACATTGTCTATGACCCAGTCAAATAATACATGTGTGTTGTTATTACATGGCCTTTTTCGAGATTGGTAACGTATCAATCATAGATTATACACTTAATATATTTGAGAGTATCAATGATATGAATGATATGTAGTATTCGGAGGAGTATATTTTAGACAGGTTGTCATTCTTGAACACTTATAAAAAAAAAGTGTTACGTTTTTTTACTCTACTTACAATTTTTTTGTATTTCTATTTTAACGTCTACCTTTCGTATAAGAAGCACCTTTGAAACCGCCTGGTCATGCAGTATTTTATGTAATATAATATTAGGGGTTAAAGTATGAAATTGCCGATTTGTACTGAACATTTTAAATTAGTTTTGTTTCATTTATCATATTTATTTAATCAAAATATCTACCATTATTATCTATACATCGCTACCATCTAATAGGAAGGTAATTTATGAATTTGACGAATGGTTTCTAATTGCAGTTCCTGCAGGAACCGTATGTTCCATGGGGAGTGCTCTGAGGAATTGTTCGAGATGATACCGGCATCTCGTTTTTACCATCGCACTGCCCGCCACCGGAGTAGAGTTCATCCATACTACCTGGACCCACTGCGGTCATCCACAGTGCGTTTCCAGAGATCTTTTTTGACACGTACCATCCGGCTATGGAATGAGCTCCCCTCCACGGTGTTTCCCGAGCGCTTTGACATGTCCTTCTTCAAACGAGGCTTGTGGAGAGTATTAAGCGGTAGGCAGCGGCTTGGCTCTGCCCCTGGCATTGCTGAAGTCCACGGTCCAGACGGTAACCACTCACCATCAGGTGGGCCGTATGCTCGTCTACCTACAAGGGCAATAAAAAAAAAAAAAAGAGTTAAAACGGTTTCTGGTGCTGTATTAGGTCTCGCGTTATCATTCAGCAATAATGGTCAAGATCGATTCATGAGTCGGGGCTGTCTCACTGCAAGTTTTGCTATCATTGTTCAGAGTTCGGTACAGTAGACATCTGTTGTTATTGCTTGACCAGATCGGAGAAAGCTATAGTGAAAATATTGGGAATATAACACCATGTTGAGACCACCAAACAGTTACCATTACCTTTTTATTGGTAAGCTTATTTTTAGGACATTGTTGCGACATTTGATCTGAGTCAACCATTGCATTTTTCGATTACGGTTATCGTAAAGAATCCACTTTTCATCACATGTCACAATTCGATCCAATATTCCTTTATTTCTGTATCGATTTAACAAGGCAACACAAGTTTCAAAACGCGTTTTTTTCTGCAGATCAGTCAAATCATGAGGCACCCATTTTTAAATTTTTTTTATTTTATTGATTTGACGAAATGAGTCAATATTGTTAATATAAGGTAACGTTAAATCATGCCACTAATTCCTGGGTAGTGGGCTCGGATCGGCTTCCACCAACTCTTGTATTTTCATAGTTCAATTTCATAGCTTACCCCTATTATTTGTCAATTTTATTAATGTATTAATTTATCAATAAAACCGGAGATTACCGAGATTGTAAACTGTGAAGTTGTTTCATATTATATCTACCTAGATCCACTAGTTGCTAACAGTGATGGTTCGAAGGACGAAATTAAATGCTGCAGAATCATAATACGATTGGCCGTGGACAGACTCTTAAAAGTACGTAAAGACCGCAATATCACCGGGACCACTAAAGTCCGACTAGTAAGGGCACTGGTGTTCCCCATCTTTTTGTATGGAGTTGAGACCTGAACTGTCAAAGAAAGAAAAAGAAGAACGATCGATGCACTAGGAATGTGGTGCTGGATAAGGGCGCTCCGTATGTATACCTTGGACTGAGTGTTGAATTGCTATATTACGCTAGGATTTAATAAGACACGTGTTCAGTTAAGTGTCTAAAGTATATTCGGATTACAACCTAAAGGGCTATCGACAGCCCGACAATCCCGAGACTGGCGTAGCTATCGCTAGCTATGAGCATATTTGTGGTCCCTACATGAGCATCACACTAACGCCTCGATCCTAAAGGAACTTAAAATCTCTCAAAGTTGTCGTCAACACTGTAATCCAGGATTCTTCGATATTTTGGACACGTATAGTGATTGCCAGCAGTCTATTGGGAATCTTGTTGTTCAGGGTAGGGTCAACGGCTAAAGACCTCGTGGACGAAGCCCCATGCGCTAGACTGATCAAGTAAAAAACCTTACCAAAACACCACTTAACCAGTGCGTGCCAAGCCTCAGTTTGCGAATTATGGAGAACAACTGTCAAGGCTCTAATAAAAAAAGGATTCCACATAACCACAACTCCTCTGCCAAGAGTAACCGACTATGATGATGATACAGCTTAACCTCGTGTTTTTACGAGTATTAAGATTATATAAATTTCAACTTATGAATATAGTCTCATTTATTCTTTCCATTTAATTAGTTTATATTAATCGATGCTGACCACGACATCTGTAAACTATTCGAATCGTTGAAAATAACAATAAAAGTACGCGAGGTTAAATTGTAAAAGCAGTTTTATTCAAGGTTTTAATTGTATTTTGTTTAAACATAACGCTATTGTTGGCGTTACAGGAACTAAACTACAAAGTGGTTTCTGTAATAAAAAAATATAAGTTTTAAGTTAGATTTAAACGTATTGCAAATCATGTACCATAAAACAGAGTGACATAAAGATAAAGATAAAGAAGCCTTTATTAACAACCTTAATTCATATTTAGGTACATTTTTTTTTTCATTTGACATCGTCTAAGATTTTTTTGCTTTCGCATAGGCCTCCCCCAAATCCTGCCATAAGTTCCGATCGTGGCATTTCTTCTTCCACGTAGAGCCTGCAACGGCTTTTATATCGCGTACCCACCTTTGGAACGGTCGTCCTTTTAATCTTTTCCCTCTCGAGGGTACCATTCAGTTACTAATTTAGCCCATTTTTCTGTTTTGCTTCTTATTAAATGACCTATCCATTTCCAATTAATTTTTTTGTTAATTTGTTTTTTGTTAATACTTTAAGAGACCAGTATCGCTTCCAAGCTACAGTCACTCTGTTTTGAATTTCTTTAGACATGTCGGTGTTAGGAGATATGACCTGGCCAAGGTATGTATATTCGTCTACATATTCAATGGAATTGTTGTTGATGTGTATGGGTATTTTTGAATGATTTGTCATCAGTTTGGTTTTAGTTAAATTGATTTGTACTCCCACTTTCTTACTTTCGTGTGTTAATTGACTGAGCATAATCTGTAGCTGTTTTGATTTATTTGAAATAATTATAAGATCGTCCGCAAATCGTAGATGGCTCAGCATGTTGCCGTTTATACTTATGCCATAATAATATCCAAATGAGAGATCTATTTCAATATTTATCGCGTCATTGGAAGCATAAAACTAGATTTGGTTTTCGCAAAGATCGCTTTTGTTTGGTGAATCGTGTGATTGTATTCTGACCGATTTCTAATTTTTGATAGATTTAAGAAAATCTTATCCCAAACATGGTTCGAAATATGTATATAGTTTAGATTAAAGTACAATCTCGAATCTACAATTTGATAAGCTAAAATCTTATTCTAATGTCGCGATATATCCTCTAGTGAAGTCTAGTGTATCTGTTCCGTCGTATCTGTGTACCCAGTTCACAACGGTCACAGTTGTGTGATTCAATACGCTGTGTGACATCTGGTATTCGAGTTATGATTTACGTACCCATTCCGGTAAATCGCACAATGCATACAATTCCGGTATTTACTCTGTTTGATTACCCTTAATTTCTAATAATGTTTTTGGACGGTCGCGTAAAATTTTCAATAAAGCTAAATCTTTTGCACCTCATTTGCAAACTAAGAAAATCTACGTTATCTACAATAATATACAATTGGAAAAAGTTTTTTTACCTAAGAAAACATCAATTAAAAATTTTTTTTTTTGAGCTAGCAGTGATCAACATAATTTTGACTACTGGTCGAAAATAAGTAATTTTAACATACCTAAAATAAATTAAAATCTATTTTCAATAAGCTCCAGCTCTAGAATTGGGCAGGTGTTTTTTTTTTTTTTTTTGAAAAATATGAAAATTCTCGGAATTAAATAAAAATAACAATTTTGTTTTCCCTTTGACGTATCCCCCGTCGGACGGATTCCTTTTGTTTGTTTTAAGTTTATTCTATATAAAAGTTTAGGTCTTTTATTTATCGATTGAGGCACTACGAAGTCTGCCGGGTCAGCTAGTAATAAATAATTACCTATTTTTGCTGAAAACTGATTTTGAAATAAGACAATTTAAAGTTGTTAGCAGTAAATGTGTTAACCCTGTAAAATGCCCCTATTTCCATTTACGACTTCTCGTAAATCTTATGACTTTTTGGGGTTGAATAAATTTTCGTTTATCCCTTATTTTGTAGCTTATACTGTTGACTTAGGATACGAATGAACGGTTCTGTGTAGTGTGGGTATACAAGTTGTCGGGTTGATATGATCGTCTTGTCTATTCCAACAGCAAACCAGTGATTTGGCTCTGAACAGAACTGTTCTTTGATCTTTAAATTTTTTTCCCCTCCCTAAGCGTTGATAAGCTAAGGGACATTCCAGCTCCATTTCCGCGTGTACGGGTGGGTGAGCTCACGGGCTCAACCTGAGAGAACTTGCCGACCCTAGCCATAGTAAGAGCAATGCTTCGCTGAATCTACTGCCGGATCGGAATATCGCTATCCCACTGAGAAGACCCTGCGAAGAACCGAGGTCACTGGGTTGTGTTTATGTCGTACTCCAAGAGTTCGTCGACAACGGTGAACGATATTTGGAGTGCCCAAAACTACCGTGAGTGGATTCGGAGGATTTTATGTGCCAATATTATGATATGCCCGTCTTATAACGAGGCCCACAGTAAGTACAAAATGTTCTACGTACGAGTAGTAGACAGGCATTTAAAATGTAACAAATAGTGGTTGGCAGTTTCTTTTTGTCGACAATATTAAACAATACTGGAATAGTAGTTTTCGACTAATGTTGAAGTAATGTTGAAGTGGCGGAGTAATGTTTGAAATACTAAAGTATTATTGTCGTTACCTTTATGCTTGAATGCGATGCGAATTATTATCGGGTGAGTCTTGAGTCCACCGACGCCAGGAAATGCGAAACAAAATCCTCGGACATAAAAATAACTGTTTTATTTTAAAGCAACAAACACACAATTAATAATAATAGTTCTACAAGTTCTAATAGTGTCGTTTAAATAGTGTTGTGTTCTTTAAATAACGTAAAACGAATCTAGAAAGTCTACAATATGTATTTTATAAACAATCTGATGCTTTTAATAAAATGTTAATTTGCACTTAAGCCCAGGCAGCGTTCATTAAGTTAAAGATAGTGTAGGACTGACGACACATCTGAAATAAATAAAAAGTTTAAACATTTAAATATCAAAATCACTTCCAAAGACAAAATCAGGCGGCGAACAAGATATTGTGATTCAAGGGTAATGGCTTCTAAATATAATACAAACGATACTAAGTTTTATATTTGTTATATTATATGTACTGTTTTACTAAGTGGTAGAGCGTCTTGTGAGCCCGCTTGGGTAGTTGCCATGAACCTGCCTATTTCTGGTGCGAAGCAGTAAAGTGTTCTGTTTGAAGGGCGACCTTCTTTATACGTATTGAGAGTACAATTGAGACTCAGACCTTATGCGGGTGGGTGGCGGCTTTTACGTTGTTATATCTGTGGGCTTCGATAACTTTTAATATCGGGTTAACTGTGAATACATTCAAACGTTAACATAATAAAAATAAATATAATTTTCAACAAAAAAAACACGCTTAAATAACAAATAGAAGTAAAATTTAATTATTTTTTAGTCTATTAATTACTCGTCAGGATATTAGAGCGAAGTTATAAAATTATTGTATTGTCATCGTTCCTACTCGTAATGCGTGTGCAAGTTTTTAAGATAATCGACAATTTACTTTGATCGGTCGTGAAGTCGGCGAAAATTGCGTTTAAAGATTCCGTTACATACAAACATGTATACATATATTATTTTTTCCTACCTAAACTGTTAGCCTTGCGAGGCTATGCGTAACCTAGCGAGTACGTGAGCTCACGGGGTTTTAGCCTAGGGGCGTTGCTAACACTAGCCCTAGCAAGAGCAGTGTTTTGTAGAATCTGAACACTAGATCGGAAACACGACCCACTGAAAAAATCAGGCGAGAAACTCAGTGGGCTGTGTCTATGGGGTAATTTACTCGCCAACAACGACGTTTCGACGACAACAGTGAGCGGTGCTTGAGTTACCTAAAAGCACCGTTAGTGGTTCGGGAAAAACCGAAATGACTTTTTTAGGGCGACGTCGACTGTTTACCATTCGGTCGGCAGGATCGGGTATGAAGTTTCCGGCAGCCACGGCAAGAGAGTTTTCGTGTCGTACCGCTTTCTCAAAGTAGCGCACTGATGCCGACGGAAAATACTTACTGATGGAGTCAAGCTCCGGGTCATCATTGAGATACACGTTTCTCATGAACCACATACATATCAAGCTAATAAAACCGTGTCAAAAGTATTAACCTCGGCAAATGTGTCGAGAGAAATGTTGGTAAATACGGTAGCTATACCGAGCGGTTCTGTGGCTCTGGTTAACATGAACAACAGCATTTGTCGAATATTTTTATCATTATGGTTTTCCCAACCGCATGAATATATGGCGAATCGAAAATTCTCACTCTGAAAGCATATTGTGATTATCGTTAATTATTTCTACAGCTCGGTAATTTCATTTCAATTAGCCGTTTTATTGAGATAAATACTCACCCTTTCCATAAGAAGATTGCTGTAATAGCATGGCATAAAAAAGTGAAGTATACATCCAAAAAAGAAGTATGTAAACTCTATATTAAATTCTCCCCGCCGCAGACTCTTAAACAAAGTAGTAACGTCAAGTATTATAGTAATTTTTACTCCATACTAATAATACTTAAGTACAATAATAATACAAAAATAATTTCAAAAAGAAAATTAGATAAATTATAAGGAGAAAAATATTTTATATATTTAGAAACAAATAGGTGACTTTTTAAGATATTTCAGAAATTTATTTGCAATAACAATTTTATTCGAATTTATGCACATTTTTTGATTGGTTAATTCATTTTGTGCTGATTCTTTATTTTTTATTAAATCACTATTCCTTAACAAATGCACAAAAAGGATATAGCATAAGGAACTCCGTTTCAACTGGGAGTGCAAGAGACACAGCTGGGCCTAAATTAATAGGCACAGGGACACTTCAGGATACAAGGTTGTTTTTTCTTTGAAAATCAATATTTATCAAATACTTTAAAAACGCTTTTGTGAAAAAAAACATAGTTATGTCATCGCAAAAACTATATATAAAATATCAGCTTACCTCTACAACTTGAAAAGCACTTAGTGGCATTGAGATTGTGGTAATTTTCATATTATATTCATATAAAATAGAAAAGTTGACCTTGATGAAATTCACAAAGCTGTAATAGAAAAATACTGAAATGAAAATGAAGCGATTAAATTCCGATTAATCGACAAATATCAACATACCCGTACAGCTCCTGCAGCTTGGATATTATCACTTTCAATTCCTTGGCAATAATTCTCGGGTTTTTTGTGTCCGAAAACAGTTTAGTGATTCTTAGGCTAAGTAAATCAAGTTGTCCACAAGCATGTAACACGAAGATAGGCACTAGAGGATCAAATGCCACAAACAAACTTGAAGCATAACAACCAAATAAAAAAAACACGACAAATAGAATAAAGTAAACAGGAAACGAAGTTTTGTAACTTTCTATAGGTTCTGGGTATGTCATGTCAAACATTGGCTCTAGCCGAAATTCGTTTTTGATAAAGAATCGGTAACCCATAATAATAAAAGCCTTTAGGGGAAAACAAAATGTTATTGCAAATGCTGTGAACAACCAGAATTTGCTCACAATGACTCCCTTTTTAGCATAATTTAGCACTGTAGCCTTTTCCTGAGGTGTTAAGCCTTTTGCGATTTCGTAATCCATGTCAATTTTTGCAAAGAGACGGTTGAGAGATTTTTGTAAATAAAGCAAAAGACTGTATTTAAAAGTGGTTGTAAATGACAGCATAGCTATAGTTCCATTCTTGCTTGCTTCCATGTATTTACCAAATTTTAAATCGTGGAATAATAAGGACGTGATTAGTCCAGTAGCACAAAATGCCGTAAGCGTCATTAGTGATATGAACTGGAGTAGCCAAATTTTATTTCGTTTGATAGATGGATGCGAACGATTCATATGCAATGACATAGTGGTAGGTCTGAAAAGTACTTCGAATTTCAAATTGGAAACCGACATTTCAACATGTGCTCATTGACATTAGAAGTGATCGACTGTTCGAGAAATCTGTGTTTCAATATTTTCCAAGCCTATAATTTCTTCAATCGCACAAGGATATTGATTATATTCATGGGGAAATGTAACTGACAAAATGATTGTGCTAATATAACTTTAATGTTAACTTCAGCGATGAAGGAACATCATGTAATAAATGCCAATGAAACAAAAACTACCTAGTCAGGTCATAAATTCTGTCACATGTTTAATGTAAAATAATTGAAACAAGTTTATTCATTATGTAACCATTCATATACCAAAATGAACTTCACAAAACATAGATTCTTATGACACTAAAGTTTATCCAAAATGACCTCCGTGATTTTGAATACAGGCCTTCAATCTGCGCGGCCAGTCGTCTATCGCAGCACGAACGAGGTCCGTGTCAATATCGGCGGCTGCCTTAATCAAGGATGTCTTGAGTGACTCCAAATTGGGATGAGGCTTTGAGCACGCCTTTTCCTCCAAGTGTTGCCATATCTTGTAATCTAACGGATTCAAATCTGGACTGGAGGAGGGCCAGTCTTCGTGCCGGATGAAGTCGATTTCACGCGCCGCCAGCCAGTCTTGTGTGCTCTTCGCTCTATGAGCTGGCGCCGAATCTTGTTGGAATACCCAGTGCCTGTTATTGAACATGGTATGAGAAACAGGTTCCACAAGGTTCGTCAGGACTGTATTTTGATACACAACTGCATTCGTTTTTACACCTTTCTCACAAAAATGTACCTCTGTTAAGCCCCAATAAGAAACTCCCAACCATACCATGAGCGAGGATGGAAAATGACCTCGTTGGACACGCGGAATACGGTTGCTCGCTTCTTCACTACTGTGTGCGTACACCTTATCATTTTGTTTGTTGTAGCTCTCTTCTACGGTAAAAATTTTTTCATCCGAAAAAAGAATTTCCCGATATTTTTTTCCCGCGTACCGCTTCAACAAAGCGCGGCATCTCTTCAGTCTCAGGTCCATTAGACGAGCATTCAAACGATGTCCTGTTTTTCTTCGATATGCCCGAAGCCCTAAGTCTTCATTTAACACCCTTTTCACCGTGGTTCTGCTTAACCCCATCTGAAGGGCCAACAGTTTCTGCTTACGTTTGGGATTTCTTTGAATTCGCGCCTTCACAGCTTTTATCACTGCTGGAGTCCTAACAGACCGAGGGCGACCACTTCTTGACCTGTCATCTACACTAGAGTCTTCATTGTATCGTTTGATGGTACGATAAACGAATCTTTTGGTTATATTCAAATTTTTCAGTATGTTAAAAATTTGAATTGGCGCGTAACCGCAACGATGCAACGCAATAACTGCAACACGGTCTTCTTTAAGCGTCCACTCCATATTTAAAAATGAGTAAAATTCTAAAAGTATACATTTTTATTTTCATGAACAATTCGAAATTCGAATTCAATAAACTTTTTTGTGGCCAGCATTCTAAAAGAAAAGTTTTTACTGTGTGACAATACTTATGACCTGACTAGTTATAAATTGTATTTGTAATTACTGTTAACAGGCTGTTTTACACGCACGGATAAATACCGTCATCGTACCTTTTATCCATACTAATAAATAAAAAAACTTTTTTTTTTATTGCCTTTCTAGGCAGACGAGCATACGGTCCACCTGATGGTGAGTGGTTACCGTCGCCCATGAACTTCAGAAATGCCAGGGGCAGAGCCAAGCCGCTGCCTACCGTCTAATACTCTCCACAAGCCTCGTTTGAAGAAGGACATGTCATAGCGCTCGGGAAGCACTGTGGAGGGGAGTTCATTCCATAGCCGGATGGCACGTGGTAAAAAAGATATCTGGAAACGCACTGTGGATGGAAACTTAAAAAAATTATAACAATAATTTAGTGTAAGAACATCGTTGCATATAGTGATGTAAAAATTCCTATCTAAAGTAATGGAGGCAGACCTTATTGTGAGTTCGCGCGAGTTGGTACTATCGCCCTGCTAATTTCGGTCACAAAGCCGTTATTCATATCAGTTTCTTAGATTTCGGCTGTGTTTCTCAAACATGAATTGTAGACATATTATTGCAGGGTTGCAGTGTCGCATATGTACAAAAACAATAAAATTGTAATTTATTTTTGTAACTTGACCATCTTTTATAACACAATATGAGAACCAATAAATTATTCTGTCAATCCCTCGACTCTCTAGATTTCAATTACAGCGAAGACAGAATGTGCTTCATTCCGTAATAATTAATTCAAGTAGTAATCATAACATATCCGTGTACGTGAAGGCATAATAACACAAGAGAGGCACGAGCACGAGTGACAGGTATTGGGTACTTACATCGAGTATCCTTACAATTAGGGTTGAAATACACCACATTGAAATTTCTGAGGCTTTGTATGTATTTTAATACATATAAGCCTAAATAAATCATCAAGGCCCTGGATACCACGTCATTATCCCCGTTCACATTGAGACATTAAATCTAAATCTTCTGACCATCCCCTGGCATTCAGATCTGAACTTAAAATGCTTTGTTAGAAATTTACTAGTAGTGTGAATTCTAATATCCCACCACTATCACATTGAGTATAAAACTAAGGAGATTACGAATTTTAGTAAAGAATAAGAAAGATTCTTAACTATTAGTAACTGTCTACTAATAGTTTGTCTGTCTGACTAACTGTCTTCTAATCGGACTAAACAGTCGGACAAATTATTTTGTAAATGATTCTCTGACCTCATTTCTGTAGATCCTCACCGAATTGTTATTCTCAAATTTTGGAGGATGTATTGAAAGTCGCTACGGGTAAGTATTACCACCCTTGTCTGATTCTGGTGTGCGGTAATTGTTTGTTCCGGCTTGAAGCGGAAGACAGCTGTTACTACAATGCAATTTAGATTCCGAGTTCGTGTCTGAAGGTGGGTAGCGGTTTTCACACTGTTATGTCTTCGTGTTCACTTAAGGGCTTCGACAATCAATGAGCACGTGGCGAATCGTGACCTCGCTCCTTATGTACATCATTAAAAATTATTGTGGTATATATAAACAATCTCTTTTCAATTTGACTGATGTTCCATTGTTTATTTATCTTTTATTTTTTATTACTAATATTTCATCATGACCATATGCGACAATTAGTACTTTTAGAATTTACTGTCAATACTAGTTGTCGTTGTCGTAAACAAGATAAGTTTCGATTTTTTTTTATCTAATGATACAGGGAATACTATTGATACAGGAATTGGCTTAGAGAAGATTTATAGACCAAATACTTGTAATTAGATGTACATTTATTCTTCTTCTTATACTTCTTCTCGGCCGTTCCCTTATTGTTGAGGATCATGACTCTTCTGTACTCTCCTCACTGTTTCTCTAAACCTATTTCTGTCTTTTGTCTAGTAAAGAGCTTTGTTGACTAGCATTTCTAGCTGCTGAGTCATCTATATAGTGAGAAAACTGCTTTGAGCTTCGGCCTTTAGGCCTTTTGTCTTGTGTATTAGCGGCAACATTTATACATGACACGCTGTTATTAGGCCTGTGAAAGGATTAAATTAATATTAAATTTGCATTTACAGAACGTTTATGCAACGTATTTGATTAAATAAGGACTTACGATTTAATAAGGTCCTGCGAAGCTTGCGGCTCGTTGTGTATTCTGCGAAAGTTAACGAAATGAAGGGTCGCGTCGCCTTTAAGTCTTAGAAAAAGGTTCGTGCACATCGCGAATAATTAACTTGGTTTAATCAATTAGGCTATGACGTTTTTTTTTCTTATAGAAAATTAGTTTTTAAATTGGCGAACAAGTAATATTGTTTGCGGCAATGTGGTTTATAGAATCAAAAATAATAATTTTCCTTTTTCTTGATAACACAAATTAGCTTTACGGTTCATAATTGTGGAGACGTATTAATGTTCATGCTAATGGTACAAATAAATATAAAAATAAACAACTAAACCCAATTTAACTAACTATTCCTATGTCATCTCTTGCATTATATTCACAAGAGAAATGCTACTTATTAATCAATCCTAATGTTAACCAAAAAACCAATCGAAATGCATATTATTTACTAATTGGTTTTAAATGTAATGGAATTTGAGATTTCTCTATTATATTATACATAGAATGACCCCATCGAGCAATAGTCAATTTATAGAGATTAGATTAATCTTACAATAAGGATAAATTAACACGAATCAGTGGATATTAAGTTAGAAGAAGCTATTGCCATAATCCGGAGTGCCAATAAGACGTGATCAGGGAGAATTTGTATTTCAATGTATATTTTTGATAAAATAAACTGTTGATTGTTGATTGAAGATTTGTGTTGATAATGAGGAACCAATGAAGGTTGTTAACTTTGATACAGTTAAAACATTGCAATGTACTCAGTTACAAATCCGTGCTTAAGCAGATATGTTGAACACAAACCGTGACAACATATCCAAGTCCATTTAGGCCACCCCAAAGATGTTCCACTTTATTTTGGTTCATCTGTATTCCGACCGTGATACTGAAGATCCCTTGCTGTGTTGAATACAGTATTTTGAATCTCGACCTCCCCTCACAGTTCTCCTAAAATAACTCACCAACAACAAAGGTATAATCCGACATGTACAAAGAACTACGAACAATAAAATAGCCTTTAGAAAAGTTTGAGATTTCATTTGTTAAATCTGTAAGTGTATTTATTGTTCGATTGTCGAAAGAAATGTTAACGTCGAAAGAAATTAATTTGAAATTCAGTATTTATTTATGCATTGGGAACTAAAAAATTAAAGTTACTAAGTAGAATGATAATATTATTTTTCCAGTAAACAAAATTTACTGTGATATTTCCGTAGATAGGGCAAAAAATATTCTGCATATAGTAATTTGTTCAAAGTTCACTATTAAAACATCGTTATTAATATTTGTATATTTAATATAGACTCTGAGAATGAGAATCTGAGAATCTGAATCTCGGAAACGGCTCCAACGATTTTCATAAAATTTAGTATACAGGGGATTTCGGGGGCGATAAATCGATCTAGCTACGATTTATTTTCAGAAAATGTTGTTCTATTCGTGTTTTCAATTATCAACTTTATCGATAATTTTGATTTTTTCTTTAAATAACCAGTTCATATTTTTTTAATATTCTGTCGGTAGGATCGAAAAATATTATTCATATTTCATCATTTTATCAATGTGTAATTCGTATTTATATATAATTTCTAAAAAAAAACCACAATTTATCAAAAAACGTCCCGTCATTAGAGAGAGAGAGAGTATTCTTTATTGTAAACCAAAAAAGAAATAAACATTAACATAATCATCTAGTAATATAATAATATTTGAACATCAAGACGTATACTATAGTTCAACTAGTCATGTATGGAGCTTGATTAATACTTAACTGTTTACAATTAAAGGTCACCTGCGTATGACTTTGGTTCATTTGTACTAATTATGAAAGAGATACTCTTTTCAAGGTGGGTGGCGCATTTACGTTCTAGATGTCTAAGGGCTCCAGTAACCACTTAACTCCAGGTGGGCTGTGAGCTCGTCCACCCATCTAAGCAATAAAAAAAAAAAACTCTGGTTTATACTCGGCTAGTACTAATTTCTTTTTTTTCTTTTTTATATGCTGGTAGATTCAACAATTAAAAATAGATAGAACGAGTATTCAGTAGGTATATTTCAAAATTATTTAATTCAATCTCTTTCAACGTTAACAAGTACATTCGCAACAAAAAAAGTTTTTTTTCTTTCGAAAACTGTGATGTATATAACAGACCAAAAATTAATTTGTATTTTGAAGTTATCGTGGTCTTAAGGGTAAGACGCCTAGTCATTCGAATCGAGCGATGTCACTTTTCCGGTGCTTGAATCATGTGGGCAGGTACCAATTTTTCTAATGGAATACGTACAAACATTCATAAATGACTTCTACGGTGAAGCAATAGCATCGTGAAAAAAAATCGAACCCGCAATATATAATTTGTCTAGTTACTGTTGATAGGTCGATTTGTGAGCCTGCCATGAAGAAGTAATACATGCATCACTTTTTTCGATCAATTTTTTTAAATCTAAGATTGAGGAAATTTCTAGATTCAATTATATTCTAGAAAAAGTGCGAAAAGTAGTAAAGCTGTTGAAAAAATATTCAACTATTACTATATGTACCTGCAAAATGGTATGTGAAGGTGGAATAGAATTATAGGTAAAGAATGAAGCCCGATGATAAATAGCCCCATGCGGTGGGATGATCTTTCTCTATTCGGCTCTAGCCGGGTCCAGCTGGATCGATGGATCGATGCCGGACTGCCAATCCCTAAAGGCCTAAATGATAAATTCCTGAATGAATTTCGATACAAACAATTTTCCCTGAACAAAAGTATTATTTACTTATTGAGTTACAGTATGATTACATTAAATGAAAATAGAATAAATGAATTAATAAATAAATGAATTATATGCTATGCAAAATGCATGCAGAATAAATGAATTATATGCTATGTTTGCTTATATTAGATATTATTGAAAAATATTTTTAAAAAGAGGTATGTTTGTGAAAATTACTCAGCTTAAAAAATGTAGGACGATTTCTTTTTCATCAAGATAAAATATGACCTAATTCATGATTATTGTATGCTGTAGATCATAATATTATTATGTGATCAGTATGTACTTATATTATTATGCACGATTGTGCGTGTTTTATAATTTCCGTTAATTAATTTTTAAATTAAGCACATTGTTTTGAAATCTGGTTGGTTTTTTTAGGCCACGTAAACTGCGGAATGCGAAAGCCACCAGAAAACATGCACGAACATTTGCTTTAGATAGATTTATTGATTTGCGTAAGCCCTAATGCTCCAAAAGCAAACGCTCTTATTTAAGTTGGGAAAAATATTTGCGTTCGTAAAAGTCTCAGGCGCGTACTTGGTGAGCTACATTTTTTTATTATCTCTTTATATATGTAATAATGTTTTTGTATATGCTCTGTTTGATTTATTTATTTTCAATATAAAAATGTTTATTGATATTTTACTACACATACAAAAGAGCGTAAGCGCGATAATCAGTTATGAGACCGGGACCGACATGAACTTATTATATGTACTGTGACGGTAGTACAGTTATATACTTATATAGGTAGTATAGTTCAGCTATATAGTCTGAAACAAGAGCTTTTCTGGATATACTTACTCTTTATTCCTCCGGACCTGCTTTCTAATAATTCCTGAAATACTTTTCCAAGAAAGTTTCTTGCTTTCGCTTAGTAAATTCGAGACTGATTAATGTTTGAGCGTTTCAAAGCTTTATTGCTGTCGCTAATGTCTTGTGTGTTTGCGTAAATAAAATTTTACGATCTAGGTACGTGTCTGACGATCCAATTTTTGCAACCCTTTAGCTGAAATCGTAACTCAGAACATTATTTTAGGTGAAAATTAATTAAAAGTCGAGGAATGGGTTTTCCTTAATTAATTCGGAGACTTTTTACAACAGTCTGTCTACTTACGCTTTAGCGTGAAGAAAAAAAGGCCATAGAAAATTTAAATCTTTTTTCATGATAAAGTAATATGCTCGTGTTACGTTAAGTGATATTTCATTATCTTTGCAGGAACGCGGCAGTACCCCAAATTGTAGCCCCGATGACAATGGACACTAATCAATCATGAGCTCCCTTAATTGGTTCCCGTGTTTGGTAGACAATAGAAAATTTGGAACTTCACTTAATAAGTAAGTGCTCGGATAATGAATGGATATCAGACACAGTGTCTGGATTAAAAAATAATTTTAATTATAAGTTAGGTACTCTAATTCTGGCGAGACTTTCGGCGCGCATCGCGGTACCGTAAGTTTCGTGTAGTCGGTGTGGTGGAGCTCGATGGGGTTTAGTCGGTAGTCGTTCTGCGAGGCAAGTGCTTCGCGCGCCTTTTTCAAAGCGTAGTCTCCTGTGAGAAATTGGGGGAGGTGAAGGACCTCGGCCCTTCTCTTCTCCCCTTCTTCCTCTCAGGAGGCGCCGGAGACCGACATAACCCGGTCCGTTACCCCCCTCGACCGGGTATCCGTAAATAGATTCCCCAACGTTAAAAAAAAAAGGTACTCTAATTCTATATCTATTTAAAAAAAAAACAATATTAACTATCTCAAAGTTAATTGTTTTCATAAAAATCGGAAATTAACGCAGAATATTGGTATATCGGAGGAACTATAATATTATGCTGTCTCTTATAAAATAATCGTAAATCATTTTATAAAACACTGGATCATCAGATGCTGAATGAAACGCTTTATTTCCGTAAATTTATTTTACTTATTTTATACTGATGTATTTTGAAAGTATTATGGCCTAAAGTATTATAAGGAATATAAAAAGTATAAGTGCATTCAGATGTAACAGGCCACTTTGAGAAGGCGGTACAACATGAAAACCTTCTTGTCGAGACCGCCGGAAATTATATACCAGATCCTGTGAACCGAATGGTAAACAGTCGACGTCGCCCTAAGCACGTTATGACGGATCCTCCCGATTCATTAACGGTGCTTTTAGGTACCTTAAGCAGCGATCACCGTCCTCGCCGAACCCGTCGCTTGCGACGAAGGTCTCGACGAGTGAATTAGCCCATAGACACAGCCCACTGAGTTTCCCGCCGGACCTTTTCAGTGGGTCTCGTTTCCGATCCGTTGGTAGATTCTGCGAAGCACTACTACTACTCTTTTTTTTATTGCTTAGATGGTCGGACGGGCCACGACCCACCTGGTGTTAAGTGGTTACTGGAGCCCATATATATCTACAATGTAAATGCGCTACCCACCTTGAGATATAAGTTCTAAGATCTCAGTATAGTTACAACGACTGCCTTACCTTTCAAACCGAAACGCATTACTGCTTCACGGCAAAAATGGGTACGTAATACCTATCCAAACGTACTCACAACACGTCCTACCGCCAGTAATTACGCAAATTATAAATTTTGTTGGTTTGATTTTTATTACATGATTACGGGGCTCAAACCGGAGTGTTGTTAACACTGGCCCTAGCAAGGCCTTTGAAGTCGTCATGGCCTAAAGGATAAGACGTCGGGTGCATTCGTGTTGAGCGATGCACCGGTGTTCGAATCCCAGGCGGGTACCAATTTTTTTGGCTTGAAAGGTAGATAGAAAGGCCATTGTAATGTAAAAATTTAGAACTCATTTACGTTGCTGATGTTTATGGACTCCATTAACCACTTAACAGCAGATGAGCCGTGACAAAGGCTTTTGCTTTATAAAGCACAAGTCCGGCCTCGTGTGGAGTACTGCTCCCATCTCTGGGCCGGGGCTCCCAAATACCAGCTTCTTCCATTTGACTCCCTACAGAAGAGGGCCGTTCGGATTGTCGATAATCCCATTCTCTCGGATCGTTTGGAACCTCTGGGTCTGCGGAGGGATTTCGGTTCCCTCTGTATTTTGTACCGTATGTTCCATGGGGAGTGCTCTGAGGAATTATTCGAGATGATACCGGCATCTCGTTTTTACCACCGCACCGCCCGCCACCGGAGTAGAGTTCATCCATACTACCTGGAGCCACTGCGGTCATCCACAGTGCGCTTCCAGAGATCTTTTTTACCACGCACCATCCGGCTATGGAATGAGCTCCCCTCCACGGTGTTTCCCGAGCGCTATGACATGTCCTTCTTCAAACGAGGCTTATGGAGAGTATTAAGCGGTAGGCAGCGGCTTGGCTCTGCCCCTGGCATTGCTGAAGTCCATGAGCGACGGTAACCACTCACCATCAGGTGGGCCGTATGCTCGTCTGCCTACAAGGGCAATAAAANGGCTATGGAATGAGCTCCCCTCCACGGTGTTTCCCGAGCGCTATGACATGTCCTTCTTCAAACGAGGCTTATGGAGAGTATTAAGCGGTAGGCAGCGGCTTGGCTCTGCCCCTGGCATTGCTGAAGTCCATGAGCGACGGTAACCACTCACCATCAGGTGGGCCGTATGCTCGTCTGCCTACAAGGGCAATAAAATAAAAAAAAGACCTCGTTCACCTACTTAACCAATAAATAAATACATCTTAAAATTGTTCCAGTTTTTTTTTGCGACACGTACATATATTTCAATAATGAGCTCTTGCAAAATAAATGCGTCATGCACATTCATACTATAATCAGTGGTAATATAAACCACGTAATTAAGTTCGCATTACGTGAAAAACGACAATTATCACAGGGCATATGTAATCTTTCAGTGAGGCGCTAAGCGTAGTTCGTTTCCAACAGGTCATCACAGTATAGACAGGTTGATGGATCGCCTGAACCGCGGCCCATAGCTGACTCATTGAATGGATATTAGCATTATATACCTATGTGGTCGACGCTGTAACAGCAGTAAAGAGACAACATTTTATTTAAAAAAAAAAAAAAAAAACAATAATATTAAGGTTAAAAAAAATTTACATATTTACGAAGTATTTTCATATTTCTTTTCAATCTCATAAAAATACTAGCTGACCCGGCAGACTTCGTAGTGCCTCAATCGACAAATAAAAGACCTAAACTTTTGTATAAAATAAACTTAAAACAAATAAAAGGAATCCGTTCGACGGGGGACACATCAAAGGCAAAACAAAATTGTTATTTTTATTTAATTCCGAGCATTTTCATATTTATCTACCTTTTAAACCTTCTCTGGACTTCCACAAATAATTCAAGATCAAAATTAGCCAAATCGGTCCAGCCGTTCTCGAGTTTTAGCGAGACTAACGAACAGCAATTCATTTTTATATAATAAAAATATATAGATTAAAATGGTAAATGTAATGGCGGCATTGATGTTCGATAACGTGATTTTTCTTTTTATTTAAAAACGTTGTGAAGCCGATATTTATTATAATAAATATTCAAACGAGAATTTCGTTCAATTAATTTTATGGCAGTTTTTAACATTGCGAGCTGAATGTATTAAGAAAATCAAAAGTTCAAACGAAATAGGATTAAGTGATCTGAATAGTGATCGTTTACTTTAACAATATCAGAGGTTGTATGTAGGTTGTGGCGTTTTTTTTTATTAAGGTATTTTAAAAGCGGTGTTCAAATATAGAGATGGTGTGATATATTTTTCTAGTTCTAGGTATTACGAACAGAAAGAGGATTACGATCGGCAAAATGGGGGAATTGGACTCTGAGCTCCGGATTAAAGTTTTGTGTTGGCTGAAAATTTCTGTTTTTAGCCTGGTCTATTTTTGCGCAATAATCTGCTTAATATCTAAATAAAATCACACGACGACTCACCGTTAATACATAAAGCGAATAGGCTTAAATGGATCAAAAAGCTCAATTTATATCACAGGTGTGCTTAAATTTGTTCGCATTGAATATTTTTGTCAAGAAACGTCTCAGATCTGGACAGTTGAAATCATATAATACAAATGTTTACGAGTAGGGATTTCATTTGTAATTTTTTGAAGTGAAACTTCTTTATCGGCGTTGGAAAAAAATTTACCGTCACATTTTTCGGTTACGCGTCACATTTTTCCGTTACGCGCCATCTTTTTTGTATTCATGTCTATGATAATAAAATCCTTTTGTTTAAACTTTATCTAATTGAAGTGAAACTTCTTTATCGGCGTTGGAAAAAAATTTACCGTCACATTTTTCGGTTACGCGTCACATTTTTCCGTTACGCGCCATCTTTTTCTTGCCCCTACCACGGTTGGTTCAGACGAAGAGTACTTTCACTTTCTCCAACGGAGTAGGGATAGCATTAATGTTTCACTTCTTACGTGTGTACACTAGTACACGCACACATTTTTTAACTTTTTTGTATTCATGTCTATGATAATAAAATCCTTTTGTTTAAACTTTATCTAATTTAACTTT